>OZ018317.1:3804042-4374042 GCA_963969495.1 Ceratothoa steindachneri | reverse complement strand
CTAGTGACTGAATACTTCGGCATAAGTCGCTATACACACCACAGCCTACTACTAGGCTATATAAAAAAAAACAAAAATAGAAACAAATAGCAATATCTAAATAACAAACAAAAAAGATAAAAAAAGACAAGGACGAAAGAAAGTAACAACAAGAACAGAACAAAGCAAAAGGCAAGAAGGAAGCGCTCTCCGGCGTCAGGAGAAGGCCGGCCTTCCGCTAGCGCAGGGCCATGTATGTGTGCACGAATCCGTCCCGAGTACAAGTGACCACCTGTAGTGACCACGTTCGTCTGGGTACCGAGAAAAGGAACGTGCGCGAAGATCACCCTGACTGGGACATTAAAAAAGAATTTGCCAAACGGTCTAAGGGACAAGGCAGTCGCTTTATCAAATGCATTCCGCGAGTGTGTCCAATTCGGAGAAGAGAAAAATCAACCTGGAGCAGTCGCGGCATTGTGGGGTAGGTACATGGGAACAGTCGTGGCGCAATGGCACGCAACTTTAAGTTCCTTTCGACCATCTCTGATTTTCTTTGTCAAGCCACCTGGAGGGCCGTCCGTATTCGTGGAATGTAATCGGTGTGATAAAGAGTGAAACGCTAGGCTGGTCACCCAGTCGTCACGGATTCTTTGGCGCCCTCATCAGCGTGTTCATTCTCCGCAATTCCTACATGTCCATGAACCCAACAGAAGATAATCTCGACATCCGCTTGGCTGGCCAAAACCGTGGCGTCACGGATATCGCAAACCAGGGAATACGGATATTCCAATGTCCAGAGAGCACTCAGGGCGCTTTGTGAATAGCTATGAATTAAAATCCGGGTTCCGAACCGGGCAAGTCGTGTTATCTCCCATACCGAGCGGTGTATTGCAACCAAATCGGCCGTTAATAGAGTCACAGCGCCAGGTATAACCCCGCTGACTTTGAACAGCGGAGACACGGCGTGAAAACCGACCCCATCTACGGACTTGGAGCAATCTGTATACACTGGCACGGTTCCAGTGTGACACAATGTGTCACACTGGAAGTATTGCCAAACACAATACTCCAGGCCCGGTAGAAGCTTGAAGAGCAGAGGCATGGCAACAAATAGTCAATAGGTGGAACCCCCAGCGTGGCGACATAGGCAGAACCAGGGGAGCCACCGACCCGAGAGATATACCGAGATCTCGAAGAAGTTTCCTAGCCACCAAAATCAAAAGGACTCAGGGTATGACTGCCATCTCTCGGCAGCCAAGGCACTGTCAAAATCAACTACGGGACTAGTGAGAGATATTTGCGACTAAGGAAGCGCTAGACTCGCGCTTACAGACGAACAATGCACTTGGCACAGCAGGCTGAGTGACTTCTTCCCAGAATCAACAAGAAGGCTCTCAATGAGGAACGTGCGGAAGGCCCCAGTCGCCAGGCGAAGGCCAGAGTGGTATATCGAGTACACTTTCTGCAATACACGCTCAGCTGCGGATGCATAAAACGCACATCCGTATTCGAACTTCAAACGAACAGAGGATCAATATAAAAGTAAGGCAGTAACACTATGAGCACCCCAGGCGATAAACGTCACAGAACAAAGAATATCCATGGCACGGGTATAAGAGACACGATGCGACAAATATAAGTCTCCCATTTTAGGCGTTGGTCAAATACAAGACCAATGAAACGGTGCAAGTACACCATTTCCAGGCAACCCCCATTTAAAACCTAGTCTGGGTCACGGTGGATCCGTGGATGGCGGGAGAAGTGCACCACCTTAGTCTTGGCCAAAGAAAACCGAAACCTGTGCGCTTTGGCATAGCGAGAGACGCGGTTCAATGCCTGTTGGAGTCGACGCTCCAGAGTTGGCATCTGGGCCGCGCAAAAAGAGATCGAAAGGTCGTCCATGTAGAGTGTAGCAAGAAAATCTTCCGGCAGCACCGAGGTGATGCCGATGATTCTCAGGGCAAAGAGTGTGACAGTAAGGACACTTCTACGTTGGACACCCTCTTCTTGCTCCATTGGGTCGAGAAAGCAAAAAAAGTAGATATAAAGATTGGGAGGCGTCCCAACACTCCCATCGCGTGGAATGTTTGCATGATACCGTATCGTCATGCGGTATCATAGGCCTTCTTCATATCCAAAAACACCTTTTGCATACTTCTGTCTACGAATGAAGGCCTCGCTGACGGTATTTTCCAGTCGGAGCAGAGCATCTGATGTGAAGTAAAACTTGTGGAAGCCGCTATGTGCAGAAGAGAGATGGCCTTCCTTGTCTAAAAACAAAGGCTAATCTAAAATTTACCAATTTTTCCATCAAATTGCACAAGAAGCAGGCTAGAGAGATTGGGCAGAAACTGGCCGGGATGGAGTGATCTCTCCCTGGTTTTCAAAAAGCGAGCACAGTAGCGATTCACCAGGAGTCAGGTTGGATACCCTCTACCCAGATTATTTTGAACAAATCTAACAGAATAGCCATACCTCACTCTCCCAAGGTCGAAGCATGGCGTACGGGACATCGTCCAGACCAGAGGCGGTGTCCACGCATGAAGCGTGGGCGGAATGCGTCACTCAAAGTAAACCTGTCATTAAAATTTCTCCGTATCTGGAGGTAAAGTCCAGTCGGCGGCCTTCCGCCACATCACCACGCGCATTGAATGTTGGTGCAGCAGCATTTAGGCTAGATAAGCAGAGAAAGCAGTCGCAAAGGATTCCGCCACGGACGTAGAGTCCGAGATTGCCTTCCAATTCTCCTGGAGAACGAGAGGGAGAACCTGCGAGAACTTGCTTAGAATCCTTTTGACACGCTTCCACACTTTTGCTAGAGGGGTCTTTCCCGTTAACTGAAGACATATATGTCCACCAAGAAGAGCGGCGGACGTGTTTCAAAACTTACCAGACTCTAGCCCACGCTTGACGAAATTCACCTTGAGTGAAATCGTTAGGGCGGCGCTTATAGCGCATGTAGTCATAACGCTTCTGTTTAAGGGGCGTTACACACTCGGCTGACCACCAGGGGAGCGGTCAGCGTGCAAAATGGTTAGACGTTCTAGGAATACTAGTTACTACTCTTCGACTGGGATAGAGAAAACAGTATTTTTTTAAATACCGACCACCACGCCCGCTCCACGCAGCACCGAGGCTGGGCCTCAGGCGGCATAAACCAGAAAATAATATTTGAATGGTAAAGTGATCAATAACATGGAGGTCATCGACTACCTCCCACCCAAATCATAATGTGCATCTGGAGAGCATAAAGATAGATCGAGGAAGGAAAATGGAGCGTCTCTTGGGTATAGATGCGTAACTCATCCACATTTCGAACACCTATTTTCAGCTCGTCGATTAGGTCGGCAAAGACTAGACCATTGAGATTAATCGAGTAGTCTTCCCAGAGGGGGTGTCTCCTATTCAGATCTCCGAAAAAGAGAAAGATATTGGCAACCTTGCCAAGACTCAGCCGATATTCCGCGCGTCGAAGTCAGCTGACAGTGGAATATACTTAGAAATAACAGTATACCTCCTATCAAGGTGTAGCTCTAGAGCTATGACCTGAAGAGAAGTATCTAAAGCAAGAAGAATAACGGAAACATCAGGCCGGGTGTATATAGCGCATCGTCATGCTCGGCTCCCATCCCGAGGTGATAGTCTGGCAAAACCTTTATATCTGGGGAATGTGAGCAGGGGGCACGCACCCATCATGGTCTTCTGCAAAACGATAGCTTACGGGGAACGAGAAGATACCAGCCTCCGCAATTCCTTCCAGTTAGCTCGAAGTCCACGGCAATCCTATTAAAGGAATATTCCCTCCAGGCCTAGCTTGCAGAAGATGCTGGGGCCCTCTTCACAGGGGAGACCCTCACGGGAATTAAAATACGCTTTCCGGAGGCACAACTACGGGCGCTGTTAGCGAGACAATTCGCTGAAGGCGCTGTCGCCTTAGTGGTCTCATAAGGGGAGGTTGGATTCGCCATGCGAGTCTTTTGTTCACTCCACCTCGAAACTGTTGGCAGGTGCGGCAGCTTCGGATGTGTGGGTACCTCTTTGGAACATTCGCAGTCTCCAAGCCACCAAACCTACCAGTGGGTGTGGACGTAGGAACCGGAGCTCCTTCAGTGCTATCCCCCTTTCGGGGCAGCTTTAGGAACCCCTGAAGATGACTTCATGCCCAACTTTAGGGTTGTTGCCTTCTGGGAGTCTAACGACTCGGTAAAGGTTCCCGGCCGCTTCGCCTTACAGGAAACGGTCGCGCTTGGGGAAGGAGGGGAAGCCCTGGTTTTAGGGAGGCTGGAAATGAACCCTTTGTGCCGCCAGATTTACCAGGGGAGCCCCCAGTGTTGATAGAACCCGGATAAGAGTTATGAATGGGCGTGGAAACAACTGTGCTCGTAGGCCTGGGGGGGTTAGTAGCAGAGGGTGTATTTCTTAACATTGAGGCAGATGGCGTCCCAGGAAGCGCCTGGCGCACCAGGACCCAGTCCTGAGCCTCGCGAAATGAGATACAATCCTGGGCCTAAGCCTCCTGGATTTCCTTCTCAAGGAGATAAGCAGCACATTGCTTCAAAGAAGCAGGGTGCGGCTCTGCGCAATTGACACACTTGGCCACACACGATTTGGACTTGCGGCAACCCTCATAGACTTCGGCTAGCTCCGACTTAGGACGTCTATATGAGCTAATCGTATTTTCGAAGAGGTAGCAGCAATAGCATCTTCTTGGTAGTGGCACAAGTGCCTTCACGCCGTAGTGATACCAACTGGCACGCACCAAATCAGGGACCTTGTCACAGTCGAACGTGACAAGGAGCGTATAGGTGGATCTCGAAGCCGTTTTCTCATCACACGCTCGACTTTGACTGCTCTATGGTCCGCCACCTCTAAGATAATGACATATATGGAGTAGTGCGTGAGATCCCTCGCATAAACCACTCTTCTCACGAAGTTCACTGTAGAGTGAGTCGTCACTCTCACAGGCGTGCCATCAAGTGTCGGAAAGGCACAAATCAAGCCCGCATCGGAGGGATTTAAAGCATTAGCCAGAAGGCTCCCGTATGAGAAACGGGTCACCTTTATTTCTTTACCAATGCCTTGATGGATCATGTTGCCCTTAACCAACGAACTACGATCAGTTATCTAAATAAGACGAAAGCATTTGAAGCCCTGCGCACCTTTGGTCTTTGTCAGGGACTCCCCACCCGAGGGGTCTAATCTTGGCTTTGTCGCATACCGAAACGTCAGCGGCCCCGTCCGTTCTCGTGACTCCCGTGGAACTGAGAGGAGCCCCGATTCTTTTTGTTTTTTTCCTGTTTGGTTTCATTTTAGGAGAGTAGGGCGGGGAATGAACCCGGATCTCCCCTCCGGTCGCAGGGAGCCCTAGGCCAGATGGGCCGGCGTCAGCAAGATCCTTCTCTGAAATAGCGGTCTTGGCTGTCAGAGGGGCACCAGCCGCGGCGGAAGATCCCTCTTCTCCTTATAAGGCAACGGGCGCCCACATACCCTCTCAGGAGAAGCTTTCATAGGGGCCAACTCGGGTTCTGTGATTGGCAACGATCCCTTGTTTGACCCCATGAAAGATCCTACCTTCTCTGGCTGGGTCACCACAGGGACCATGTCTATCTCACGGGGGGCCTCCATGTGGTCATCCTTACTCAAGACATCACGAGTTTCCTTCGAGGTACCTTTTATTCTATTCTGGGCCAGCGAGTGGCTCCGTTAGAGAAGAGAGGAGGGCACGTACATTGACCCCCTGTAGACTTGTTATGAGTGCCAGCAGGACTTTAGAGCGCACAAGACAACGGACCCTGTCATCCTTCTCCACCCTAAGGGGGTTGACCCTATGGAGCCGCTCCCACCGGTAGTGGACAATTATGCCCGAAGGCAGCTCCAATGAAGGTAAGTTAGAGGGGGAGTATTTTTTTTCAACTCATCATTATGCATGGTGACCCTATTTATGTCACGGGAGGACCAGCTGCCCCCATTTGAAGCTACTTCCCCTCGTTAGATGACCTGGCAGCCCATCAGCATGGAGGCTCCACCTTATGGACTGCGTAAAATGATAGGCAATGAAAGTAGAAATAAATGGTATGTGAGGAAGGTATAACAGGGGATGAAGCAGGTTGTTAAAAATCCACAACCCTAGACCGGAGCTCACGGGTGAGGAGGCGATGTTCCCTCCCCCTCAGCTCCGATCCCGGATTGATGGGTGAGAGAAAGCTGGTAGGCGTCTACCCTGTGAAATTAGAGGCCTGCAAGAGAAAGTTGTGGGAGAGGTTGCAAAGAAAATGAGGAAGCAAGATAAGGACACACGGTGCCATAAAGAAGGAGAAGAAGCTAAGCTGGGGCTGGACTAGGCGCTTGAGACCCGACAGCACGGCGGCCTGGATGGTAAATCACCGTGCCCCTTACGAGTCAGTTTGTAGGCACATTGCCAGATCTTTCTTTCAAACATTAACTGTATATAAGGGAGGATCTCGTATTTTTTTCCGCAGGTTACAGAATAAGTGTATCATTTAATTTATTTAGCAATAATAGTAAAACACAGATAGAATTTTTTTTTCGGAAAGACTTTAAAAAACTATTATAAGATAAGTGGTCTGGTAAGAAAAGGTAAATCTGTGTGAAAGGTACCTTGCTCGAGAAACATGAAAAGGAAATTAGTTGGAGCGGAAGGATAGGCACCTCTCTCTAACCTCTAAACCTATTCTCCTCCCTCTTTGTAGGGAGATGAAATGAGATTTCCATTTTATTGTAGTATATAGATTCAAGGGCTAAAATATCGAGCGATTGCATTTAATTCGGAGTTTAATGGTGCATATATAATCACATTAGTGAAATTCCAGTTGAAAATGTGTTGAAAAGTTTCCCTTATGCATTCTTATTCTACATTCCTCATGATTATCAATAATATTCCTTCAGATTAGTGTTAATAACCAATAAATACTGTTAAATACGTTTTAATAGTTCTAACATTTTTAAATAAAAGAAAATATTTTGCCCCTCGGCCTATGTGCTTACAGGTAGCTGTTTTCAGGGAGGGATAACAATTACTTTTTTAAAATTTAGTATGCATAAAAAATTCGAGTCTAAACACATTTTTTAATAAAACATTCAATTGATTTGCGCAATCAATATTTATAATGATGTCTCTTGTTCTTCAAGAATGCTAAATTTCATTTTGGCTGAAGACTAGATTTGTGATTTCTTGACTAATATTGGCTTAGTTTTTGTTTATTAAGCACCGTATTTGCTCAAAATTGGATGGTTTCTCTTTATGAAGCGCCAGTTTGATTATCACTCACTAATTTTCTAGTGGGTTAAAATCTTGCAAATTTCCAGGTCAAGGTCCACAAAGTTCAATGTTATTTTAAGCCAAAAACTTTTTTAATTGTTTTTTTTATTTTTGACAAGGTGCGCATCATGCTGATAAATACATTTATAAACACAAATTGGTCCTAAGCTGTGTGGAAAAGGTGGTGATGAAGCAGGTTTTGGTAACATTTTGGTCTCATAACACTTTTCTTTGTCAAACTTCTTAGCGTTTCAGTTCCCTTAAATGATAAGCAGCTCCAGATATGAAGAGTATCCAGATACTTCACCGAGGGCACAACACAGGACTCGTGAAAGCGCTCCCCTTTTGTTCTCCTAACGAAGAATCTTCCAGAAGCTTCAAACAAGGGAAAGGGACCTTCATCATAGAATTAAACTTTGCCCAGTCTTAACAGTTCATATTTATATTTCCTACAAAAGTGGAGCTAAGCTTTAAGGATTTTCTTGGTAATTTGAGGCTTTTTTACACTCCTTCTCGACTTGAGACGTTTTTCGAAAAGTCCTCAACTCACTGTGCGCGCTAAAGCTCTGGAAGCTGTCCGATCCTTAAGCTGGGACGAGAAAATCTTGGCGTTTATTTGAAACTCTTGAGTGTTCAATACACTTCTTCACAGGAGTGTAACCAGACTTTATGAAGTCATTAATGATCCTAAAAATAGTGCTTTTTGATGCAGTAGCCTTAGCAACTATATCCTTGCACTTCAGGCCACTTCGGTGCAGAACAACGATAGTTGCACGCTTTTCTTTAGAAAAAAAAACATTTATGAAATCGAAAAAGAATCAAACATTTAGTTTTACAAAACAATATTAAGAAATAAATTATAATTACACAAAATTATTTAATTAACCCATATTTGTCATTATTTTAGCCTTTTAATCAAATAGCGCTGCAGACTGAAATACAGCTAGAGGAACAGGACTAGAGGAAAATCTTGGATTCAGCGAAAGAATTAAATTTTTTTTTACTATTTTGGAAATTGTGATTTTTTAATACACCTGCAAAAATTTATATATTGGAATAATTTTTCTTATCACGCTAATTTTAAAATGCATGAAAATAAATTCCCAAACATATATATATATATATATATATATATATATATATATATATATATATATATATATATATATATATATATATATTGAAACTATCTGAACCACTTTTTCTTATGTCTTCGACCTTGTACTCTTAACATCGAAATACAGCTGGAATAGACAGCCCCTATATAAGTAGGCCCTCTCTATACAAAATGGCAACAATCATAACCACTTGACTCGTAGGGAAATTAAGTTTATAGACTTTGTGACTCTCGGTTATTTTAAAAGTTTAGATACTTATGGAACATTTATTTATTCTGGTGATAATCTTCTACTAGACTAATAAATTCAGGGTGGCTACCTATTTTTGTTATTAAGCCAATGATTTTAGTTACATACTTTTTGACTTAAAACTGCATCAGTCAAGTTAAATATTCTAAATATTAGTACTTAATAATAAAATATATTTATAGAGATATAAATTAAAATTATTGAATTATAACTGTCATTAGAAAGGTGAGTTAAGAGAGATAATCTAATGTTTTCAAACTTGGATTAAATCGTCTATTCTTGACGTGATTCAAATCGACACCTTCCATGAAAAAAAACAATTAAAACAAATTTTATTTAATTTCATAGGCAAAATAAATTAGAAGTTTAAATGTAGTTTTCAGCAATGAATAATCACATCTTTGTATTTCCTACATAACCAAAGCAAAGTTCATTTCATATTCTCTTCATGGAAATAATGCCTAATCGAAAATACCTTAATCTCTTTTATGCTTTTCGGATCTTCTCTTAATCCTCGGTGCGCCGCAAGACTCGAAACTTGAGTATCATTTCTATGCAGATATGTTGTACTATAAATTTTCCTACACAATTTGTTCCCATCAATTGCAAGCATATATATTCATGAATCGTATTTTTAAATTTGAATATACAATTTCAAAGAAGTGGTGAAATTAATTCAAAATCCTCAATTTAAAGTTCTAAGTATAAATATCCACTGATGCCAATTTGTTGTAAATCGTTTAATCATAATTATTAACCATTTCACCATTTCGACGAAGGAAACAACCCTAATACCTTGGATGATATTTACTTGGATCCTAGTTTGGAAAATACAACTAGGAAAGATAAAATTCAAGGCTCTAAATTTATATCCAACTAAATAGTTTCCAAAGTTACACAGAATGTTTTCTTGTAATTTAAACATAATTAATCTTCAAAGACATTCCTTTTACTTTCATTTTTCCTTCAAGATACTACGGACTCAAAAGATCTGGATTGTTTTTGACAGACAGAATTATTTGTGACTTTTAAATTCTTAATTCAACGATCAGGGGTGTCCCTAAATTCTGGACACAAAGGCAAAATGAAAATTTTTAACAAAATAATTTGAATTACATTTTATTTAATTCCAAAAATTAATATATAGATTCTATATTATGATTTTCACCTTTTGTGATGCAAATTTTAATGCGTTTTGCGAGATTCACTCGGTGAACCTGATGCATTAATTCCCAATTTCCGTCAATTTGAGCAGATTCATTTATGATACATTCCCTCGGCTGTCTCGTATCTTTAATTTCCATTGAGTACACCTTCTCCTTTATCATAGTTCCAAAAGAGAAGTCAAGATCTGGTGAATGAGGAGACTAATGTGAAATTTTCGATGGGGCCAAAATTTAGGGACACCCTATTTAGTGGAAAAGTGTTAATCAACATAGAATTCTTGCAAATATTCTTAATAAACTAACCATTTGTTGGCTAGCAACATTTCTATATATTTAAGGCTTATTTTCCCAAACAAGGAAGAAGCCAAGCCTAGCTGCAGTCATCCAAACCTATTCGAGAATTTATTAAACATAAATAATTATTTCATAGTTAACTTGCTTTGGTCAGAAACATAATGGAAATTTATGACATGACTAATTTGTGCAGCTGGACATTTCAAACCTTTTACTTGCCCCTACTTCACTCTTTCCCTAGCTGCAGTCATCCAAACCTATTCGAGGATTTATTAAACATAAATAATTATTTCATAGTTAACTTGCTTTGGTCAGAAACATAATGGAAATTTATGACATGACTAATTTGTGCAGCTGGACATTTCAAACCTTTTACTTGCCCCTACTTCACTCTTTCCCTAGCTGCAGTCATCCAAACCTATTCGAGGATTTATTAAATATAAATAATTATTTCATAGTTAACTTGCTTTGGTCAGAAACATAATGGAAATTTATGACATGACTAATTTGTGCAGCTGGACTTTTCAAACCTTTCACTTGCCCCTACTTCACTCTTTCCCAATTTTATTCCAACAAACTTAGTAAGGAATTTTTTATTAGTTTCAAATAAAAAAATTATAAATCTCTCAATCCTTAGATTTTCTCCTGTGTATTTAAATTATTGAGGTCATTTTTTTATTGTTTTTACTTAATCGACGATCTCGGCACGATTCGGGCCAGATTCATGTCTTTTCAGCAAATAGGAAGATATTTCAGTCCAAATTCTAAGAACAGTAAATCAAACTAGAAGAATTCTTACCTAAAATCTACGTTTAATTTATTCTCAACTGGCTTAATCGCATATTTCCCATCTATCTCTAAACCTGTGGTTAAATGCGGCAAAAACAGACCAAACAAGTAAAGTAAAAAAGGAAAATACAGTAATTGACAGGATAATAAATATATAGACAAGATAGTCGATTCAAACGATCCTGCAACGAATTTTACGTCTAAAAATTCTTTGTAAAGTAAATGGTCATAAATGACAATTTAATATTATTTATTTTATTTATTGTTACTTTCCTATGATTAATTAATTTTAGTTATTGTAAAGCGGCATAATCTGTCAAGTTTAGCTGTGATTAATATCATTCAATCCATATATTTCGTATCCTTTAACTTAGTTCTTTTCTCCTTGGATATTTAACACTTTTTCACATTAAATTCACTTCATTAAGTATTTTATGATTTATTCCTACAGTTTCTACAGTTTTTTCTTCTAAATGCACCGCTAGGTATCATGCGATAGTTCAGAAGAGTCACTACCTCTTGGTCCATACTTAGTCCATAACGTCTTTAGAAACTCCTTTTTGTCTTAATTGGACAATATACCTTTCAGACATTTTCATCTTCCCTTACCTCTCTACTTCGTCGCCAATCTAACGTTTCCACATAAATTCATTCACTCTCTGCAGCAATTTCTTCACCAAATAACGAACCTAAAGCTACTTCGTTGTATAACTTGCATACACCTTCCGTTCACTTTACTTCACTATTTCACTATTTTAAGCACTAACCGCCCAATTCTATACATTTTTTCCCCCTAACTTTACCATATTAACGATGATCACAATTTTCGCCTATCAAAACCAGCCACTATCTTTGTAAGTTTATTTTTTGTTCAATTTTTACTTACTATTTCTTTGCGGCTTTTACCACTTATTGCCACCTGATGTCGGATGCATATCTCAGTAGGAAACAACTTAAAGTAGGTTCTAAAGTACCGTTCACTACAAAATAATGTAGCAACTGCAAAATTAACCCTAATCGGGCACCCATCTAGCAACTATCTTTACCTATCCTGATTTATATTGTATCAGGTTAAATAATATCATTACTGCACACCTTTTTAGCTCCCACAAATTTTTATTAATAGACTTCATGAACCAATACTAACTGATGTCTCATATTTTTTTCTTCTATCGTAGACATTAGTATAGTTCCCTTTGTATCATTGTTTCCACATATCTTTTATATAAAAGCGAATAAAATCTAAGTTCATTATCGGCAATTTTCTTTAATCATCAATTTAACTGTTAATCTTCAATTTTATCCTCGTGTAAGATCACTGATAAGGTCTCTGAGGGAAAAAATTTATAGACTTTTCATGGCGTTAGATTTAGCTTTTTTATTTTACTATATCACAATTTGGCCTAAAAGTTGTCTTAAAATGAAAACTTCAAGCTCTAGAACACACTATGGCGTTTTATTTTATTATATCTTGTTAATCCTGGATGTATTAATTATGAAGAGGTGTTTGCCTCAACTCACTTTTGGGTTTGGGGGGAAACGTAGTCCTAAATGAGCTTCTAGCCTGCCAGAGGTACCTGGAGGATTTCTTTATTTTGGAGTTCCCTCAAAGACAGACTTTCTAAGAATAATTCACAGAAGAGAATTTTTCACACTAGGGGTATATTAAACTTGTGGGTTTAAATAAGTAATATTTTATCAATAATAATTTTAGAAAAAAAACTCACTCTTTATTAAGATATAATGTGAAATCGATAATTTACAGTTTCTTTCTTATTTTCCTTCCCTAGAATTATTTTCCGTTACAAATTGAAATTTTGTTTTCGTGTAGTTCAACATTTTTTAGTGAAAATATACTTTATGTGTGTTCAGATTTTAGGGACACCCTGCATATCTAAAATTCCAACCGTGTTTGCTTTTTCTATATCTTTTATATCCATTTTCCATGCGTCTCGTCTTTATAAGTTAAACGAACATAAAATATTGTCGGAAAAAACTATTTTTCTAATATAATTCTTAGTCTTAATTTTTTCGGCACAGACGTGAAAATGATCTTGTTTGAAAATATAGGATTCCATTCATCTGATAGATCGTTTGCCGGCGAAAATTGTAGTGGAGCCTAGGTTATTTAATAATAAAAACTAATAATGCCCTCCAAAATATAAACATCGTACTATACTAATAAACTAAAATAATACACCTCAACAATCTTAAATTAATAACTAATTCATAATCGTCTAAATTATAACAAAAAACCCAAATAGACACCATGAACAATCCTCCATACCTAAACTACAACTCATAATTATTAAATAATTTCAGCAATACCAAACAACCTGACAATCTATGTAACCCAGCAAATAACTCATAACTATTAAATCACTCCCAAACCCAAATAGCTCACACTCTTTAAATATAACGAACACACTTAAACAACCAAACTTCGGTAACAGAGAAAATGATCTCAGAACGCCTTAAGTACCTTTAAGAAAGCTGCAATTAAACCAGTGAAACAAGGGATATTTTGCTATTTATCATTATAATCCTTATAATTAAGCACCGATATTTGTCGTAATAATCGTTCCACCCTGGCCTTAAGTGAAGATTTCCGTCCAGAGCCTTCAGTAAATACATTCCGTTAAAAGTGTAATTTTCGTAAAGTGAGTCACTAAATTCATGACTGTACTGCGAGGATACCGTTTGAGGACTAGAGTCGAAACATGATTAAGAACGGAGGGGTAAGTAGTCTGAAAAACGATCTCCACGAAATCTATTATCCTCTATTCGCCTGCAGTAATAGAGAGGGGAGAGGAGTCGATCTTTGTCACATCAAATTCGAGCGATAGCAAACACCCATACCACATTTTTGAGGAGAATTGTCAAGATAATATTTATATCGAAATCATTCACGTTGGCCACTTTTCTAAGAAATTTAAAGCCAACCTGTTCCAGCAATTAGCCAATGAAGACATCATTATAACAACCCTTATCTCTGATTGGCAATCTAGCTCTTTAATATCCTTTTTGTGTCTCCCCCTGCCTTATCTTCTGCCAATGAGCAGCATACCGCTAATGATACTCAGACTCCTCCTTGCAATTAGTTTGGTCACGACTGGTTTATTCTGCGAATTACTGCCTTCCAAACTTCGAATAAGCATCTACAATTTCTTAATTGGTTGACCTGAGTTCCAATATGTCCTTTTTTGCTCTCGAACAAAAGAAGGGTGCCAATACTTAACCTTTGACATTTCTTGCCTAGATAGCAAAGTGTCCTACGACTAATCTCTCCTTCCCCTAAATATGACATTGTGTGCTGCTTCAGCGTAAATTATAGTTTCTTTTTTTTTCGGAACTGTCTTTGATGTCAAAATTGTGATTTGTTGCTATAATGTTGTGGGTATTTCTTTATAAGCGTCCATTCCACCGGTGTATTCTGAAATATAGAGACATGTAGCAAGGTTCGCTTAATTATAGTAAAAATATGTATAAGATGATACAGTTGGTTAAAATATCTCTTGCATATTCACAATATCTTCAACTCTCTCCCTCTCTCTTGTCCATTCTGGAAGTTGTCTTACGTATCTACATTAGTTATATTAAATTGGCGGAATTTTGGCCGCTACTAATACTAAGTAGGAGATTTTAATGATTTAAGGAGCAGATATTAGCTTTAAATCAACAATAATCTTCAAGAAAATCGCAATACAATTTATTCAGTCTCAAACCTTTAGGTGACAAATGAAATCTTAGAGCCTAAAACCAAAAGGTCGAGAATTTTAAATAAACATAGTCTATATTTATGATAAGTGAAAGTTTTGAACATAAATAATAAAGTTAGAAAATTGCGAGGATTTAATTCAGTTTAAATAGGTCGTTGGAGTTAATGTTTATAAAAAAGTTTATGTGAAACAAAAACGAGACATCAAAACATGATATGAAAATATAATTATATTTCACAAATAATTTGTAATTATTAATGCAACGATTGATGTAACAAAACCCAATTTGCTCATTCATGCATACACATTTATATGCTAAAATTCTTAGATACACACATATATATATATATATATATATGCACATATTTTCCATGTGTATTCCCGCACGGTCAGTCAACTGCAGATGTGACCAGGACCGGCTATTGAAAACAACAAGCCACGAGTGATTTCCTCCGCCCTATTTATGCATTTCTCCTCTTCGACCCTCACGGTGGTCTCAAATGAGCCATGATAATTCTAACTCCCCTTAAAAAGTCGCAGTTTAAGCAACTTATTTATCTACTGTATTTATTTATTAGGAAAAGAACGAAAAGCAACCAGGAAAAATTCAAGAGATTAAAAAATATTTCGTGTAAAAAGTGAAGTAAGGAGAATTTAAAATAGGTGAAAAGTACTTTGGTCTACCTTAGCTTTCGACTACTGAGGACTAAAGGACGAAACGCTACACAACTCTCTTAAATGATGATAAGAGGAAAATGACCACATTTCTTGAATCAGGAGGAAAAAATCGGATCCAAACTGAGTCGCATGACTCATTTCCCATCTTCTTTACTTAGAGACTTTTCTTCGCACGCAACACATTACTCAAGAAGGCTGTAGGCTTTTGTAATCACGGAACCTGTATTTCCCCTTTGGACGACGGAGAATTTAACCATCCCACGCACAGTATCACGACTAGAATTATTATACTCTCCCCCCAAAATAAAACTTTTTATCTGATTAATCAAGCAATTCGTAAATTGCAGGAAAATAATATGATAGATGGAGCGCATCCAAGTCGTGAAGTAACCTACGGCCATTTTATATTCGATCTCAGCATCCTGATATTGCCGAAGGACATTAAGGAATCATGGTAGAATACATTCATCCTAAACCACTAACTGTATTTTTACTTCCATGACTTAATATATGTACTTATTTATTTTTTTCATAACCTACACCATTTCAATGAAGATAGGGTGTAGAAAAATGATCCCTCTTTGCAATGATTTCGTCTTGTAATTTGTGTCTTAGAAGGTTCACATGTATATTCTGAAGTTCATAGTTATCTTCTAAATAATTTAGAATGAGAATTTCTGTCCAATTTCGCTTTTATTTCTTCCTACTAACTTAAGTTTCACACATTTTTAATTCTTCCAAATTTACCATTTGCTTTAAAAGTTATTTTTTAGATAGAAATATTTGGCGGAGATTTTTTTCTTCTATTTTGCTGGATTTTTAAGGCAAAACCTAAGCAATGGAAGGAGTGGAAGGCCGCCTCTTTGGTCGAGTGCGTTTACAATTGGCCGAGATTTATCTACTGGCTTGACAAGTTGCAGTTCAAGCATATATAAAGATCAAGCCCCCAAAATATAATTTTAATATAAATAATAATAAACGAGAGCAATATACATATATACGAAGGGGAATAAATTATACTTGATAAGGATAGTTAGTAAGATCGGGACAATTTCTAAATATGATAGAGTTAAGCGGGAAAGCTAAGTTACCGTTAATCCGAATAATGGAGACTATTTAAGTTTGAGCGGGGATTCAATTAAAAGGGGATGCTATGAATTCCAGGTGACGAATTACGGGGAGTATTATCATGGAATTACAAAGGAAAATTGCTTTACCTTGAAGCATATAGTTGCTCGCAAGGGGAAGACCAACGACATTGGTCTTCGAGGAGACACTTCTGAGGGTGTTGACGAGGAGGACGCGTATATTGGGGTTTGGAGTACTTAAAGCAGAAGGACGAGATTTTCTCTGCTCCAGAGCTTTTTCTGCGGCACGGCAAGAAGTCTCAGACACGGGAGCCTTGAAAGGGGGAGCGAGACGAGGGGGCCGCACAGTTCTCCGAGAAGAAGCCTCGATAAGCTCTCCTCTGAACAGGAGACCAAAACTTCATGAAGGGCGATCTGCTGGTGAGATCTTAACGACGAGGTACGACTTGAACAGGGGTTGCGAGACTTCGCGGGAAACAGACACACGGTTTGAAAGAAGGGACTGGCAGCCTCTCAATCTCCTCGAAGAATGGCTGGCACAGGGTTATATAGCCCGGTGTCTTGTTCGTTAAATAGCTCCAGCGCACAGCCGTCCCAAGAGAATTCCTGACGCCAGTCTGTGCAAACTTATTTCGAGATAAAGGGTTGGATCGAACGGCGAAGTTTGCCTCAGGATGTAGGGTTGAGCTTGTACGAGCACGTTTGTGGGGAGAAGTAAATGTCCGCGAGGTATGGAGGCGAGGACTCGGCATTATCGCGAGGGAAGGAAATGTCCGCGAGGCATGGAGGCGAGGACTCGGCATTATCGCGAGAGAAGGAAATGTCCGCGAGGCATGGAGGCGAGGACTCGGCATTATCGCGAGGGAGGGATGTCGATGTGCGTCCGACTTAAGTAAATACAGCCAGGTTGGCAGCTTAGCGCGATACAGATTCCTTTTCATCGATTCTAGAATTCCCACGCCAAGGAGCACGTGGTTGGGGGCTCGAAGGGGCTGAAAAGGGATATTTCGAGGAGATTCCTCTCACACTGGTCCATCGAGGGGCATCCTTTCACATAAAGAAAGAAAAAACATACAATGAAGATATATATTTTTTATTTCTAAAATAAATGCTACATAAATTGTTGGCTTCGCATTATTAAGTAGTAAACATACCTATAATGCAATTTTAAAATCTCTAGCATCTTTGAGGACAACCTGCATGATCCTTACGAAAAACCTTATTGTTAATAAAAAACTAGTTAGCCACAAACATATATATTTACGATTATATGAAAAGCAGATTACGAGGTGTTATCATAGTTTAATCATTAATACATAATATTACAAGTTGAAGGCAAAACAAAAGTCATTGGATCCAAATTAGGAAGATCTTGTGTACAGTATAATAGCACCTTTATTTCCACATTTATTGTTGAGTTAACATTCCAATAAATACTCACTTTATATATCAAAGCTTTTCTACTGTATCAATAAAAATACAGACTTTTCTCTTTTGGTTAACATTCCTATTCACATTACATTCAATTTCCCTCCTAAGATCATAACTTTCCGTACAATATACTTTTCACTAACTTTCAGGGGAAAATTTCCTCGTTCATATTCGCTTTTTTATAATGCAAATACTGGTGGTTTCAGGTAAATAGATACAAATTTGGCAAGGGGATAGAAAACAAGTTTTGTGTCAAACAAAGCGATATATTCCCATGAGAATTTTCACACAAATAGAACTTATTCGAAATGGCCAAAATCTGCATTCCTGGCCTTGTCCAGTTAGTACTTGAACTAGTTGCATCCCTGGCTAGGGTTTCATGTCAATAGATGAAATTATCTCCAAAATAGACGCCCTAAGTGATCCTAAAGAGTTGTGAACAGCTTTGTCGACATCATTTTCAAAAACGCGCCGCACGAAGTAATCTAGGGGTTGCAGTCAAGGGAACTAGACAGCCACAAGTCTTGGGACCAGTGGTGCAGAACATTGTTGAACAACCACAACTTTCCTTGCCTTGCGTGCGGTAGTTGAGTGCTGCTGTAAAACGAGAGCCCTTCCTGCGAATCATTTGTCCATCCAATGCTTGATTAGAGTCTCCAGAACATCAATTTAAACGTCCATATTGAAGTTGAGGCCCTAGGACACAGGCGAGCAACCTTTTAAGAGTGAGGGCTAGATGAGACTTTTGGAAGCAGGCAGGAATGACAAACGAAATCCTCAAACTTACCATATATACTAGAATACATTATATAAGAATGGTATTCTCGCACCCATATCTCAGTAAGGATTCCTTTACAACTTTGGTATCTATGAAACGTCTCATATATGTGAGGGAAATGTATTTTTGTCTCATTTCTTATTCATTTTCACTGCCAGATGTAAGACTCATTTCCCTCTTCCTCTACAAGTGTACTGAGACAGATCTTGTTTGGAAGATTTTTTTTGGGGGGGGGATTGGGGGCTGGATAGCAATATTAATTTTGAGCAATGTGGCGGGCCAGAAGCTAGGCCTTTGTGGGCTGGGAATTGCCCCTCCTTGCCTTAGGAGAAGATGTATGGAGGCATAACGTAGGCCCAAACTCTTCAAAGAGGCAAGAAACATGCTCTGCATGACCATAAGCAATTCGTCCGTCGTCCGTATTCTTAGCGCCCTCATGCGATCGTTTTCCTTTTTAAACGAGGTTCATCGGTTAGTTAAACAATTTCAAAATCTTCCGCTGGCATTCTCAGAAGAAACCGCGTATGCTCTTACCAGCATGACACCTAAACTATTACTAAGAGTGTCCGAGGAAACGTAACCTACATTGGTGCCCTTAGGAGCACTTTCCACTTTTTATCGATTTACCTGAAAAGGTCATTATAATTGTATTTGTATAATTAATACAACTGCTCAATGGGAAATTCGCAATCTTGATTAAATTGAATTTTATTGATATTTAAATTTTATTTAGATTGCAAGAAGAAGCTAGAAATAACGAGTGCATTCAAGCAAGTTTACAAAATGAGATTAGATCTGAAAATGATAAAGTTGAGTAGAGAGAAAAATTACCCAATGTTCTAGGGCCCAGAAGGCCATGCAACTCTCGCAGACCTACCTCACTCTGTAAGGACGACACCTTCCCTTCGTGTGGTATAATGGTAGGATTATAAACGATGCTACCCTCCGAACTCCAGGAGAATATATATCGTTGTTCGTTCAGCTGAGTCCAGACTTGCACTTACGAACTTAGTTACTTAGAAGGTTTTTAAGTGCACGCTCCAACCATGGCACTCAAGGTTAGTCAGGTCATCTCTGTAATCATCCCCTTATGATGGGCCGTGGCCATAGGCGTTTCCCTTTCGGTACGTTCATCTTTGGAGTGATTAGGTGGGTTTAGAACAGTTGATATGCGGCCATGGAAATGAAAATTAGGATCAGGTAAATATATAAAGTGAATTTGGGGAAACGAATTGGAAATTTTATTCATTTGGCCTCAAGGAATTTGGACCAAAGCAAACTGCCTAGTTCGGATGATGAATAAAAATGCTTCTATCAATGCATGTCAAAATCACTCACTATCGGTTATTGACTTGTGGATAATTCTCTCTCTCTCTCTCTCTCTCTCTCTTTGTAAGATGTATATATATATATATATATATATATATATATATAAACAAGAAAAAGGAAAGATGAGTCTTAGCGCTTGAGAAGACAATGAAAAGGTCCACGAATAAAGACGAGAGCGCTCGGAATTTCCTGCCAACTTCTTGTTTTGTTTTTGTCACAATTGTGACTCTCGTGCTACTTTATGAGCTCTCAATCATCACACACACACACACACACACATATATATATATGTATGTATATATATATATATATATATATATATATATATATATATATATATATATATATAATATGATATAGCTGCAGATAAACATAATTTGAATTTTTAAATTATGGATGTCATGAATCATTGGTGTGTAACCTTGCCTGAATCCGGCTTGTCATTATATGTAGCCTTCTGGCCTTCGCTGGCTTCAGCCGCAAGCTGCATTGATCACCGTCTGTTAGAAAGAGGCAAACTTTGGCCGTCGTTGGCGCAGTGCAATACTGCCGGAGACACGGTGCTGCGTGAGAAGGTTTCAAACGTTTATCAGTTCCAGTCGTCTTTGGTTTTGTTATACATTATTTGTCATGTTATATTTAGGACCCACCCAGTGACCATGAACCTCAAAAGCTTTCCCTTATAATTGATTTAGAGGTGATTTTACCAGAGAGTGACCACTAAATAATTTTATGCATATCGATAGCTGGGATTCGATTACGGGGGTTAATATAGTTATAGGTGACTAGATTGGATAGAGAGACATGTCCGAAAACGTTATTTTACCTTCGGCACATAATAGGGTTTAACCTTGTGTACTTTGCGTTTTTAAAAGCATTATATGCCAAGTGACAGTGAAAAACAGTGACTTTTAAAGCTTGTATTGATATTGAGACCACATAAATAAATGGTGGAAGGAAACTATAATATTTCCGTTGCGTTCATTGTGCATCGATATCTCTAGAAAGAAATATATCGCCAATATCGCTGAAAAAGCGCAAGGCTAGCTTGGTGCTTAGCCGGGACTAAATAGCAGGGAATATGAGAGCAATTTTAGTAGTGTCGATGCTTGCTGATCCTACGTTTGGAAAGTAGTATATGATTCAAGAAATTCAACCTCATGTCAATAATAACTATAAAGGTCTAGAATGGTTTAAATTAAAAGTTCGTCATAATATGGAGTAGCTTTATCCACTCCCGTCGCCGCTCACGTACTCAATCACAACACAGCTGTCTCTTCCATTCGTCTTTCCTTAGGCCGCACAAAATACATCTTTATTCCGGCTTCGCAGATCACTAATGGGCTTCCACGTACACGGACGTGAAATGGACAGCTTACCCTCAGGCCACGTAAGGTTCCTCAGGCTGGTATAAAAATAGAGTACTGCCATATTTCCTTCCTTTCCCTTCCCAGCAGGGATAAGCCACCGGCCATTCTGATCTTTCTGTGCATTTCATTATTCGTTCAGAGAACTTCTTCCATAATAAGGTGATATGGAGCGCTTTTGATAGGACTAACTTAACCTAGCACAAGTACTCTAGAATACGCATTTTATCAACTCGGGGAGGGAGGGAGGAGGGAGAGGGGAGGGAGGGAGGTAGAAGATGGAAGGGAGGGGGCCGGGAGAGAATTGTTCGACTTTGGAAAATGAAAAGTGGTATAATCACACGAGGGAAAAGAAAAGTCAAAGAACACGAATATAAAGGACAGGGTTTTTTAAGGAAATTTAATCGAACACCAACAAGGGTAACCTCCGCCAGAAGGGATGTAAGGAGATCGAAGCTAAAGGGAGGAAAATTTGTGGAAGGGAAAAATGTGTGAAAGGAAAAATGTGTGGAAGCGAAAATGTTTGAAAGGGAAAATGTGTGGAGGAGAAAATGTGTGGAAGGAAAAATGTGAGGAAGGGAAAATATGTGGATAGGAAAATGTGTGTAAGGAAAAATGTGAGGAAGGGAAAATTTGTTAAACGGAAAATGTGAGGAAGGGAAAATGTGTTAAACGTAAAATGGGAGGAAGGAAAATGTGTGAAATGGAAAATGTGAGTAAGAGAAAATGTGTGGAAGTGAAAATGTGTATATAGTTTTAGATCCATATACAAAGTGATGGTTGGATTGTTTTGGTTCTACAAGTAGGTTCGTTCGATGAAAAGAGAGAGTAAAGAAGTTCAAGTTCGTGCGAACGGCTCTCGTAGGAAGCGAGAACTGATCGATTGGGTCACCACAGCTTAGTGAAAACCAAAACACATTGCAATGATTTACTTAAGACTAAAAAGCGAAGATGAACGAAAGTATTTCAGGCTGAAAGTTTTTGAGGAGGGATTCGTAAAAAAGTCAAAAGGAGTTAAGTGAATGTGTGTGGAAGCTATAATGATTCTTACTGATATTGTGCTGTGCTCAACCACAAACAGGACAAGGGAAGTTGTAACGCGATCAAATCTATTTTTTAGATGAGAGATTCAAACCGGTCGACGAAAGAGCAAAGCAGCTCGCGTGGAGGTTTGAGGCTTCAGGCTTCGGCAGTGTATTTATTATGAGTCGCCATCTCGTGATTGGGTAATACACAGCGTCGCGTTCTCTCTGAAGTTCTACTGAGTCTGAAGCTGCCCACCCTCCACCATTAAACCAGACGCCCTTCACACCCCACACCCTGCGGCTGTTGCAATTGGAGGGACTCGGAATCCTATAGGAGCCAGGGGCCAGATCGTATTGTATTTGATACACCGTCACGGGGTAATATCAAGAAAGGTCGGGTTAGATACAGTTTGGCTGTAGAAAATTTAGAAATTAGACAAGCGACTAATTTTAGGTACTGGATTGAAAAGTGTGTAAAACAGCCATTTATTTCTACCACCTCACAATTGGGCAGAAGGAATCCAACCTAACCTGGAAGAACGTTGAGTAGAAAAAAATCAAATTTTTTAGCGAAAAATGCATGTATTATTTGCTAATGAACTTGCATTCGACTCTCTAAGCTACTGTGTTCAGAACGTGTTTATAGGTGTGGCTCAGGCAAAAAATCTCAAGCAAAAAAGCCCCCAAAAAACAACCCATCTTAAATAACGCCCAAATTCTACAACCCTAGCTAGCGAGAATGAGGAAGTTGATAAAATGAACAAAAATATTTCCACTATTTTTAATTAACACTCCTTTTGACTGAATACATTTCACCCATGAATGCTGTTTAAAAAACACCCGCCCTAGGTTTTTCTTTATATAGTCATGTATTTAAAGCGTGTGATGAGTTAATTACTTTCTAGCAAATGTAAATAAATATGTCAATCCTCTACGAATTGAGTGGATTATTATTACACCCTAAACATAAAAGATTTATTCTCGCAACACATATTTGAATAAGTTAAAAAAAAAATCATCGGTTAGTCAGTGAGTTGTTCAAACTTTATATTCTATGTTAGAAAATGCATCGCGAAAATTGGTGTTTTAATTAGAAGTAATCTAGAGCAATAATTCTTTTAGGAGTTTTAATTGGTTTCAGATATTTATCAGTAGGAGTGTTTAATTTAATCCACCACCTATTAAATTAAAGTTTGTAAATGTAAATAAATGTGTAGATCTAGTATATAATTTATTAGCTCCTTTATATTATGTTACCTTTTAGATTTGTTTATATAATTAAATCATAGTTTATTATTTATGACTTAGAGTGAATGATTCAGTAAAGGTATGTTGTGAAAAGAGGGATAGAAAGAGAAAACGAAAGAAAATGAATACTATAGGATAATAAGAAGCCTATTTAAGGATAAAGTAAAACTTTAAACAAAAGTCACAGTTTATTTATATGATTGGCACAAAAAAGAAAAAAAATTAACAATATGGGCAAGGTGCTAGATTGAATGGGTAAAATAAATAGTTTGTTAATCGAGAAAATAAGCTGTTATACCCATTGTATTTTCTCATTGGGCAGAAGAATGAGTGCTAGAGAACAGTAAGAAATGATGAATGAATATAAAAAACGAAAAAAGTTAGGGAAGACAAAAACTGTAGTTTCGATTCTTGTTAACCCTGAAGAGGGAATGCAGGAATCCATAGGGTGTATTATCGAATAGAGGAAGAAAGATATAGAAGGACATTAGTATTGAAAAACAGATCGAGATCACAAATGACTTGGTTCAAGGGTGCTTATGTCAAAAAACTAAGAACGAGTTTTTAGAACGCATAACTAGAAATCAAATAGATAACTATAGAACCCAGTGCAAAAGACACGACACAAGTATCTGGCTAGACTTCCTCAGACTGGATTTTCGCAACATATTTCCTCACACCCCAAGTATTTTCCATTTTCTACTTTTGCCTTTCATACAACCTCACTTCCAATAACTTCACCAGTTTTTTTACCAACAACTTCATAATATTTATTGTAACCACCTCAATATTTTTACGCCTTAAAAAATAATGCCACGCTGGGATCATCTTCAAGCTTTTAGGAGCTTTCAAATTAATACGAGGTGTTCTTGAGCCTCTGTGATTGATATATGCATAAGCTCCAGGATCTTTCAATTTGCCCAACTCATTTTAACACCATATATATTCTACTCTACACGAAATCCCCTTTTCCATATAAGGGAAAACGTCTTAAAACTCTGGCGATTTACATCTAAAGCAAATTTTTATTACTTGCTTTTTGATTGATTTTAGTAATGAATTGAGTCGTCAACACCATTACTTTAATTAGGAAGTTACTTAAAGCTGAGAATAAGGGTATAGTTCAGAACTTAACGACGGCCACTGATGCATTTTGATAAGACGAGGTGATTGAGTGCGATCAAGATTATGCACTAAGTTTATTGAGTGGCAGATTGGAGTCTTCTTTAATTAAGTTGGATTAAGGAAAAGTATAGGTTTTACCATGTTAAATATGCTATTTAGGTGAGTGTTTGTGCGTAATATGAACTATTGCTTTTATTAACACGGAATTGAAGGATTTATTTTCCAAATTACTCGATTACAAATTGTACAATAGCGAACTGATTATAGCTAACAATTAACTTTATTATATACCTTAAATTTGTGGCTCAAATAATGGGGGATAGAAGGAGCTAATACCATTGATTAAGAAATTAATGTGAAATAACAGATTGCAATAAATCAACTCAGGATCAATCAGCCCCCAAAACAAGATCTGAGGTCATTTAAGGCATGGCTAAGATTCTTAAACAAGATGAACATACACGAACAATTGAATTTCGAACAGAAAAAATTAACTGTATTTTCTCTATTTATTATTAATTATAAAGTAAAATTTGCTTTACTTGATCCAGGATTCACTATTGTTTTAGGGTTTTTAGTACTTTTAAATAGTATAAATTACGATCTAGGGTATTTCCATGTCTCTCTCGGGGTTTTCCAATGCTTTGCTCAAAGCGTTGGCGATTGGCAGAAGTTGTTGAGGGGATGACCACTATTTACGTCATCATCTACCCTACTTAATTTTTATTCTACTGATAAGTCCTCAGGTAGATTTACTTATTGCCTCTAAAATTCCTCATCTAATCTGTTGTCCCCAACCCTTTTCCAGACTTATGTATTATTTACAATGACTTAGCTCCTTTTAGCTTTAGCTTTATTTTACAAATCTATTTTCAATGTAGTTGCCCCCATTGGCTTACACATTTATAGAATACACGGTCTTATTTTATCTCCTTTCTTAATTACATACACGGAAAACTTGGCACAATAGTGCAAAAATTGTACAAACAAGGTAGACCTAAAAAAAAAAAGGAAACAGTATAACAAGTAAGAGTGAAGCCTTGTATTATCGACTTAGCCTCCTTTTTATCTGGATATCTCTCGTACTACAAAAGGTAATTGAGTAAATTAAGAATAACCATAGTATCATTAGGGCGTCACATAAAAATTAATGTGACCGATCAATACGAAATATAAGTACAGACTGAGATAGTGACCCACTCTTTCATATAATAATCCCATGAGGTATTAAATGACCTTGAATGGGATCGGAGAAGTATCTGGACCTGTTCGTTCCGTCTCGCCTAAATTCCCCACTCTTCGCATTGAAGCGTGGGATCAGCCAACCTTCTAACATTAAGGATATGATGAAGAATTGTCCGTATTTCCCGAAGAATCCCGGCTTCGATTCGCACACTCATTCTCTTGAGACTATTCTAAGGATAAAAAACCTGGATTTGACCTTGAATTAACCGTCCGAGTCGGTCTCTTATTTTTTTCAGTTTTAGTGCTGCTTTTGCCTTCTAAATAACCGTTCTGGGAGGACTCAAGGAATAGGGGATTTTCGGCTTCCGGAGAACTATTAAGTTCTTATCCAATTACCGTCCATATGGTTTTATAATTCTTTCTCTTTATTTAAGGTTGCTATTATTTTTCAAATCCTTTTGTCGATTCGTGTTATTTAAGGTAAACACGTTTCCAATCGTAGTTGTGTTTTTTTTTTAACCTTAAAGTTTTATATATCATTATTGGTGTTTTTCTTGACCAATTTTCTTCTTTCATTTATCTCTCCCTCTCACTTGTGTCGAAATACTTTAGTCTGTTACTCTAGTTTTAAAATTCGTTCTTTTGAGAAAGGCATTTAAATTTATAACTTATATCCATTGTATAAACATTTATTAAAAATTTTATTGTTCGATGAAATAACATCAAGTGATAAAGAGTACCATAACAAAACAGCGATTATTTGTACCATAATATAGTTCGGGCAAATTCAGTTTATAAAAATGATGTTCCTGCAGATAATGGGAATAAATGTGAACAGAAAACAAAGGAAACTCTGATAATAAAAAAATATAACTCCAAAAAATTGAATACTGGATATGTAGGAAATTCTTTATTGAAACTCGATAAAAACGGCGGGGTCTAACCAGTCCTCCGTCGTAATAATATTTTATATGGGTCTACCAACCCCTCAGAGTACTTGGTTTTTAGTAGGAATCTACAGTTTAAAGGGATATCCGAACCACGGCTTTCTACATGAATAGCATGGCAGCCACTGTAAATCGTCCCGAATCCGACTACATCCGGCGACTATCCACGTCTGATGTACCTTAGCTTTGCTTGCTTGCCGACCGATCACCATGGTAACCCCCAGTCGATTTCTTGAGAATCAATCGCCATGGTAGCAACGTTTCCGATGTTGACTACCACCACTTCTCCCATTGGTCGATCCATAAAGGATGAGCGGCGAGAGATGAAAGCGCAAAACACGAGAGGGCATCTTCCATAAAAATGGGCTCCGGTAATTGACCAATTAGGAATCCTATTTATTGATTAGAACCTTAAATTTGGCATCTACAAACTAGTTTAGACAAAGAAGAAGAAGAAGGAGAAAGAGCCACGAGTGACACTAATGTGAGTCATTTATTTGTCTACCAAAAAACAAAAACCAACGAGGGTACCTCGCATGAAGGTTTATAATACGTTCGTAAAAAAGGAGGGGTGTTCTGAAGATTGAAACAGGTGGAGGTTACACGGACCGAAAGCCACTCGGAGAGTACTTGTAGGGAAGGGGGCATCGATGTATCCGTGAATTTATAACTTATATCCATTGTATAAACATTTATTAAAAATTTTATTGTTCGATGAAATAACATCAAGTAATAAAGAGTACCATAACAAAACAGCGATTATTTGTACCATAATATGGTTCAGGCAAAGTCAGTTTATAAAAATGATGTTCCTGCAGATAATGGAAATAAATGCGAACGGAAAACAAAGGAAACTTTGGTAATAAAAAAATATAACTTCAAAAATTGAATACTGGATATGTATAAAATTCTTTATTGAAGCTGCATAAAGGCAGCGGCGCCTAACCAGTGCGCGTCTCTCTGGAAGAGAGGTGCGCACAAGAAATTCAAATGACATTAATTATAACTTACGGATGTACAGATTTTTGGAGTCAATTCTCAGCTCGAGGACTTCCCCATCGAGGTTGGCCTCCACGAGGTTGGACTCTTTGTATCAATTTGAGGGGGGGGGGAGTTTACCCCATTACTCCAAGAATAATATAGCGCACTAAAGTGGATGTGGATGAAAGAGAAAGGAAAACATAAATGAAAGAACAAGAACGAAATGTAAGAGGAGGATTAATTATTCCCCAAACCTTTAAGGACGAGGCTTCTTAATGATGACATAGACACAATTGAGGCCGAGTCAAGAACTTCATTAAATATTCGAAATGTTCTGATCCTTAAAAAATAAGCATTTGCCAAATGAATGAACTACAAGAACCCCATTCCAATTGCCACCCACTTCAAACATCAATCAGCTATTTAGATGTGATAAGTGATATTCTTCTGAGACCTCTTCAGTAGCATGCATAATTAAATTATTTCAGGTTGTTAGAAAGTAGTAAATATAAGTTTAATGTAAACTAATGCTATCTTGCCCTTCTAAAGGCAGACCTACAGGTTGGAACGAAAGTTTTGTTACACCCTATAAATATTGTTTTAATTTTATATTTCAAATATTGTTTAAATTTTATATTTTAGATGACCGAGAGTCTGGTTACAATACTAACAGGGGTGACAAGACCTTCGATTATCTGAAATATAAAATTGAAAATAGATTTGAAATAGAAAATTAAAAATATATTAGAAATAGAAAATTAAAACTATATTTATAGGGGTGACAAGATTTTTTGTACCACCCTATAGATACCCTATAGATTATAAATATCAACATTCTCAGTATGATTTGGGGTAATTTTCTAATTGACACGTTGGCACTCTCTTCATGACATTTCTGTCAATGCAATCCGTAAAACTATAAAAAAATTGGGCATTTTTAGAAGAGTTATAATTAATTCCAATGCATAATTTGGGTACTATATAAACTGGACATAATAATACAAGTGTCAGTATTATAACAATTGTTGGTTAGTTGTTTAGGTTACACTGATAACAACAAATGACTTCCAACTTTCGTTAGACTTCATTTCTTAATGTTCTTTCGAATTAAGATATGAAGCATATAAAGAGCTAGGGCACATTTTTGGTGTCACCCTGTATAAGTGGGTAATGTGATTGGTTAGCTGTTACATTTCATTAGGGAACAATTCAATGGTGCTTATGATGTGCTCGTGATGGCGCTCGTGAGTCAAGGAGAACGGTTGGATTCCTATAACTTTCATAGTATTCCATCTTTAGGTAAAAGAAGAACCTATAGCAAAGTCAAACGGTGATAATCCTCTTATAATATCAAGAATATGGTCTAATGAACTTAAATTATTTGGAGATTTTCAGAAAGCCTACATCCTTTAACATCCTCTTCCTTAAACTTTAAAAGGTAAAAATTGCTCCAATTTAAACTTTTTGATCAGAAAAAAATGGTAAATAAAAAATTGAAAAACCTACTATTATGTTATCGTGTGATCTATTTTTTAAGAGAGTCCCAACAGAAGAATGAGTTTATCTACCAATAACTTCAAGAAAGCCAACAATTTGAACTAGCTGGTCTAACTACCGGAAATTGGGTTGGATCTCTTATGATTGCCGTTGGTAGCTAGGTAAACACTAACCTATAATTGACTATTAAGTATCGACAGCTTCATCCTTCGATCAAAATTTCCCTTAATAAGGGTCATCTATCTAGGAGATAATGGACTTATAATTAAGAGCTGAAAGAATCCTTTCCTAGTTGAGGAAGAATGAGATTAAATAAGACATCTGCATCAGACGGCTCAATTCATTGTGTATCATTGAGCCACGTTGTTATGCAAAATGTGGGATATTGATTCTCTCCAACATATTTTTAGTCTTCTTAATGTCCGAAGAGGAGAAAAAATAGCAATTAAAAAAAGACTAAAGTCAACTAATGTATCTCGACCCAAATTTATAAGTAAGAGGTTTATATGTAAATGATGAAATTAGAGGAAAGCAAAATAGTTGAGAACTTGATATAACAAATAAATTTTTTTTTTAAACTTTTCTCCATTAAGTAGTAAAATAAAGCTCAAATGCATGGCTAAAAAGGAAGAAACTGCTCGATGATTATATACACCTAACATGGACGAGTAAGTTATAATTAAAGATTTTTCCTATAGTTCGCTAGGAGTGAAGACCCTCTACGAAAAGAGGAATTTCCTGTATCTGTAAACCAAGGAAATCATGTCAAATCTACTTTTATGTAATTTGTTTCAAAGACTCTTTATTAGTTGGAAGGTTGGATCAATAGCCGGCACTGCATGAACTTTGATTTTGATCAATTATTTCTGAATTAAGAATATGATCGTAATTGCCATCATCTTTTGAATGCTTTTATTGATGGCGATCCATGGTCATTTTTGTTCGAGTGGTGAGGTAGATTTTGTAGGGTAATATATACAAATAGTCGTCGTATATTTCCCGCATCCAATAAATTTAAGATATCTTGTTTTCTTGCTTCCCGCATAAAGGACATCAAGGTCAGCACAAGAACAATCCCTTACTTCTGTATGTGAACAAGAATTGTCATTACTGAGAAATATGAAAGTAAAAATCTTTTGAAATAATGGTTGAGCGAAGGAAAAGTACAAAGTCTAAATAATCTACTTAAATCTTAGGAAACAGAGAACAGGACATCTTGCTTGATTTTGAAACCATTTGGGAATACAAACAGAACCAAGGCAACGATCCAAGGGTTAGAGTAACAGGAAATCTAACAGACAGAATGCTAAGCAGATCCGTAATGACACTTGGGCGAACAAAAATTTAAATGTTTATAATTAAAAAGCTATTCGGTATTTTATATAGTGTAAACGCAAGTTTGTTTTTTAAAGGTCTTTTATATATTTTTTTTACATTTCTATCACGTTTGCTTTAATAATGGAGAAGATACATTGATATTATTTAAGGTAGCAGGAATTAAATTTGCGCAAGGCAGACGAATTAACGGCTTCTTAAGCAAAAAAGGAATATAGAGGTGAAATGTAAAAAGACAACTGATGGAAGTTTTAAAAGGTATAAAAGGCAAAACAGATTTCAGGAGAATAGAAATCAAATAGTTTTGAAATTTTTCAAAGAGTTTATTTTAAGCTTATTTATGCGATATTACTACCATTGGTATATTTAAAAAAGGCATTAAAAATGTTATTGGTAAACGCATCTTGTTATTTAAAAAATCATTTCCCTTTCTTATTTCAATGAAGATGCCGAAATTAAGTTTGCCGTAAGTTCCTTAGAAGAGTTTATCTTGCACTTTTACCTCTTCGACAGCGCGTCGTATGTCCTATTGAGATCCTCGTTGATGATGGTTGCTACAATTAGAAGAAGGTTGTCGTCGGTGAGAAGTTCGAAATGTTTCAGTTCATAGCTTGAAGTTCATTTTCCTGTCGGCGAGAGCGAAGCTTCTTTTTAATAAGGCCGGGTGAGTAGCTATAGGCAATTTGACTTTTTTAGTCAATAAAGTCTTGCCAAGAGAGTTCTTGGAATTTCCGGGTTTCAGTTTTTATATATAGCCTTTCGCATTCGTTGGAGTTGGGTTCATGCCTCCTCCTACCTTTATTTACACGAGTGAAATGGTCCATTAGCCCTTAAGGAGTTGGGTTTGCCTGGTTTATCGTGTGATCAAGAAGGAAAAAATATCTATTTTTTTCAAGCCAATTTGTTTCAAGTAATAGGATCCAGGGTAATGATCATTTGGTTTATTCGCTCAATGCCTTCATGTGATATTTTTCTTTTCTTTCTCCGGGACATTTATTCGCGTGCGCTTAGTCGCGTGAGACTCTATATCTTACTATGTCGGTCGGTCCGTCCGTCCGTCAGTACCCGTTTTGCTTTTCTTCGTTTTGGAAATAACATTTTAACTATTCGGCCAACTCTAAAGATATTTGAAACCCTTATGTTGGTTTACATTTTCTTTCGAATGATATAATTGTCACTGTCTTCCCTAGGTTAGTTCTGGAATTATTGAAAGTTTTGAAGGTTGTAAGGTCATAAATAAGAATAGGTGAGAGTACGCGACAATGGTCAGCAGATCTTGCTCTTTTTCATAACTTGTTTTAGCCATCCTTTTTCGAGAATCTTTCCCAGAACACTTCTGGAACACCTTTTTCTTATTCCAAGAAATATTCGGTAGCATTTAATTTAATTGCATAGCATTTAGAACACTTGCTAATCGGGAAGAATTTTACCTTTTTTATTTTTCTAAGGCAATTTGAATGTATGAGAGAACTTAAGAAGCTCTTGCATCTAAATATTTTTCAATCTCAGCTTCTGCAAATATAATTTTTACGTTTCCAATATTTTCTAACTTTTAAACTTTTCTAATTTTCGCCCATTGCATCTCCTTGTAATTTCATCGGTAGTTATGGCTGTAAAGATTAAGTCCACGTGGTAGCAAGTTATAGCGATTTTTTTATATTTTCGGATACTAGCTTCTTGACCTCCTCGTCAGTGTGAGAAAGAGCGAAGAATCCTAAAGGACTATCACTGAACTGGATGAAATAAAGTAACTCCACGGACTCAATGGAAGGTCACCGTTTCGTCACTTTTAGGCCCTCTGTGCGGTTGTTGGTGGCTATCAGAAGACCTCCAATAAAATTTTTAATTATTTCTTTTGGGTATCATGATTTAACCAGTGGTCAACTTGCGAAAGCATAAGAGTGTAATCTTTTGCCGAAAGTTTGTAATGTGCTCTCTGAAAAAGGGGTAAAGATAGAGGTAGTGAAAATACAGTATATTAAAGATATACAACATCGTATCCCTTTGTAGGATACCGGAGTAGGGGCCATTTAATCAGGCTGATGCCGGCCGCGGAAAACTGCCTAAGGCCGGCGACGTGTAATTCCTCTAAGTTTCTGCTGGAGCAGAGGCCTTACCTCTGCTATATCATCTATCCCTTGGTGAGTGCTAAAACATGAAAGCTAAAGAGTAGATTTAATTGTGTAATGACGATGCAAGACTTAGGAAGGTGAAAATGTAGATACCGAGTATCAAATTTGTTTTACTGGCAATTTGAATTTACCATGCATCAAATGGATAGAAGAATCCACCAAACCGGGCACATCATCTATAAATCAAGAACTCTACCTTGCTCTATTCCAATTCATGTCTGCACAAATGATGACTCTGGCATGTCTGATCACTCCCTTATAAGAATCGAAATTCAGTTCGAGCACCCAGAGACTCCCTCTACAAATCCAAATAATCCCATAGAAGGGTACATAAGTTTAGACTTTTCAAGAGCAAATTATGAGCAGCTGTCTACTGCTATTGGCGAAACTGACTGATATTCACTTCGCTTTATATGTTCTTTTGAAGTGTTTCCTGCATTGATGTCGTTAGTGTTGTTGCAGTTGGCCATGAAATATATTCCTACGAACAAACCCAGAAAGAGTAAATCTAAAAAAACACATGCACTTCGCAAAAAGAAGAAGTGACTTCAGCTTTAATCTATTAAGAGCTAGGCAATCAAGGAATGCCACTTGAATCAACTAAAGGGAAGTGAAGAGAGAGCCATTTTGAACTTTAAAGAAAATCCCAAGTATTTATATTCATATGCCAAGGCTAAATTGAAGAGAAATAGCAGTATTAGCCTCATCAGAGATGAGAATAGGGCTCTCGTTAGTGATGATGGTTGCATTGCTAACATCTTTCAGGACTGGTTCTCTGTTGTCTACAGTGACCCTGATGCCTGTGATAAAGAGTCTCCCTCTTTTGTACCGCCAGATATTGTTGAGGACATAACCGACGATGATTTGGTAGTCATGGAGGCGGAGATCATTGAAGCAATGGCGAAATTAGTGTGAGCTCTGCCTGCGGTCCTGACAACGTTTCTGCAAAGCTTATAAAGACCTGTGCAAATGCCCTGGTTGTCCCCCTACGCATTGTCTGGCAGAAATCAATCCCAAAAAGTGTACTCCCCCTGTACTATAAAATGGCCTACACCACACCTATTCATAAGAAAGGTGACAAATTTTCAGCAAGTAAATATAGACCAATTACACTAACCTCATATTTCATCAAAATATATGAAAGAATCTTAGGAAAAATAGTGATGAGGTTCCTTGAGTGTAATAATATCATCCCAGAAAATCAACACGGTTTTAGGTTTGTGCGTAGCACACTGAAGCAGTTGATCGCCCACGTTGATGATGTGCTGAGCGGTCTACTGGAGGTCGATGATACTGATGCTATTTATTTGGACTATGCAAAGGCCTTCGACAAAGTAGACCACAAATCGTTAATATAAAATGACTCGGTATAGATTCCACCCTAAAATTAAAAAATGGATTGAGTCATTCCTATCAAACAGAAGCCAGGTTGTGTTTGTAGACGGTGAACACTCATCGCCTGACCCGGTGAGAAGTGGAGCCCCGCAAGGTACGTTACTTGGTCCTGTACTGTTTTTGGTATTCATCAATGACATGGAATCAGTTGTCTAAGGCTCAAAAGTACGATTCTTCGTTGATGACACAAATATTTCCAAGCGAGTGGGATCTTATGTGGACAAAGTTGAGCTACAACATGACCTTCAAATGGTCATGGATTGGTGGCAGTCAAACAATATGCTGCTCCATATGCCAAAATTTGACCTGCTTGTCCATGAACCACAGCACAATCCATTAGAACGCGAGATGCCCTTTTTTCCACCCCTCCAAAGTTACGTGGTAGCCTCGTACCTGGATCTGTATCCAATCGATGAACTTAAGGATCTTGGCAGCATCGTATCCAAATAATTCTCTTGGACTTCTCACCTCAAGAGAATAAGTCTGAAGGGAAGAAGTATGATAGCATGGGTTCTCAGTGTATTTAGCTCCAGAGACTCCACCACGATGTTGACGCTGTATAAGTCCATAGTCAGAAGTCATCTGGAATACTGCTGTTCATTGTGGAGCTAGTAGAGGTGGGCGAGATTGAATTGTTCGAATCGATCCAACGAGAATTCACCAGAAAAATAAGAAGCTATGAACACCTTACATACTGGCAAAAGTTGCACAAACTCCAATTAATGTATCTACAGAGACGTAGGGAACAATTTATCATAATAAATGTTTGGAAGATTCTGTATAAAGTAAGTCCTAATGAACCCAGACTGTCTTTTCGTCCACCTTTAAGGCTGGGAATACAAGCCATAATGCCTCCACTGAGAAGGTGTAGTTCAGCACTTCAGTCCAAGTATGATGCGTCATTTTCTGTGGTGGGTCCTAAACTTTGGAACATTTTGCCAATAAGAATGACCGAGATAACAAGCGCAAATGCCTTTAAAAGCACGCTAACAAAATTTCTGTTTCTCCCTGCCCGACGAGCCGACCGTGCCTGTCTGCACCCGATTACATGGCAACTCAGTCCTTGAGGTAGCCAGAGCAGAACGGCAGTCTCCATTATGAGATCACCGGTGGGATCCCTCGAAGCATCTCCGAGTATCCGAGAGTATGAATATCTTCAAGTAGAAAATGAAAAGTAAAACGAATGATTAAAAAGACTGAGGAAGAGAAAAATATAGCATTACGCTCGTTAGATGAATGAGAATTTAGATAGAAACTTTAAGTTTCTCTGGAAAGAAATGAGTAAGGAGAGATATTAAGAGAAGAAAAGTTTTGAGAACATCAAGGTTAAGAAATTGCATTAAGCAGTGAGAAGTTACACAAGTTGTAAAATTTGACTATGAAAGATGAGTCAAATGTGAATATAATCGGTTATGCGGTGGTAAATATGGCGATGTATCAGGTTATTGGATAAATAAGCACGCAAATCTTTTTTTCGTCATGTGGGAGGTATGAAAATTGGTAAGTCAGCTGGAATAGATAATATGTACATATAGTCACTAAGATATTAAAATTGTGATCATTATATTATAGAAGGGGGTCTGGTAGTTCGACGACTTGAGGAATCCTGTGATAGTACTGTTGTATGGTGGTATATGTAAGAAAGATGAATGTAAGATTTAGAGGGGAATAAATCTGTTGAGTATTCTAGGCTAGGCATATGGAGTAACTATCGATAGGAGATGAAATGTGTATGCTGGGCTTATTAAAATGTAGAAATATTATCATCATGTAGATAGATATATAAGGCTTATGGCAGGTTATAAGAATGCATGGACTGAGTAATACACTGTTGAAGAGGATGAAAAGTATTTATGCTGAAAGTAAAGGGTGCCTTCCACTGAGATGCCTGGAGGGAGAATATGAATAGAGAGAATGTTGATGAGTAAAGAAAAGAATAAGGCAATGGTGCCTTGTAGTGAAGACGGGGTATGATGCAATATTAGAGACAGTAGTGTTACCCTCGAACATATCCGATGTATCTGTCTGAGATCGATTTTAAATAAAACCTGTTCCTAATTGACCCAAATTAAGATAATAGTCGAAGACCATTTTTTGAAAGTAAGGGGCAAGATAAGAGCTAAAATACTACTTTGAAAGGTCACAAATGATTGATTGTGTTGAGGACGGACGAACAACCTTATAAATTTGAAACTAGGTATCATGAGTTTCTTGCATGGAAGTAAATTGTAATTTGGCGAATCTAGATTTAGCTAGATCATCATAATAAGTGGTGGTGAAAGAAGGAACGGTTGAATAAACAGAATCACTTGAATTAATGATTCCCCTTTTGTTATTTGAGGCATTTCTTTGCAGGGATTCTGGAAGAGTGCCTCGTCATGAGAGAGTGTTTGCTCCAGTAATCGTTTTGCAATCAATGAGGATGAAAACAGCGGTGCCTTTTAGCAAGTATTTGAAATGTTAAATTCAAAGAGCTATAGAGATCAATTTGTTATCAAACGTGCAATGTTTTCATTTTGGTCCTTCCAAGTCTATACTATAAAATCTTAATAACTTCCATTTCTTTCAGAGAATAGTTATAAAACGGCTTCGAGGCCTAAGACAGAAGCTTCGGTAATAAATGGAAGTAGTACGTATTTTTATTTTATTTTGGGGATTAGGTAAAACGATGGATTTTACTGTCATCTTTTATAGTATAGTAGGCGAATTCAGCCTCTTCATATATTGTTATTTTGCGTTTCATAAAAATTTCCTAGATCAATGAAAGTTGTGACAGCATTTTAATACTTCTAGGAAATTTATGAAACTAATGAATCTATGCAGCTTTTGCCATATTTTCTTCTATAGGATAATCATGGTGTCGGAAAATACATATCTTAAGAATTGACGTCATATCCTAATAAATCAAAGATTCTACTGAAAAAATGCACTTTAACATGTTAATTTAAAGTCCATGTAATTTCTTCCCTGCAAAGGCTTGCTCTAAATGTTTCAAAAATTGAATTTCATCTTCGCTTACAATGATTAAGTCATCAAAATATAAGAAAGCGAATTCTAGGTGACCCCAACATGATTCACGTAACCAGTGAAATGTTTTAGAACTCTTTAACATTCCTTGAGGAAGGACGAGTTACAAATAGAACCCAGGCAGCGTAATCATAGCAAGTTTTTTCAATGGAAGATGGTCCATTTGTATCTATAAAATTCATCCCGTAGTACTATTATAATAAAAAGGGCACAATTTTTAATATAATTAATTGTAATGAGCTGATAAGTCACATCTGATAATTTCACACTGGATGACGCAAACCAAGAAATTCGATGTAAAATTTCGTCGAAATCCTATCAATAAACAAGAGTAGTGGCTTCCCCACTCCTCCTTACAGGAGGAGCTTGCGGTTCACAGGAAGAACGTCGGTCTGTGTCCTACGGCCTATTTCGCTCTAGCGACTGGATTTTAGTCAAATAAAAATTAAAATATTTGCATTAGATATTCCCTAATAAATTTCTCTTGATCTATTTTTTAATACCCATACTTATTTTTTTGGCCTAAATTCAAACATTTTCTTAGCTGAGTTCCTTTCATATGCCATAAAAACAATTTTCACCTCTTTTTCTATCTAAATCTTCTTTGATATACTAAAAAATGCAACCTCCCCCCAACTGCCATGACTTAATTTTAACTCATTTTATGAACTTCAGGATTTAATTAATTTTTTCTTCTCAGATTCGGTGAGGTGAGAAAAAATGGCAACTTAGAAATAATTTAAATAAAAGGTTCAATTTTAGGAAAACTAGCCTTAACCTCTAATTTTTTCTAACTCTAATTCAACTTTTAGCAATTCCTTTAATAAAAGCTTTGAATTTCCCCCAAAACATCTCGCGCTTGGATTATGCGATATATTAATAAACTATTAGAAATAACTTGGATAAAAACAGTTAATATACGAAAAACCATCTCATTTCTCCTAATAATTTACTATTGCTCTGTTTTTCAGGATCCATCCATTTTAGAGTGCGCGGGGGTCTCGTTTTAAACTTAGGGTCCGCCAATGTCCGGTTACGAGGTCAGATCCTCGTAAGGGAGGGCTGGTCCAATAGAACTACTTTAAATCTTTCTATTGGCTGAGAGTTCCAAATCTCTCTTGGTTAAAAGCTGTTACACGGCTAAGATGAGCTCAAGGGTCGGAAAGTAAAGGAATTGACAAAAAATATACTTTAATAAATATTAAGAATTTAGGTTAAATGGTACAACGATAAAAGAAATAATAAGACACAATGATAATGGGGCGGGGGACAGTAGGTGGCAGTTATAAATTGGGGTTAGCTAAAATATTAGTTAAAATACCTCGTACAAAATAGAGAGGGAGGGGGGGACGATAGTCGTTTCCTGCGAAGCGGTGAGATGAGGTTGGTTCACTTCACGGAGTCCAGGGTCAACTTGCTTGGAGTCGAAGTATTCCTTTGAGGTGACGGGGGAGGAGGGGCAGGCTGAAGCAGAGCCTTCAAGAATGGAGGCTGGGAATTCTTCTGGTGTAAATTCTTCGAGTAAAACGGAGGGCGGTTTCCTTCCGAGAAGTCAACGGATTGTTTGGACGACTACGCGTAATTAAGGGGGTATTACGCGAAGACCACTCTTCAATTAAAGCCTTTTGGGATTAGATTTGGGTTCCTCTTTGGAGAAGGCGTCGTTGCACGGAGTCAGACGGGTATTGTTACGGGGAGAAATAATTCTTAACTAGTTCTAGGGTGGATATTTGTTTTATCGAGTGATATTCTGTTTTATCCTACAAAGTTTCCTTGCCTTCGGCGTATGACACTCCGAATCGAGGAGGAGTAAGATCGTCTGCTCTCGTGAGCTTCTCTCGCACCAATCTCTCGATTCCTCTTCGCACGGGTACATATGCAGGCCTGGAGTGAGGGAGCTCACCCTATAGAAGGGGGGGACTATCGCCAATCGTTTGAGTAATGGCGAACGCGGTCCGGCTGGCGTTTGGCTCAGCCGCTCCCAGCGTGGCTGTAAAGGGCAGGGTGCGGGGGAGACTCCTTTTTAAAATACTCGGATTGATAAGGGCTGCGTTCCATTAGCTCGCTCCTGTTCTTTCTCACGCTTTTTTTTGAGCTTCGAAAATTGCTTGTAAGCGACAACGAGGTCCATCACGTGGAAGCAATGCTTAAAAGCGACGTTATTTCCCCTATCACGTGCTTGTTCCCTCAAATAACCTTTAAATTTTCAATAATTTCCTGAATAACTTGGGAAAACATTGTCATTCATATCATTCGAAAGAGAATGTAAAACTCATTAAGGGTTTCAAATTTCGTTAGAATCGGCGGAATAGTTATAGTTATTGCCAAAATAAAATAAGTCCCTGGGTAAACTTGGGGGATTTTAGTAATTATATTATTTAAAAGAGAATGTAAAACAATAGAAGGGTTTCAAATTTCGTTAAAACCGCCGAATAGTTATGATGTTATTGCCAAACAAAATTTTTTCCGGGCTTAACTTGGGAGGACCTTGTCAATTATAACATTCAAAATAGAATGTAATTCAACATAAGGCTTTCAAATTCCGTTAGAATAGGCCAAATAGTTATGATGTTATTGCCAAAACAAAATAATTTCCTGGCTAAGCTTATGAGGACTTTGGCAATTATGCCATTTGAAACAGAATGTAAAACAACATAAGGGTTTCAAATTTCGTTAGAATCGGCCGAATAATTATGTTGTTTTAGCCCAATAATTCCCAGGCTAAACTTGGCGAGACTTTGGCAATTATATCACTTGAAAGAAAATGTAAAACAACATAAAGGTTTCAAATTTGGTTAGAATGAGCCCAATAGCTATGATGCTATTGCCAAAACAAAATAATTCCGGGCTAATTTGGGGAGGACTTTGGCAATTCCACCATTGGAAAGAGAATGTAAACAACATAAGGCTTTCTAATTTCGTTAGAATCGGCCGAATAGTTACAAAGTTATAAAAACAAAAAAAAAGACAAAATGGGACCGACCGTCCGACATAGTGAGATGTAGAGTCGCCCGCGACTAAAAATCTATTTTAGAAATAAGTTCGATAAAAGATTCGAATATACGAAAAAAAATATACACTGCCATATCTTAATCTTAACAAAAGGAGCAGCGTTTCGCCCCCTCATTTTGCTCTAATCGTTTTTAGGTACCGGTATCTATTTCCAGATAAAGATTAAAATTTAAAATCTATTTTAGAAATTACTTAAACAAAACTTTAGAATATAATTCAATTAAAATAAAAAGCAGCCATGGCTATTATTTTTTATTTTTCAACCTCACCAATTTTAAGTCATTTTGTTTAAAAAAAATTCAAAACATTTGATAATCATATTTATTTATTCAGAATTTCGCCACTTTTTTTAAAATTCTTTGAAATAAGTGGAAAATATACTTAAAATATATACATTTCACACCGTAAATAAGAGAAAAAATATTTATTATTATTTAAAGCCTATATAAAATGGCGTTCTTTAAATATAGTGTTAGGATTAAATGTTGTTTTTTTTAAGGAAAATGTGCCTTTTATCCTGGTGTGAGTCTTATTATGTTTCAGTAACGATGGATATGATTGATCCGATGCTCGCCAGAAAACGTCTTCTAGTGATAAATTTAACAAATGCCAGTCAGGGACTCGGAGTAGGCAGGAATGAAACTTCATCTACCTATGATCCCCGCCGGAGTTTCCCGACTTTCTCAATGTCATTACAGTCGTATGCACAGCATTGTGCCTAATAACCGTACTTTTGATTATATCAGCAGATACTCTCATTGAGATTGGGAGAGTTGCTCGAACCAGATGATGAGCATCCTCTGAAGTGCTCTCTTGATTCCTCATGAATTGTAATTCTTCGTGAGAGGGATGCAAACTCCTCTTTGAAGGAACAGCCTCCTGCTTCTATCTGGTTTTAGAATTGTTGCAAGTGGTTATTCACGACGGAGGTTACCCTTGAGGGGGCAAGAACCAGTGGTAGTAAGGTATTCCCGAGTGGTATCGAGATCCAGTGTCTCAAGAATTTCCTCATATGTGGGAAGGAAAGCGCCAGACAACAGATTTCGGATGAAGCCTGGACTCGCAGAGGGAAACCCAGGACATCATTTAATCTCCATCTAATGTCTTCAGGAGAAAGGGAAGAGAGCTCATTGAAATGAGATAGAAGTTTTATCTTAGGAGCTCAGAATGAGGAATGGCTTTCCAAAATGGCGGCAAGTAAGGTATGGTAGGTAAATGAAATGAGGTCTCAAAGGAGGATTGAAATTCAATCAAAAACGTGGTATGAAAGTGCCTTTATTAATAAATTCAATTGGGAGGCATCGGAAGTTACTCTTTTAGGTAAAAGAGTAACTCGACTTGGATGAACCACGAATGATGCTGAGTGGTTTGAAATTCTGGCAGTGATAAAGCAGCATACCCGCTTACAGTGATTGTTGAAGTTGTTGAGGTGTTGCAATAGGGGTCAACTGTTCAGTAAAGCATTTGTATTGGTGGAATAATTGTTGCTGTTACAAGAAGATTCTTGCATTAGGTAATCCAATCTTTCTGTCTCGGATCACTTATTTTTTGGTAACTAAAGACAGAGTTACCAATTCATGTAAGTTTGTGGTGTTAAGGAAAATCTTAACTTCAGGAAAGCCAGTTTTTCGGTAATTGAAGCAGAACAGTCACTAGTTTTGATATCAGGCGAGGTGTCAACTGTTTTGAAGTTAATGACGTAGTTTGTGGCAGGCCTTACTTTCAGTTACTACTTTACCTCTGTTATGGCCCGTGTGGTTTGCAACTTGTCCGTTTGAATTTACTCAAAATATTTTTTTATTGAATAAATAAAAAAACGAAACATTGCGACGAGTAATTCATTTATATAAAAATTCGTGAAAGAAATCAAAACGAATCTAAAAGGAAAAAATAATAAAGCTTTTAGGAAGTGACCTTGAGAAGATATTTCAGATTTGATTCTGACTTAAGATAAAATATGAACGCACGAAGTAAAATAAACTGTAGATGATGGTACGCTTAATGGCATAATGAATGAATTTTGATTGTAACAATGAATGAGTGAATTGAACTTGAATGAATGGACGTAATCATTGTCTACTCTAATTCCAACGTGTTGTAGGTTTATACCGTCCCATTGTTCTGTACATAGGTGTCGTAGCAGCGAGCTTCTTTCCATGTTCGTATCTGCCCTTCTAACTTCCTAGTACCCATTTTTGTGCACACGGGTAATCTCCATCATCCCTTTGGTCCATCTGGGATGATGGGATGGTTTTATTACTTTTTTTGGTACATACTCGTACTAGCGTTTTGCTTCTATGATCGACGCAGTTTTCCTCTCCTCGATAACGTCGATAACTTTTGCGAGGAGTGACTGGAAGCTGGATTGGTGCGAGTGAGATGGTTGTCAGGATTATTATGTGGCCAATGGGTACTTCTTGTCTCGCTTGGTTATGGTAATTGAAGGGGAAGTTGTTGGTTTCATGAATATGTTAGGTTCAGTAATAAATGCTTAGTAATAAAAGTTGATGCATAAATAAAATGACTATCCGTACTTTTCGTCAACAATTACTATCCACAAAAGTCAATTGACAATGCCATTTAGCAGACGATGGGTTCATACCACAACCCAAGCCAGAAAAATGAAAAAACAAGTAAAATAGCCCTTTATTACCAGGATTCATGAACACAGAATATATAGAGGACGAAAAGATTTTTAAAGCTATTATTCACCGTAACGTCACCCTCATTGACCCAATTAATCAGATTAAATTAGTAATTTATTATAGGCCCAAAAAACTCAGCTCTCAACATAAAGGACGTCTATCTTCCTGCGACGGACCACTTGCAGTAGTGTAAACTTTTGTACGAATATAAATGCAACGTTGGTGACTGTGAGCATCACACTTCCTCGTATAGTGGTATGAAGTCAACAACCCTGTCTCGGTGGCTAATATCATATCTCCAGGACAGAGCCATCAAATACCACACGGCAAAGTATCGAACGACTCTCATCCGAGATATGCTAAATAGCAAAACAACCATCAGTCTCCAGGGGAGGGACCGAAGACGGCTATGCATGGTTGAAGTCGTAACAATATGGAAACGAAGACCAAAAATAAACATTCGCCTAGAATCAGAAATCAGCTTCCCGCCCCCCTTGCAGTCTTAATAACAAGAGCATTGCATCATAACCCGCCTTCCGTTTAACCTTGCCTCATTTAATCAATCAATATCTGTATAAAAATAACAAAGATCGATCGCTGTGTTGGATTCCTGTGAGAGCCATAGAAGAACAGTTAATCCTAGAAGAAAAGGTAAAGAAAAAACTTAAGAGGAGATGAGGAGAGATAACAGGTCGGTGGCTAGACACCGATACGAGGGGGAAGAGGGGTAGTGTAATTGAGTCGACTGGAACGAAAGGATGAAAAGGGGGAGGCAGACAGCCGCTCGTTCTTCGGAGACGTCGTTCGTGTTGCTGTAATTTTGAGTATGTGGGTGTATGGGTGTATGGATACAGGTGTACCTGGAACGTAGTTGTAAATAAGGCGTGATGTTGGTAGATGTATCTCCGAAAGTTACGTGCAAGTCATGTGTGCTGGGTGGTCTGCCCTCGTGTGTGTATTAGATATTATCTCTGGTGCACTGCGCGGCTTAGGCAGGGAATGGAGAAGTACTCCAGCGGTGGTTTGGTGCCTCGGAGTCTAAGGCTTTTGCGACGAGTCGTTCTCTACCACTTGTGTAGGTTAGGGGGTTGAGGGTGTTGGGGAAAGTTGGTGACTCTCATTATAGGGTGCCGCTCCCTCTACAGTTTTTAGTTATTCAGAGTTAGTCTCGTCATGCACAGAAATAGGTATAAATTCCTTTTGTGGTCCTTGCCGCCCCATGGGGAAGGCCAGCAATTACGAGGTCTAGTTCTTTTAATCTTTAATATTTCATTGATTTTTGCTTGTTTATTAGGTAATTGTTAAGATTAGCGGCCCTTGATTTCATGGGGGGAGGGGATCTGGGGGGGAGGAAATTTTTGCAATTTTATTTAATTTTGTTCAGCTATCCGACTGGCTAATCAGTGAACTCTATTATTCACTGCCATCGACCAATTATCACCGTTTATTTTCCTAAGCTTTCCTTCGTGTTTTCAAAGATGGGAAAAAAGTATGTTTTTAGTTGTTGTTGTTTTTTGTGAAGTTTATTATCGATCTAGTCTAAATAATCTACGCCCTCCATTATTTTGTCTTTTGACGCAGTGTTCTTTTTTTTAAATAAATAAAATAACTTTTTCCTTTTGGCAAGCAATTGTGTTCGCCTAAAAGAAGTATAAATAAACTTTTTTATATATATTTTGTGCTTCTTTTTTTTTGCTTTTATGCAAACTATTAATTATCTCTCGTATAAATACTCGCGGGTAGGCATTACGCGTCAGTTTTATCCAAATGGCTAGTTCGTGTGGTGTATGTTCACTAACAGTGCATCATTTAGGGGTGATTTTCAATGATCCTAAGAAAAACAAGGATTTTTAGCTAGCCATCAGATACTACAAAGCAAGACCGAGTGCCCTACCTGTAAATTTTAAGTGACAGTTACTAAAGATGTTTGTTTCGTTGCCTTAAATATTTTATTTTCGCCGGGATGCTTCCTATGGACGGAGAGAGGCCCATATGGACGGGTGTCTCGCAACCTTTCTTTTCATCAAAAAATATCTCTGCATAAAAGAGCGGTCCCACGGATTCTTGGTCGACCCCGCAAAATTGTATCCACCGGCTTGAGGTAAATAATGTATACGTTTTGATATCTCATTTTTTTGCTTTCGAATTATGAATATTCATATTTTTTTTAAATTGGCGGGGAATGTTGGGGGTGCAAACACTCCACCTAAAAGAGGGTTATGGGGGGCAAAGACTCGGATTTAGAAATTGATGAAAAAGAATTGTTAATTTCTATTCTCGACGTAAAAAATCGAAATGAAACTAGAGATCTAAAAACTATAGTCATAACAAAAGGTTTAGTATTCGACTTTGTAATTTAAAATTTAATGTTTTACTTTCAAATTAGGAATATTAACAATTCGAAAGTGCCTCAAAATAGGTTACTTTCTATTCTCTAGGTAAAACAAAAAACTAGCTAGAACAGTAGCCCAAAAAATCAGGGGCCGCTCTCTAAACAATTACCATTTATTACATGTATAATTATAATTCACAGGTTAATATCACTTATAATCAATCTCTTTTAACTTTGCCGATTTATTAGAAATTTTGTATAAATTTAAATACTCTTACGTTTAATCACTTTATTATTAACATTTTTAGGTTTAACCACTTTTCTTTAACCATTCTTTTGATACCTTTTACTTAATATTATAATATATATTCAGGTTTGTTATTAACCATTTACAACAATTTTAACTACATTTTATTATTATGCTCATTTGATTATATTTTTGCTCACCTATTAGTTGTTATCTCTCATTACCCATAAGTTTTTCACTTGTCGATCTCCAATTTCTTTTGTCCACTTTGTACAATTTTGAAGGTTTGCAGGTTTACTGTGTGTTTCTTTGCGTATGAGGCACCCCATGGCAAAGGCTCTGTAGTCCCCTCCTCAGTTGACCCACTTCATCTTAACGTTCTTACGGTCTTTCCAGGTATGTCCAACATTCGCGCAATTATAGCAGACCACTTCATTTGTTTGGCACTCTCTTGTGGGGTCACGATGGACGGCGTAGCAACTGTACCAGCATTCGATGTGAATAAACTCTTCCGCTTGTATTTATTCTGGTGCTATCTTAAGTTAGAATTTTCGTTTTTTGCCTTAAGGGACGTCTCTATGTTTGAAAGTATCACCTTCACTATTTTTTGTATCTTCACAAACTTTTCCACTTTAGCGATGTTTGTCCATTTTTAGTTTTAAATTAGCTCGACCTTCATTTCCTTGCAAGAATTGTCCGTGAAGAAGTCGAGCAGTCTTAGTATGATAAACCTTTGTATGAGAATTTCTTGTGGTATGAAGGCCTCTGTCCGAATTTTTGTAGAGCTTTTTTGACTCCTTCCAAAACCAGACTACATTTTCCATGGTGTAGAAAATTGTGATGAATCCTGATGGGATGTCGAGTAGGCAGATTAGAGCAATATTGAGGCCGCCGTATATTGTCTCCATCACCAGCGATCTGCTTGGTTTTGTTCTCTTTTGGAGAGTGCGGGGGACGTGCTTGGTCTCATGAGGAATCATGAGCCCTATAAGTTTTCTCGGTTAACAAGTGTTTTTTTTTTAATTTGCTGGACTCTTGCCACCTTATAGGATGAGAAATTTCTTAACCATGAAGGACAAATTAAATGCAAATCAGCACGGACCAGGGCTCAGGACTTGTCGGCTTTCTTTGCAGCCTTCCCGGATATCTTCAGGCATATCTACTCTTAGGTGGGAGCCAGAACTGAAGAAAAAATAAAGGCAGATATCGTAAGAAACCATGCATGTGCCAAATTTACGGATGTCGTCAATTTCTGTTAACTAACACATGTGTTCAAGGTGATCTTTGAAGAGGTAAAATGGCGGAAAAGGTAAAGATGACTGGGTTAAAACTATTTAGTATGATCTAGCCTCTAAGCAAATTTCGCAAGAGAAGCACTACCATCTGCTGACGTGCTTCTTCTGCTATAAAATGGACGATCACCTCACGCAAAACTGACACGAAAAAGAAAATACTCTGTGCTCAGATTGCAGACATAAAGAAAGACTCAAGGAGGCGCTGCATTCGTAAATAAAAAAGTTTCTAAACTGCTCGAGGATACACAAAACACTGAGCATGCAATGTTATGTGCGCAGCAAACATCTGAGCCGTATTAGATTGTAGAGTATTCAAAAACCGTACAAACACGAGTGCAGCTAGTACCACACGGTAACCGGCTTACAACCAACCCCAAACTTAGCCCCAGATAGTCCTCCAACCCACATGGAATGGCTGGCGTGAATTCTACATGTACACATCATGAATTACGCGATCTCTGGCTACTAAAACACAGAGCTCAACAAAATGATGAAGGCAAATGGATTGGAGTCCCTAAAGCTCTCCTCCAACCCTCCTTCCGACAAAATTCTTGCCCCAACCGCCGAAGCAGAAAGTACAGAATAAGTGGACCCAGTGCCCACAGAATCTATATCCATCGACGAAGATTTGGACGCTGCTGGACCCTCTTCACAGTAGGCTCGTTTGAAGACCTACTAAATAATAATTTAAAGAAAAACTAACAAAAAGAAGCAATACCAAACAGACATCAAACTCCAATTCACTCTTTTAGCAGACAAATCAATCTGATCAGTGCTGTGAATAAAAAATACAATCCAACTAAGGAACATCACCATTGAGAACATTGCCACAGGTATTCGGAAATGGTACTTTAATCAGTACTTCAATCATCAACAGAAAAGTATGTAGTTATTAAAGCGGCCTTGTTAGAAAAAAGGAGTTCACCTGTAGGACTCATCTCTCAAATTCTTTGAGCCGAGTCTGTACAAAATCTACGATCTGGCAAGCCTTAAAACCCACCTAAGTACCAGAAGTCTCAGACCAAGCCTAGGAAGTAAGCATGGTAAAAATAAAGAGACTGGTGATTCTTGCGCATAATGTGCAAGGATAAGCCAACTATAACATCAGCTGCGCAATATTTACAAAAAAAATGACCTGGATGTCCGCCTTCTTTCTAAAACTGGAATAAGAGACGATGTTCTCGCATAGATCTTCGGATTAAACGTTTAACAAAGAAACTTGAATGGTGAGAGATATATCGGAGCGGCAAAAGCGGTGCGGTCAGGACTAAAATATGTGAAAGTTTGAGAGATGGACAATTCACTCCTCTCCGTTACTCTAAAAAGGTACATAGGTATCATTTAAGTAGGTTCCAGGTACCAGCCTCCAAGGAGAAGGTACCTGCCCATCCATGACCTGATCATCCTGTTAACAAAGGCCCACCCGGTAATCTTTGCCTGAAATTTCGAAGCCTGATTAAAAATCCATGCTGAAAACTCGAGCGGTCAGTCGAGGAAAGAACATCGACTTACTCTACCGTAGAGACGCAGCGGAGAGGATTGGGCCAGACTTCCGGAGGTCATGTACTTAGGAAGAGCCACTAAGGCGGACATCGTGCTTACAGATCCCATTTACACAATCCACCATTTTGTAAAGCCTGGCCCACTCACACACAGAGAACATATTCCTACGGTAATTAGGGTCGATGCCGCACCCATACCCATCCTCTAGTTATCAAGGAATGAACTTTGAAGCTGCAGATGGATGGTTTAAGGGTTCTCCGCCTCTGGAGGTAAAGTTCAGTCGACGGCCTTCAGCGACATAATAACATGCATTGAATGGTGGTAGGGAAGCATCTCCGCTAAAGATTGTGGAGAAGGGGGTCGAGGAAGACTCTGCCAGGGACATAGTGTCCAAGATTGCTGTACCCTTATCCTATAGTGTTTGGGATGGGGTTCCAGCAATAACCTTCTCAAAATTATTTGACTCGCTCTCATAACTCTACAAAAGGAGACTTCTAGTTAAGTGGAGGGAACTTCCCTTTAAGTGGAGTAAAAAGAGCGGCAAGTGTACTTCGAAATAAGCCAGAACCTAGTTCTAGTTTAATAAAATTGACCAACAGTGAAATCGTTCGGGCAACGCTTATAAGAAATGTAAACAAATCGTTTCTGTTTGAGGGCATTCTCACACTTGGTGGAACAACAAGGAGGCTAATGGTATGCAAAACTTTGCGGATGTTCTAGGAATAGTACTTATACCGACGGCTATGAGGTTGGAAGAGAAGAAATAGGCCAATTCCTAAAATGCATAACACTATACCCGATACAAGCACGAGTGGGCGGTTTTTAAGAAGACAACGACCAAGAAAAAGCGAGTTGAATAGCAAACTAATTACTACTATGAAGATTATCAAACACCTCCCACCCAAATTCAGGCTATCCATCAGGAGAGCACTGATCAGATTGTGACAAGAAAATGGAGCGGTTATTGGGAATTGATGCATAAGCTCATTAACACTAAGAAGACATATTTCTATCTCGTCAATCTAGTCTGCAAGGAATCTGACCCTATGAAATCATCATTTAATTTCCCCAGAGAGGATATTTTCCGTTTAACTTCCATAGCAGGAGAAAGGGCCTCGGCAACTCATCCACGCCACGACAGATTTCCAACCGGGAAAGTGGGCTAACGGTGGAATGAACGTAAAAAGAACAATATATCTGCTTTCCAGATGTAGCTTCTCTGTCACTGCCTGGAAGTATTTATAGAAAATATAAGAACGGACACATGATGCACAGTGAAAATCTCGCATCCTCCTACCCGACCCGCATCCAGTGGCGATGGAGTTCCAAAGCACTTATACCCCTTATGGTGTGTTAAACCCTGGAGAAGAGTTCCGAATGAGCGTGGAAGCGATCGTGCTCGTAAGTTTTGAGAGGCCAGGGTAGAGGTTGCCTTTTTTAAGTTAACACAGAAGATGTTCAAGGAGCGCTGGACGTGGCAGCACCAAGTTCTTAAACTTGCAAAAAGAGAGATGATCAACTGCCTGAACGATCGGGATTTCCTTCTCCAGGAGGTCCGTGCTACAATGCTTGGAAAAAGCAGAATGAGGCTCTCTGTATTTGACACACTTGGCAAATACGATGAGCAACTGGCCCGTATGGGCTTGGAACAATTGACACAAACTTCGGTTAAACTTGACTTTGCAAGTCTCCATGAGCGATTCGTATGGCCGAGGTGGTGTTAATATAGCACTTATGTGGCCCAAACGAATTCACGCGGTTGTGATAAAAACCGGCACGAATCGATTCGGGGAGTCTGTCACGATCAAGCTAGAAAAAAAGTGTAGGGATGGTTTTCGAGCCCCTCTCACTGTTTTCTTATCACACGTTTGTCATTGACCGCTCCTAAGACAGCAAGCTCTGAGTCAATTTCTTCTAAAGAGTAGTCCACGAGTTCCCTCGCATAAACCACTCCTTTCATGAAATTAATGATCAAGAGCAGTGTGACATTCACCAGAGAGCTATTGAGTGTCCGAAGGCACTAATCATGGCCGACTAGGAAGGGTGGGCCGCATTTGCCAGAAGTTTTCCCTCTGAGAGATGGCTCACGTTTGGCTCTACTAGTCAACCTGGTTAATGGTATCCTCTGATGGAACATGTGGTCTTTGCTAGCTTTGCTGGCATGATTGGAGTGAATAACTAAGAATTATTTGAGGCTAGCATGCTCGAAATCTCCAAGTGGTCTCTGAATGAAAGGCCCCGCCGTGATAGAGGCTACACCCACTACACTTGCCCATAGGCAACTCTACAAAACGGATGAGAGAGCAAATCTCTAAACTCGTCCGTATGGAGATGAATAAACGTTCTCTCAGTTTGAAAATTCTGGGAGAGCCCTTAAGTAAGCAGATGGCGACCACATCCATTACACCCGTGCCGCTAATCGGGAGTGACTGTAATGATGGCAAAGGGAAAATCCATTTGCCGAAATCAAAAAGCTGGTGTGGAGCCCTTTCACCGCTCAAAGTAGTGTTGCATTTAGCCCCATCGTCCGCCTCAACAGGAAAGTGTGGCCAGGATTTGAAAATAGGGACGTAGTCCGAAATGTTTAGAAAAATACTTATATAGACTCACCAACACACGAAAGCTCTGTAGCGCCTAATTATTGGAGCAAACAAGGAACCTCACAGAAAAGCACCCTTGGCCGTAGTAAAATTTGGAAATTGGGCGCACAAATCGAAAATGGAAATAATATGCCATGTTGCAACAATGAACTAATGTAGAACAAAGAAAATACTTGTAAAGTATGTTAAATCGCAATAATATGTATCACTGCAAAATAGAATATGTTGTAATAAGGCAAGCGAAATCGTTGAGGTTCCCACGCAAATGTACAACCATACACATATTAAGAAACATATGTGAGCCTAAGGTCTGGTCACAGATATCGGAGGCAGTGGTAAACAGCTTGACACACATAAAATGGAGTCTGATCTAACCAGCCAAAGTTTACATAAACCTGTGAAACGTCGAAATCCATCTTACTATGGATTTCGGCTTGATAAGCCCGGTCTGGTGGCCAAAATTCAAATACTCTTTGGTGCACACATGCCTACACTGAACATACGCACATCCTTTGACTTCGCCTAACAGTCTAAGTAGAGAACACATACACATACTTCTGACAATTTAAGGTCCGCCCCGCCTCCAAATTAAGATAAGAGGAGTTACGCCCCCTTAATTTGAGTTGGTATAAATAGACGGGCTGAAATATTCTCATTATTATTATTCTTTCTTCATTATTCTCATTCTGATTTGTATATTAGAAGCATTACGAGTCTGTTTCTCGTCGCCAATCCATCCTTCTATAGGCCACACAATCTGAAGCAGAAGGAGACTTATAACAAACACGGAACATTAACACTTATAGTCAGCCCATAGGCAAGAAAGCACAAATGAACCACTGAAAACTCAACTATTTCGCTTGCCTAAACTGAGGTAGCCCTAAGCCCAGATTATAGCCTACAAAACCAGCCTTTATTTTCCGAGTCCTTCCTTTCGCCAAGCAATAACTAGGTTACATTTCGAACCCAGCCTACAAGCCAATTACCCGATAGAACCCTTTGAAGTCAGACCAAACTCGATTGTAAGGCCACCTTAACCGCGTTTGACCGATACCCATACACTGGTAACTCATTGTCTCCTCAAATCCGGTGATAAACAATAAGCGGAAAACATATAGCTCATCTATATTGTGTCAACTATAGAAGGAAAGTGGGAATTGGTAGGTTATATTCCACCCCTAGCTGCTCCCGCTTATCTTAGCTCGGAATTTCGGACATTTTAGGGACCCACCCTGGGCGCGTTTACCTTAGTTTTCGCAACGTATACAACAAAGCACACCGACCAGAAGTTACCCAAATGCCTGTTTTTTAACCAAAGATCGTAGCTATCCTTAGCAGATATCCTTAGTAGGTTGTACTGATCATCGACCATACGGCCAAGTTCTAAAGATATGAAGTCTAAGACAGAAGCCGAGACTTTTAGTTGGCCTGATGGCCCACAAAGCAGTAAAACTCGCTTATCACAAGCAATAGAGCATTATATGCCCGAGAACGGCATCGACGAGGTGGCTAACCCAGTACACGTTTGGAAATGTTTTTTTGGGTGAAAACCGATCTTTCCATTATTCGCGCCCCAACGCCCAAGACCCCTCAAGGTCTATTTTCTTACGACATGCGGGCGTTGTTTATAGGTGTTCCAAATACTCTCTTTTGAGGTCAATGAGGTGCATTAGGTAGCTCGCCAGGTCCTAAATCATAGACAGACTATTGAGAGGATAGTGTAGGAGCACCCTACCCGCTCTAAACCCACTTTGCTCATACCCTATCAATCCTTCGGTTATCGTTCTTATACGGCAAATCACCACTCCACATTTATCCCTCTGTAGTTCTTTGTTTCACCATCTTTCACTTTATTCTCTCAAAATCTCTGCTAAAGATAAATAGTATTTAGAGGCAGAGTCAATAATGAGTACAGGCTTTGGTTCGAATATCCTAGTCGTAAAATTTATGATCCTCCGTGACCCTAATTAACAGCTAGGATGCCAACTCTAGTTCATTGTTAGATCAGAGATCTGATGACTTTAAATAAATGACTAATAAATTGATTTAGGAATATAATGCGGATCGCATCCCAGTTACGCTCTCCCTACATTAAAGATTTCATGGAAATCAAAGATGAAACTTTTAAAGTTATTTAATAAGGCCCAGGTAGTCTCAACCTTGAAAGACTATCAGTATGTTAATGAAACGCACGTAATGTAGATAAAGAAGAAACCTAAAAACTTAAGAATAACAGAGGGGAACAATTTTAATCACATTTTCTGCTGATTTAGATTTATCTGCCGATTTTAATTGTTTTTTTCATGCTGTTTTCAAATATAAATTTTCCATTTTTATCTACGTTATATAGTTATTCTGTAATTTCCATTTTCTCGTTTCCCCGAAAACTGCCCTCCGGACGGACAGAGAGGGTTCTTGTAGAAAGCAAATACCTAACACTAGATAGTAGTAAGATAGTAATAAGTATTAATGTGCAAAATATTGACATTTTTTTTTCTTTTTAAGTCTCGTGTTAGAGAGATGACTGTGTCAAGAGGAAATAGCGTTAATGATCAAGACATCTTCTGCTGCATATGTGGCTGTTACATGCTAGTTCGTCAAAGGCGCAATATATCAAACTTTGTGATCCGCACTTATAAGGAATCTTTTGATGCTCCTCTTAGGGATCAAGATAAGAAGTGGGTCCCACATGTTATTTGCCATAGTTGTGTGGAGCATCTTTGTAAGTGCACGAAAGGAAAGAGAAATGGTTTTCCCTTGGTATCCTCATGGTGTGGCGAGAGCCAAAGAATCATGTATCGGCACAAAATTGACTACCCCACCATTTCCTCGGCGATCCGGCCAGTACCTCATTCTGAGTCTTTACCTGTTCTGATTTTCAGTGGATATGCTTCCTCCGAGAAGAAAATTATGTACCTGATATGGACGTCCACGGAATGGATTCAGAGTCTGCAGATTCATCATCAGATGCTAAACAGTCATTAGCTCTTCACTGTTTTGATCAAGAGGATCTGAATGACTTGATGCGTGATTTGGCGCTCACCAAGAAAGCTGCAGAACTTTTAGCCTCGAAGGTGAGTAAAAGACATATACTTGACAGGTTGGTATGGATATCATATTACCGAACAAGGGAGAGTACATTTATTAAGTATTTTTTTGAGGACAAACAATTTGTATACTGCCAGGATGTTCCTGGTCTGTTTACCGAGTTGGTACTTGGCACCTATAGCCCTGCTGAGTGGAGAGTGTTTTTGGATAGCTCCAAGCGTAACCACAAGTGTGTCTTTTTTCATAATGGCAATGAATGACTTTGATGCAGTTCCTCTGGGTCAATCTGTCCATCTGCAAGAAACTCACGATGACATAAGAATGGTCATGGATTTACTTAAGTAGCATGAACATAATTGGATCAAATGTATAGACCTCAAGATGGTCAACTTCCTCCTTGGCCAGCAGAAGGTATATACAAAGTTTCCATGCTATATCTGTATGTGGGATAGTCGAGCCCGTGACAAACACTTGTTCCAAAAAGATTGGCCAGTTCGGGAAACTTTGGAAGCAGGAATGCCAAACATTGTTAATGAGCTAATCGTAAGTCAATAGATGATCGTTTTTCCTCCACTTCATCTCAAACTGGGGTTGATGAAGCAGTATGTCAAGGTTTTGAGCACTGACAATGATTTTTTTCTGTACATAGTATTGGCGTTTCCTGCTTTGTCATAAGAAAAAATAAAAGCAGGAGTATTTGATGGTCCCGAAATCCGAAGACTTCTGAGTAATTCTAGATTCGTGAACACCATGAATGAAAAAGAGAAGGCAGCCAGGCTCTAATTTTCTGCCGTTTTTCGTAACTTCTTGTGAAACAAAAAAGCGCATAACTACGAGGATCTGATTAATATTATGCTTTTAGCATATCGTGATATAAGATGCAACATGAGTGTGAAACTACATTTCCTAAAAGGTCACCTCGACCGATTCCCAGAGAATCTGGAAGCCGTGAGCGACGAACAAGGGGAACGTCTCCATCAGGATTTGATGACGATGGAAGAGCGCTACCAAGATCACTGGGATAGACACATGATGGTAGACTACTGTTGGACGACTAGAAGAGATCAGCCAGAGAAGACTTACAAGAGAAAGAGTTACAAACGCAATTTTTTGCCCGATTGAAATCAAGAAGAGGTCCTCCAGGCTGATATACGGTCATTAATAAATTAGCATCTATTTGATTGCAGTATTTGTAATCTTAGTCTGTAATTCAAGTTTCTTCTCATATGCAATAAAATGTTTGCGCAAAAAAAACCTGCTTTACTATAAATAACGAAAAAGATGATTCAAAATTACCTTAGGGCATGATGATAGGCGTGATAAAATGAGAATTATTGTATAATATTAGTTATTGATATTACGAAAACTCTGTAGCATTTAGAAGGAATCTGATTTCAGATTTGAATTCAGTATGCTCGAATTAGGTAGGAAAATTTACCTTTGTCAATTCACCAAATCTATTGTTCCACATTTTAATTGAAGAAACAGATGCTTTTTTCCCATATTTAATACCTCTCACTACCTATCAAGAAAGATAAAAAGTAAGTCTCGTACTTAAATTTGAAGGCTTAAACCAATTTTAAATTATTTTAAATCCTATTCATGCCAGAATATGAGCTTATTGGATAGTAAATTAATTTAGCTAGCTGAAGTTTTAATTGCAAATATGAACGCCGTCTCGGATAGAATTTCCCAACTGAAATAAACCTTTCCGAAGTAAATTAATCGCAGTGAAGGTTATTCATCCAGTAGTCCTACCCCAACACTGTAGAGGGTAGCTAAGAAGTGAATGACCGGCTTAATTTTGCACTCAAAGTTTTCGACAGCGTGGTTTCTAGGAAGAAAATATGGGGAGGGGGGGGGAGGAGATTTACTTTGTTAATTACTCAGGCGGCAACTTGCTTATTTATTCTAATTCTTTTCTGGCGTTATTTTTTATCATAATGTGGCATTACAATTAAAATATTTGCAACCTATTGATGAGCAAAAATAAAAGATGAAAATGTATGTGATACCACCAAATCATTTTGAGTTGCAGTGCCACTGAGCGCAATTTTAGATACAGTACTATCGGGTAAAATGTTAAATATAGTACCACTAAATGCATTTTTCGGGTCACAATCATGATCGAGCGAATTGTTGGACACTGTTCCCCTTAGCAAAATGTCGGACAGAGTTCCACCAAGAAGGGTGCCAGCCAGATACAGTCCCACCCAGCACATTGTTAAACACTGTAACACAATGCGCAATGTATATATATATATATATATATATATATATATATATATATATTATTTAATTCTATATATTATTAGGGTTTTTACTTTAATTTTAATTATTGTCAATTTTATTATTTTAACTTGCTTTCTTCCGCTTTTTTTTTTTTAATGCGTTCTTTTAAGTGATATCAATTAATGTTCCTTTCCCTTCTCCTTAGACGATATAGTCGCTGAAGATTTTCCTAGTAAAGGTCTGAAACGTCCGGCAAATAAATGATTAGTATAATCACCTGGATCTTCATATTCCTGCTACATATCAGATTCCCAAGGAACAAATCAATTACCAGTATATATATATATATATATATATATATATATATATATATATATATATATATATATATATATATATATATAATTATCCAAATATTCAAGGGCTATGGGATAAATTTAAAAATACTAAAAATGTAAACAATAAAAAGCTAAAAAAATGTGAAGGACAAATTACTATAGTTTGAGTAAAGAATTAAAAATAAATAAAAAATGAATTCAAATGACATCAATGACGGTAAAGGTGGATAAAGAGGTAAACACAATTAATACAGTCTCACATATCACCTGATTCGGAGAAAGCTGTGAGCTGACTGAAGGAAATTATAAAACTTTGTAACTAGGAAAGCTTTGATTTAGTATTGATTTGTTTTTTTTAAATTCTATGTAATTAGTTGGTAGAAAGAATATAGTGCTAGCTAGTTAGTTGTTTTAGAGATAATTAATTACTGGTAACTAATTAAATAAGAGTCTTTCTTTTGGATTAAGCAATGTATAACGGTGTAGAACTAGTCTTTATTTAACTGAGGCCGATTGTATTTAATTAAAAAGGACTCAATTATGAGAAGGTCGGATTTAGATTTGATGAAGAAAGTATTTTAAATTTATTATAATATCTAGGGAGTTTACATGAATTAAAATAACAGAATTTTCTTTTACAGACAGATTGATTCCTGTTTTGTAGCTGACCCCTCAGTGAGCATCGTTGCGAACCTTGAGAAGGCGTTCCGTCCATCTAACGTACGCTCCTAAGGAACATTTACGACAAGTATATTTATATACTACCCTGGAACGCAGGATGTCAGGAGTGGGGTATTTACAGTAAACAAGGAGCCAATTTTTAGGGAGTTAACAAAGATTGGCGTTAGAATATAATGTAGATAGAATCTTTTAACAAAATATTCCAGAATTCTTTTCTAATTTGTAAAACATATTATTTTTTATATGTTTTTATTGTTGTAGCCCAAAAGTTGGGTCCAAAGCCCTAAACGTTGACCAATATAGGTTGAATTCAGTGCTTGCTCTCCTTTTCCTAATGTATATATATATATATATATATATATATATATATATATATATATATATATATATATATATATATATATATATATATATATATATATTTATATATATATGTTTATAATATATATATATATATATATATATATATATATATATATATATATATATATATATATATATATATATATAGGTATATGATGTGTAAAATTGATATTTTTAGTTTCGTGATATCGTCTAATTATGGAATGCAAATTATTTCGAAGGTGTCTTAGTTTGAGGAAGTTTTATAGGTGTAGCTTTGCGAAGTATATTCTGCGTACAAAGAGAATATAAGCACCTCGCTTTTTTTCGTGGCCATGGAGTCATAAAATTTTTTATCTGCCTCTAAATACGTTTGTCCAACTCCAACAAGAAAGAACTGCGAAAAAGTTGAAATAGAATTCAACTGTTTTCTTAAATTCAAACAAAGAAACCGTTTTGAAAAATCGAGTCTTTGGAAGCCTTGAAAATCTCATCTTGTTGAGAGCATCGCTTATGAGTCAGAACATTCATATACTTGTCCAAGCAAGTTCATAGCATGTTCGCTATTGGGTTCCTGAACTCGTTTCTGATGTTTGTTTCTGCAGCTTTAAATGGGGATACGTCTTCCTTGTCGCTATGGATCCAAAGGAAAAGGATTTGTGAAAGAAACGCACAAACCCACTCTCTCTCTCTTTCACACACGCACACACACACACACATTTCTTATACAGCGTGCACTTTATTTCCTTAATTACTCTTCTCATATATTATGCTGATTTCTCCATCTTACGTAATCAACAATTTTCTTCTTAAAGGCAAGTTTTAATTATGTTATCCTTTACCTAATTAATGCTACATTTTTACGTATTTAGCATTATTTTCTAGAAATAAATCAAACAATTCTTTAAAATTATTTATATTATATTAAGTAGTTCTTTATTCCTTTAATAATTAATGTATTTTCAACCAGTTTCTACTACTATTCTCTATCTTTTACTAACGTTTTAATATCATGTTGTAAAATTGATTTGACTTTGATTTAAAAAATTTGTCTAAACTTGTTGCGACCTCATCTGTTGTTGATTGACATCTTCATTCTCTTCAGGTGGTTGACTAAATTTCAGGGAATGATAAGACTATGTTGAGTGAGTATGCGATAGTTACTATTTCACAACACTCACACGAAAATAAGTAAAACGGTGTCGCATTGGAAAAAAGATAAGCTTACACGACGTCGAAAGTTAAATTCAAATATTAATTAAGGGGCAGATACCATACATCTGCAAACTGGGACATGGACTTTGTCCCTAAAAGCAGATGACATAATCGGCCTTGAATCGAGCTAAACAGTCAAAAGAAATCATAGCAATACTCTATTACTAATCAAAATGGATTATGGCCTTTACATTTATCCCACCAAACGCACAATAGAATATTCTGCGGCTCAAGCCCCTGTTTCGTATGGGATATCGGTTTTCCCCCAGGACTAATCCATTATATGTTTAACATCATTCTATATAACTCACTTTTCTTATCCTTGAACAATCCTAGTAAAAAATAGTTCAATCTTTACGAGTTAGCGAATGATCTGAAGAGAATGAAGGAGTCAATGACAAATATCGATACCAACTTAGGGAATTTTTTTAAAATCAAAAACAAACGATTTTTACAAACATCATAACATTGTATTGAAAAGTTAGTATAAACATGGAGACTATCAGCAGCAACTGGTGGAAATTACATTACATATTAAAGTAATAACAAATGAATTATTTAAATATCAATAACTTCAGACTTGTTTGATTTCTATCCATAAAATAATGATAAATATGAAAAGAAATGCCGCATTACTTATGGGATGAACCAATATATATCTTCATTTGGGTTTTCGTTATTTTTATTGGCATCATTTTCATTTTTTTACCTTCATCCTAGATGCATCCTTTGCTTTATCTGCCTAATTCTCTCCATCTCCGTAGGAACCCTACAAATGGTTACCGACCTTCTAAACAACCAATACGACTTCTCGTTCTTCCATGTCCCGGAGACAAGTCTTGCAGCCAAGATTTGTTGCGAATCGTCACGGAATCGTGGGCAACACGCGAAAGACCAAATTTTGAAATAATTATTCGGCCATAAAATGCAGTTAAACTGATTTTGAAATGGCGAATGTTTACAAATGAAAACTCAAAAGACGATCGAACGGCCAAGCTACGTGGGTAAGTTTCGTATGAATGAGGCGAAGTTCTGGGGTGTCCCTTGTCTAATGACAGCGGGTCATGCTACGCTAAGACGCAGGAGAAATGTGGGAAAGAGAGAGGTTGGGTGAGGTAAAAGGATTTCCAACAGATTAGGTGGGATGTTTGAACGTTTTGAAATGACCACTCAATGTCCGCAGAGCTAAAGGTCGACTTGATTGGAATATGATATTAAGTTTAATGAATCGGGGCCTCCTTTTTAATGGCATGTAGATACTCTTCAAATGTTCCTGGCCCACCATCAACAGCAGGAGTATTGGAATAGGAAAAATACACGAATGTCAGTTCCCACGAAATTCAGCCAGATTTTCTTCCTCTGGGAGTGAGGTGGAATTATTTCAGTGCACAACTGCGATGTAAAGTTTGTTTTGTTGTGATTTTGGTACGTGTTTAGCAGCAAATGGATCTTGTTATTTGAGACCTTTTACAATGGTTAACTTAAGTAGTATCTGAACCACGGCTTTCTACAGATTATTGCAACCGCCATAAATTTTTACTCCTATATAGTCTCCATTCTGTGCCTACATGCACCATAATAGTTTTGATATTGCCATCCACGCTTTCGTTACCTCCTGCTTTTATTACTTAAAATCTCTTCTCACTGCATCGCAGAGTTCCACGCTCTGCCCTCTTTAAATTTTTTCCTCCTCTTTTCTGTCGGGGCTGTTTCACTCGTGCACTGGCTATCTATCGGTTCCCATATTGTCTTTTATTACCCTTTTGTAACTGCAAACCTTAAATTAAATGCTAACGGTCTTCCTCTCTTAACCAATCATCGTCCACGATTGGCTTACATTTCGGTTCTGTCCTCTTACTGATCCTCCAATGGAATCGTCTGTGCTACAGAGGTATCGTGGCTTATGATATCTTTTTCTAGACTGGGAAATGATCTATCTTCTGTTACATGTCCATTTCCATCTCTTCGTGTCTATAGTATTTGAAACGTATATTGTAGGGGAACAAAATTTAAAGGCATAGAAAAGAATATATTAATAGACACATCCACAAAAATTCGTAGCAAAGATTTATTCTTACGATATCATTTCAACATTTATGTGTTTACTTTATATGATTTAAAAAATGACACACTCTCTTTTGAAGTCAGACAAAGAGATTATGTGATAGTATATATAATTTAGACTAGTAATAAATACATAGTCTAGAACGTTTTAACAATGGAATGCGGAGGAATGAGTTTTTAAAACGTTATAGACGCTATTTATTACTTGTCCAAATAATAAAGAGTGTAATAGTTTAAACTATATAAATTGAGCATAAGGATTTGAAAATGCTATCGTAGGATTCATTCAGATTGTCCTCGCAAAATTCCACTCAGCAGGCTGCAAAGGATCCTTAAAGATTATTAACAAGGTCTGCTGACCAAAGTCGCGCACTATTACTTATTCTGATTTATGACCTTAAGACCTTCAAAACTTTCAATAATTTAAAGATTAGCCTTAAAAGGATCTTGACAATTATATCATTCGAAAGAGAATGTAAATCTACATAAGGTTTCCAAATTTAATTAGAATCGTCCAAATAAATATGAAGTTATTGCCATTTATATCATTCAAAGAAGAAAGCAAAACAACATAGCATTTAAAATTTCGTTAGAATCGGCTGAATAGCTGCAATTTTATTACCAAAACCAAAAAAGCAAAACGGGGAGCAAACGACCGACATAGAGTCTCACGTAACTAAAAATATCCAGGATGAGTAAAAGGAAAATTAACGATCAGTTTATTCAATCAACGGAACGATGGCTAAAGAATATTGTAGAAAGTTTCTTGAAAATTATATCAACGGCGATCCTCTATTACATTACGTGTTCAATTCGTGTATATGTCATATACAGTAAGTGTTCAGTTCTTGTATATTGGGATATACAGTAATGGTTCAGTTCTTGTATATTAACATAAACATTATCTGTTGCTATTTTTTCATTGTCAAATACAGTAATTTTTAGGTTCATGTAAATATATATGATTATAAGGGCTCATTTCTTGTATACTGCCATATATAGGGTTGAGGAATAAGTTCTTGCGGTTTTATGAAATTTATTCATTACCATAAACAATTTTAGAAAATCTTCTTTTTTAATTGATAACAATATGCAATTTAATCAATAATGTATTCTCCGTTGTTATTTACTTCTTCCCAACGTTCAACTAGTTTTCTATGCCTCTGCAATAAAATTCCCTGGGTTTTGAGTCGAATAATTCGTTTAACCAGGTTCTTAATTCCACATCAATATGGAACGAAACGCCGCGCAAATTGTTGGAGAGCGATCGGAACAGATGGAAATCCGATGGAGCCAAGTCTGGTGAATATGGAGGATTCGGCAGGATTTTCCAATTAAGCATTTGGATGGAGTCTTTTGTCTTATTAGCAATGTGAGGACGAGCATTGTCGTGTTGCAGAAGGACTCCATAACGTCGATAGGTTGTTTTTCACGAATAGTTTCGGCAAGTCGATACATTTGTTAAACGTAGAGTTCTGCATTGACAATCTCGATGTACGCAAGGAGCTCATAAAAAATGATGCCTCCACAATCACATCACACACACAACATCATCTTTCGTGGATGAAGTCCTTGCTTTAATCGCGGAAGGGTTTTTTTATTGGGGTTAAGCCATCGTTTTCGATGGTTCATGTTGACTTTTCGTCGCCAGTGATGATGCGGTGAAGAAATCTGTCCTTATCTCTACGAGTAGCCTTGTGATGAGCAAGCAAACCTGCGGCAATCGTGGAACTTTGAAGTTTGTTGCTTTCGCTCAAAGCGTGCGGAACCCATGCACCGAGTTTTTTAACTTTCCCCATCGAATGAAGGTGATTCACTAGAGTTTTCTTATCACAGGCCAATTGTACAGCCAATTCTCTAGTCGATTGACGAGGATTTTCATAAGGAAAGTCGTTCAATCGATCCTCATCCAACTTAATGGGGCGACCAGAACGTTCTTCGTCATTAAGATTGAAATGACCGTTTTTGAAACGTGGAAACCACCATTGAGCTGTCTTTTCTAGTAAAGCATTTTCTCCGTACACAGCACAAATATCGCGACGAGCTTTGGCTGCGTTTGCATTGCTCCCGTCTCGATTGAAAATGAATAACAACAAGTGTCTAAAATGCGCCTTTCTTTCAACTTGACATTCCATTTTGAGGGTAAAGAACAAAAATTTAATTAACACAACTTTTAAATAAACAGCAATGACTTATTAATCAACTTCAAGACGTAGCCTAAGCAAAAGCCAAATAGTATATGCTGTTAAGAGACGTAGCCTAACCTTTGCAAATTTTGCCCTCATTAGTTATTATTTTTTCTTAATATGTGCACAAATCATGTCAACAAAACTTGAATCTACACAACATTAAAAAAAACGCAAGAACTTATTCCTTAACCAAATAAATTGTCGTCAGTTCGTGTATATTATCATAAACAGTATGTGAGGAAATAGAAGTCATTGAGGAATATCCCCTTAATTTGCTCTTTAAATTTCTTCTCTCACTCCGTTCGAAAAATCTAACTCCACATGTAGTAACGTGAGAGTCCAAAGAAGCGGAGAAAGAATGAACGAATTGAAATATCCACCGGCTGTCTCGAAGGTGCAGTTAAATAAGTTGAGCGGGTTATAAGCTATAATCACGCCAAAAATCGCTAATCTTCGAATTTTGGAGGCTTCTCGCCGAGTCTCCCGCCCACATTATTAAAGGCCATGAAGACATGGTTCAAGCGATAAACGCTAATCCCTCTCGGCGCCAGTAGTCTTCTGCCAGGCGTCTGTGCCTTCCAGTGATTGAGCTTGAAAAATTGTCGTCATATAAATACCCTAGGTTTTCGTGTCTCTGGTTAGATTGAAAACCCGTCGCCTTCGGTTGCGATTGTTGTGTCTGTTTCCTCAAGTCCCCAGGTATTCGGTTATACCTCGAGATTGGATCTCACCAGGCAGACCCATCACCTTACTCTATTCAGAGCAAGCCCCGAATCGTTTTCATCCCAGAAGGATTGGCCGGAATTCCTTTCGTCTCATCTGTCCCCCCCCCCCCTCCTCAAGGATCTCCATTTTCCCATGTGAGACTTGCTGCCAAGCCGCTGCAGAGTCACGATTTGTAGGCTGTACTTCTCTGGATCAGAGGTGTCATCGCCCGTCACTAAGAAGGATCGTGATCTCGTCTTCCGGTCCCACCCCCCTCACTTAATCCTCGTCACCATCAGAATATTCGACCTGGTGCCACCTCCATTGGCCTTCTCCATCTCTTGCGCCGATCCGCTAAATGATATTCACTCGAGGGCCACGTCCCCTTGCTTTCTCCCTTCATCGAGCTGACCCCATTATAGGTAAAACGACCATTTGCTTTAATCACACGATAATCGACCCACATTCCGACATTTAATTATTGCTTCTGTATAACTGATTTGCAATATTCCACTTAAAAGCTGATTAACCAGTAAGTAACGTTCCCAAATTGCGCATTAACCTGTTTTCTGCTAGATTTTCCTATATTTTCTGTATCTATATATATATTAATTAGTGACTCATTAAAATTTTTTTTTTTTTTTCATTCTGTAAATATACCTTTGAACGGCAATTGAGGTTACCTATTCCTCAACATACATATATATATATATATATATATATATATATATATATATATATATATATATATATATGATAAATATCACCCACAAGGAAAATAGGAAAAACGATTCCGAGCGCTTTCATCTTTATTCTAAAAGACCTCTTCATGGAATAACATAGGTCAGGACAGACATTGTCTAAAATAGTAAGGCTATGTGCATCAAAACCCTAACTAAGGGGTACAAATTCTTTAAACACCTTAATTTGTGATTTAATATAATTAGATATGATAGGATCTAGGCTAAACAATCCAGGGCTAATATTAAAATTTGGGAAATTATTAATAGAGATACTCTCTAAAATATTTATTGAAATGTAGTTTGTATATTTAATAACAGGTTTAGCACTATTCTAATTAATAGTATCATCCTGACTATAGATATGTAAAAATACTGCAGACTGTTGACAAAGATTACGAACATTAGTTTGGTGCTGTTTAACTCTAACATTCAATTCTTTACCTGTCTGTCCATAATAGCATTTTTCGTTTCATATATATATATATAATAAATACTGGTGTCAGGTGTGGGGTTAATTTGAGGATCCCTTTTGTTTTCAAGTCTCCCGCCACCAGTTGAATTAATAACAAATCTTACTAAGTTGAGTCAGGTTTAATTAAAGATAGGAAAATTATCTTTGTCCTATTTTGGGGGGGCAACTGATGGGTATTTTGTGATGCCGGTTAGGCCATAGTTAGTACAAGCTTTTTTTCTGTGTGTGTCTGTTTTGGAAGAAAATCTTTACACCTTCCCTCATTGCGATCCCCGTGCCGGAATAAGAGGCCCTTTATCAGGTACTCATATAGGAATTCATTTATTTATTATAATTTATTGCTGTTGTCTGTGTGTGCGATCACAAAGGTAAGATTTCATTTAGAATTTTGGGTAACTATTGCGAAAGACCATTTTCTTGAACATGAAATTCGCGAACGCGTCAAGTGGCTAAGGCTCGTGTAAGGAAACAAGATGTCGTCCTTCGAGAGATTAGGCAACAGGCTGAAATGTTTGATCTCTCCGGTAGCGTGCTAATTGCCTATATCCGGGATAAAGAGAGAAACGAAAGAGCAGAGGAGAAAGAACAAAGAGAAGCTGAAGAAAGAGAAAGGATGATGCACCATGTTAAATAGGAATCACTTATAAACCCTCTCAGGTGGCTCTCAGGAGTGTTGCCCCTCAGATCCCCGCTTCAAAGCTGCCAGCATTTAAGGAGGGTGAATATTTCAGTGCTTATCTCATTCATTTCGAAAAGATTTTTGAGGTAAACGATTGAGATATTGAATCTGATGGAGTCACCCGACTTATGTCCCTCCTTAATACTTAGCTGCGCGATATTTGTATTTTCCTCCTTGCCGAGGCTACCCTCGACTATTCGACCCTTAAGTCCGAACTTTTGGCTGCGATCAACATGAATCTCGACTTGTACAGGGCAAAGTTTCGTCAGGCAAGGTTGCAACCTGGCAAGTCTTACCGCCAGTTCGGAGTCTACAGTTTTGGTTTGAGTCTACTCAGGTAAATGGCGACTATGAGCCTCTGTTCGAATTTATTTGGCCCGATCAATTGATGGCTGGGCTGCACTCTGAAATCGGTGCATTCGTGAAGGACAAAAGAGTATCTTCCTTTAAAGAATGCATCGAAGAAACGGATTTGCACGCGCCAAGCCATAACCTCTATCCCCAAGTTCCCAAGAAGTCATCCTCCGTCCCCCAAAAGTAAAGGTCACTTCCCTAAAAATTCAGCCGAATAACGCTCCCAAATTCGTAAATGTCCCTGGTCCCTCCAAACCAAAATATCATCCCCCGTTTGAGCCTAAGGTTGTTAAGCCACCCGTTCTTAAGCCCCCTATGATAAATTAAACAAGACGCCTAATCTTGTATTTTGCTTGCGGAAACCTCGGACATGTAAAAACTAATTGCCACCAAAAGGGCCTCTCTCAAACAATTAAAGGCCTGTCATTCTCCTTCGTCTGCTCGGCCCGAAACGCCTACTTCTCCAACAGCGAATAGTCCCCTGGACAGAAAGTTAATTTTTTATTTAACAAAAGCTCCCCCGGTGGGCTCGAATTTGAAACCAAATCAGTTAATGGTAGCCGAGTTTCAACCCTGGTCAGAGATACAGGATGCACGTGCATCGTAGTATCGGAAAAGTTGCTTTTCCCCTGTGAGCCCCGACCACGATAGACTTAGAGTAGTCCAGAACTACTTGGGACGAGCCAACCGGTTTCGAGTGGCCCTTTGTTTAATCGAATGTCAATATTTCACCGATTGGGCTGACGTCGTAGCAGCCCCTATGAAATTTCCTGCCGTATTACTTGGCCAGAGCCCGCAGCTCTCCCCTAGTCCCGTTGATCAGCCCGTCATCATGAGGCCCCAAGCCATGAAGAATGAGGCACCCCAGTGCCTTTAGAACCCCCTTTTTTCCTCCGAGTACGAGACTTAACAACTAGACATTTGCAAGCGCCCAGAAGGAGTGTCCTTCCCTACAGCCCTTGTGGCAAAATGCGAGGCCCAACGAGCGCGAATCAGTTCGTGGTCACAAGTAATGTATCCTACCTTGTTGAGGGTGAACTGTTGTTCCGCTTCACCTCCGTTCTTAACCAATCTGCTATGCGCTTGTTATGTATCTTCAACTCCTATGTTCCGCAGGTGCTCAAATTTGCCCACGATGGGTTGTTAGCTGGCCACTTTAGCCATAATAAGACATCCCAACGAATCTTTCGCCATTTCTGTTGGCGTGGCGCTGCCAAAGGAATCGCCGACTTCTGTAGGTCTTGTGACATTTGTTAAAAGACTAAGGCGAAAGGCCAAATTTCTTCAGCCCCCCCCCCGCCCCCACAGAAAACTCCAATTGAGTCGGACCTCTTTTTTTGAGTTGCATTGACTTAATTGGCCCAATACAACCTCCATCGAGCGAAGGGCATTCTTATATCCTTACGCTCGTGGATTTTTCGACCAGATTTTCAGACGCCGTCCTCCTTGAATAGATCGACAGCGTGACCTGCGCGGAGGCCCTGATCTCCATCTTCCCCCACGTTGGCATCCCTAAGAAGATCTTATCAGATAGGGGTAGAGAATTTACCTCGGAGCTTATGGAGTACGTGGGAAAACTTCTATTAGTCAAGCCCCTCTTCACAACCTCGTTCCACCCCGCCGCTAATGGCGTCTGTGAGAAATTAAATGGGACGCTGAAGACTATCCTTAAGAAACTGTGCCATTCCCAGCCTCGGGAATGGCATTGATACCAGTCTTTGAACTCCTTTACGGCCAAAATGTTCGCGGCCCGATGAGCATACTCAATAAACTGTTTTTTGAACCCCTGGCTAGATGAGGAGGTCAGGTCCTCATACGTATATACGACGAGCGGTCAATAAGTTTTGCAATTCGGATATAAGGAAAAGTGTTTATTATTTTTCAAAATAACTACCCTCGAATTCAATGCACTTGCACGTGTACCTGAGGCTTCGAATTCCCGACAACCAGAAGTCTGCCGACTGCTGTTCAATCCAATCATGGACGGCGAGCTGGAATTCTTCATCGTCTCAAACCGGTGTCTACACAGTGCAGCATTGAGCTGTCGGAATAAAATGTAGTTGCAGAGGCCAGATCTGGAGTGTAAGGGGGATGGTTTAGCTCCTTGAATCCGCACTCACGCAGAGCAGCTTGTGCAACTCTGGCCTTGTGGACAAAGACATTGTCGTGGAGAAGCAGTACACCGAGTGTAAACTTGCCGCGCCGCTTCTGACGGATGCACTTCTTCAACTTAGCCAGTTCCTCGGTTTAATATTCGCCTGTGATGTTCCTTCCACGAGGCCCCTTATTCCACTATCAACACTCGCTTAGAATGCCAGAAGATGGTGGCCATGATATTTCCGGCTGAGGGTTGAGTCCGAAAGAAAATGGGGGTTGGAAAGCCCCTGTGCTTCCAAGCCATGCTTTCGTGCTTGGTCTCGGGATCCCAGTGATGGACCCATGCTTCATCACCTGTCACTATGCGTGACTCGAATCCCCCCGGGTCTTGGTTGTACAGGAGCAGCAGCTCCTCCTAACTTTCACGCCTTTGAAGTCGATCATTGGACGTGAGGTTTCTAGCGACCCAACGGGCAGAGACCTTAGGCATGTCCAAATTGTCGTGGATGATGTTGATAACACTTCGATGTGATATTCCAAGTTCTTGCTCGATTTCTTCGACTTTTACTCGTTGATTTTAGAGGATCATCCTCTCCACACGGGCCACATTGTCCTCGGTGGTCACGTCTGACGGGCGTCCTGGACGGGTTTTATTTTCAAGGGACTCACGACTATGGCGGAACTTCCTATTCCAGCGAGCAATGGTTGCATAGAAAGGGGCAGTGTCGGTGTACACTGCAACTATGCGTTCATGGATCTCTTTTGCATTTTTGCCTTCCTTGGTCAAAACTTTGATCACTGTGTGGTGCTCAACCTTCTCCATTGTTGAAAAATTTGTGACTGACGATCTGCAATCAGCTACTGCTTCTTAAATAGACGAGGCAGGAGCGTGCGGCTGCAGGTCCTGACTTTTCATAACTTGTCCTAACACCCCTACAAACAGCCATGCCCCTTCCTCCGTTTTGCCCTACCGAATTGCAAAACTTACTGACCGCCCCTCGTATATTGGACGTTCGAACCCGTCTGGAGGAATGCGTGGACATTGCGTACAAAAATGCGGACTTGAACCTGTAAAATTACATACCAATATAGAAGATGTGAACTCTTACTGGGTATGCCAATATACAAAAATGAAAAAAATATTGCCAATATAAAAGGACCGAATATTTAATTTACTTCTATGCTTATACACAAGAACTGAACATATAATATACAAGAAGTAGATCTTTTATACCACTATCCACTAACTAACCACCTACGGTTTTCCTAAATATACAAGAACCGAAAACTCACAGTTTATGCAAATATACAAGAACTGATCACTTATGTATATGCAATATGCAAGAATTGAAACATTACTTTGTATGCCCATATACAAAAACTAAACACTTATTCGATAGTTCAATAAACAATAACTGAACAGTAATATGTGAATACATAAGAACTGAAGACGTGCTGTATATTCTAAACAGTAAATCAATATGCAAAAATACAAAGCTCAACACTTATATACCATTATATAAGTACTGGTGACTTATTCTATATAGTTATATAAAATGACTGAACACATATAATAATATACAATAACCGAACATACCGTATATGTAAAGATAGAGGAACTCAAAGGTTATATGCCAATATACAAGAAAAGAAGGCATACTGTATATGCCACAATAAAGAACTGTACACATACTGTATATTATAATATGCAAAACTAAACAGAAATTGTATATGCCAATCAACAAGAAGAAACTAATATGTTAATATACAAGAACTGGACAAATATTACATACGTTATAATAAAATAACTGAACGCTTACTTATGCATAAAATAAAAGAAGTGAACAGTTATATGCCAATATAGAATAAATAAACGCTTACTGTGTCGAGGAATAGATTACCTCACTAGATAATATGTATATATATATATATATATAAATATATATATATATATATATATATATATATATATATATATATATATATATATATATATATATATATATATATACATACGGGAAATATAGGTAATGTAGATATAGAACAAGATTAATGGGAAATCGGGGGAACGTTAATTACTCGTAAATCAGCTTTTAAATGGAATATTACAAATCACGTATACAGAGGGAATATCTAACTGTCGGAAATTGGGTTGAATATCGTCAGATTGAAGCAAAAGGTCGTTTTACCTTTAATTGAGTCAGCTCGAGAAAGGGAGAAAGTCAGCGGACGTGGCCCTCTAAAGAATATCCTTCAGCTGGTCGACGCGAAGAATGGAGAAGGCCATTGGACATGGCACCAGGTCGAATATCCTGATAGCAACGAGGATGAAGGGGGGCGGTCCACAAGATGAATTTACGATCCTTCTTGAAGACGGACGATGGTAGCTCTGCTACAGAGAAGTACAAACCCCAAATCGAGACTCGCAGTGGATCGGCACTAATTCTCTCACGGGAAACTGTGTGAAAGGAATCCTGGCCAATCTTTCGAAGAGGAAAACGATTCGAGGCTTGCTCTGAACAAAGTAAGGCCTTACAAAAGTGATGGGTCAGTCTGGTGAGATCCAATCTCGAGGTATAAGAGAATACCAGAGAACTTGGAGAAACAGAAACAACGATCTGAACCGAAGGCGACGGGTTCTCAATCTAACCAGAGACTCGAAAACCCAGGGTATTTACATGACGACCATTTTTGATGCTATATCTCTAGAAGGCACAGAACTATGGCACAAGACTTCTAGTGCCTAGAGGGATTGGCGTTTCTCTCCCGACCCAGTTCTTATAATCCTTCAACGATGTGGGAGAGAGTCGGCTAGCAGCCTCCAAAAATACAGAGATTAGCGTTTTCACGGTGGGATTAAAGCTTATAACACGCTCAACTTAATTAATTGCACCTGCGCGTCAGCTGGCGGATATTCAAATTCTTTCTTTCTTTCTCCGCTTCGTTGGACTCTCACTTTACTATACGTAGAGTTAGATTTTTAGAACAGAGTGAGGGAAGAAATTCATAGAGCAAATTAAAGGGATATTCCTCACTTACTTCTATTTCCTTACATGCCCCCCTTCCAAATATGTCGTTTTCCCGAAGCGAATAAAAAGGAAAAGCGCATCTCGAACAAAAACAATCGGTATTAAATGTCGGCAGACACAGCGGCCAACAAAAGTAAATGTCTAGCTTCCTTTTATTCCAGGCGACGGATAAAATTTACACAGACATTGGGGTTAATGGGCAATTAACTGATTAAAATATATACACTTTCATGTTAAAGCAAGACTACAATGAAGAATAAGGAATCAATCAAGCGGAAGGACAATCCAGGGTGTTATAACAAAACACACAAAAAATAAATAATAACAACACGTATATAAAAACAATACACCCAAATATGTGTATACGCACACACGCACAAAAGAAATTTTACATAAGCGAGCAACAAGCTCAAATATATACATGAAATTATAGGATGTATGGATTCCTACCTTGAGGGAGGAGGATCCTCTACTGGATTTCTACTAAGACTGTCTGCTACACAGTTTTCCCTAACTTTTAAATACAAAATTTTGAATTGATACTACATCAATAGCACACTCCAGCGCATAAGCCTCCCGTTTTGGCTTTTACAATTTCTTAGGTAGGCCAGAGGATGGAGATCTGTTTCGATTAAGAACTCATGACATATCAGATGCATTCTAAACTTATGTACCCCCCAAACTATTGCAAGGGCCTCAACTTTTATTACTGCATAATTTCTTTTGCGCCGTAACAGCTTCCGGGTTTCATAAGAGATAGGATAGCTATTCCTATCTTCTTCGTACTGCAGCAACACGCAACCGATGCCATCGTTGCTGGCATCCGTACGGATTGCAAACAATTTGTTTGGTTTCCAGAGGCGCAATATAGGAGCAGATTTTAACCTTCTTTCATTTGCAGGAAGTGGGGAATTGCCTTGGGGCTCCAAATGAGGAAATATTGGGTGTTTTTCTTAAGGACAGCGTTCAGAGGGGACGCTAAGAAGGAAGTTGAACCCAAGAAGGAACGTAGCTGCTTCTTCGTACGGAGAATGAGCATATCTGAAATGGCCCTAATCTTTTCTGGCTGGGGGCGTTACTGGATTTTCCCCGATGTGAAATCCAAGGTATTTGATAGTATCAGAAGCAAAATGACACTTGGGAGGACCTATTGTCAGACCATGCTCACGGATCATGTTACACAGGGAACAAAGGGAGATTAGATGCGTGAAGCTACGTACACATTATCAAAATAGACTGCCACATTTTTCAGACCATCTAAGATGCGCCGCATTATTCTATTTTAATTACTGCCAGCAGTAACTAAACCAAAGGTGAGATGGTTAAATTGCATTAGCGCCTTTTCTGTAGTGAAGGCAGCCTATTTCCGAACACTAATCTTGAGGGAAATTTGATAATACGCCTTGCATAAATCTATCTCTGAAAAAAATTTGGCGTTCTCGAACAAATGTAAGCTCTGGTCTATCAACGGGATCGGTTTGGCTTCAAAAAACGCAACAGCGATAAGTTTTAGAAACTCAACACACATTCGAAAGGACTGGTATGGCTTCCGAACCATAACAATGGGGCAACACTAATTCGACGAGGAGGGTTCGAGTATTCCTAATTTTTGTACACTTTTAACCTCAGCATTGAATGCTGATCGTAAATGAATGGGCAAGTGGTAGGGCTTAGATCGAATCGGCTCCTGTGTAGTCAATACTATGTCATGCTCGAATTGGGTCGAGCAACCAGGCTTCTCGGAAATGACGTCCGAGTAGGGCTTTAACAACTAGGATCACTATGCTAATGAATCTTCTCTAGGTGGGGATTTAGATCGATCTCGGGGGGGAGGGGGTATCTTTATACGAACCAGGGAGCAACGGGAGAGAGTAATTATTGTCAGATTCTACAAAACTGTGCGGGCTAGGTCAAGAGGATCGGGAGGATAGGAGGCTAACATCACGTCCTCTTCGTGCAGAGCAACAATATTGTTGATGCGGGCGTGGTGGTGGTTACGTTTGAGCATGTTAACGTGAAACAATTTGTTACCGGAGGGCGTATAAATCAAGTTGTCCACGGGGCCACGGGTTTCGAGGAGTGAAAAGGGCCCTTTCTATTGGGAAAGAAGCTTATTTGTCTCCGTGGGCAGGAAAAGCAGGACCTCGTCAACAGGCATGAACCGTATTTCTTTTGACTTAAGGTCAAAATAGTTCCAAATTTTTATGCGCAATGTCCGCTTATTCCTTCAGAAGGCTTCAAAGGTCCAATATACATGCGAATGAGGAGACGACCCCCTCATCTAGCCGGGGGTTCTAAAAACAGTTTATTGAGAATGCTCATCGGGCCGCGAACATTTCGGACATTAAGGAGTTAAAACGAGCAAACCCTAAGGTTCGGTGAGGAATTTGCCTGCAGGGGAAGAGGGCGACCGGCCGGTATCGATGCCATTTCCGAGGCTGGGAATGGCACAGTTTCTTAAGGACGGTCCTCAGCATCCCATTTTATTTCTCACAGACGCCGTTAGCGGTGGGTTGGAACGGGGTTGTGAAGAGGGGCTTGACTAATAGGAGTTTTCCCACATACTCCATAAGCTACGAAGTAAATTCTCTATCTCTATCTGATAAGATCTCCTTAAGGATGCCAACGCGGAAGAAGATAGCGATCAGAGCCTCCGCGCAGGTCACGCCGTCGATCTTCTTAAGGGGGTCGGCGTCTGTGAATCTGGTCGAAAAATCCATGATCGTTAGTATATAAGAATGCCCTTCGCTCGATGGAAGGTGTATTGGGCCAATTAGGTCAAGGGCCACTCTAAAAAAGGGGGTCCGACACAATTTGGGTCTTGTGGGGGGGACGAGCTGAATGAATTCAGCCTTTCGCCTTAGTCGTTTGACAAATATCACAAGACCTACAGAAGTCGACGATTTCTTAGGAAGCGCCAGGCAAAAAGAAATGGCGAACGATTCGATAGGAAGTCTTCTTATGGCTAAAGGGGCCAGGTACCGATCCATCGTGGGCAATTTTGAGCACCTGTGGGACATAGGAGTGGGAGATACATAGCAAGCGCATAGAGGAGTGGTTAGGAACGGAGGTGGAGCGGAACAACTGTTCACCCTCAACGAAGTAGGATACCTCCTTGTGACCACGAACGGATTCGCACTCGTTGCTCCTCGCCTTTTCCCACAAGGGCTGTAGGGAAGGACACTCCTTCTGGGCTCTTACAAAAGACTCTTTGTTAAGAGTCTCGTAAGAGGGGGAAAATGGGCGGGTTCTAAAGTCACGAGTGGTGCCTCATTCATGCTGGCTTGAACCCTCGTGAAGACGGGCTGAGCTGCGGACTCTGGCCGGGTAATACGGCAGGGAATTTAATAGGGGGTGCTACGACGTCAGCCCTACCGGTTTAATATTGACATTCGATGAAACAACGGACCACTGTATACCGTTTGGCTCGTCCCATGTTGTCCTGGACTACTGCAAGTTTATCGTGGTCCGGGCTCACAGGGTGGAGCAACTATTCCGATACGATGATGCACGTGCATCCTGTATCTCTGACCAGGGTTGAAACCAGAAGAAATCAGTACTAGGCCCTAGGTTCTCGAACTTCTACATTGGAAACCTAGAGGAAAGGCTCTTAACTAAAATGACGATCCCAACCAAAATTGACACTAGATTCGTTGATGACATATTCCTCACAATTAATGATGAACACCAATTACTACAACTCAAAAGGACCATAGAATCCCATTCTGTTCTCAAATTTAAATAAGAATTAAGTGTAAGTGACCGTATTCCCTTCCTGACCGTAGACGTAAAACAAAACCACGACGGAAAATATACCACTACCGTCTATCGAAAAGGGGCAGACTTCGATCGATGCAAAAGTGAGTTCACCGAGAACTATAAAAATCGGCAATGAGCTCATACATAAGAAGAGCCATTAAGAGCTGCTCAACGTGGACCGTAATTGATGAAGAATTTCGAATATCAAAACAGATCCTGATCAATAATGGCTACTCATACAGACAATTTGACAAATTACAAAAGAAAATTCTCAACTCCAAGTTTTAGGTAAAGGATGGAAGAGAAAAATACAACTAATACCACTCTACTACAAGAACCAAATGACGAATGCTTACAAAACAGACGAAAAATACTACAAAATATCATAAAAAGTAACACTATCAAAGAAAATATCAAGTTATCCTCATGAATTCATTATAAAAACACAAAAGTAAGCAGCTTATTAATAAAAAACAACCTCCGCGAAAAAACAATCTATCTTAATGGCTACAACTGTGGTATATAAATTCCAATTCTCGATGAGGACTGCAAAGCTCATCCAAATAATCAATATAGGTATGACCACTACTACTATCAGCCGGCGCCTATCAATGCATTTGCAAGAAGGACGAATAAAAACACATTAGAAAGAAAAGCATAGCTCACAAATTTAGAAAGCAACTCTGGTCGAAAACATTACCATGCTCATAAAAAACCCTTACCATCGCGGCCAAAGGTTCTGGAGGCTCTTCTTATTAAAGAGATAGGCCCCAAGCCTAACATCAAACGCGCCAGTTAGGAGAGAGTACTTCAACTTTTCTGCTAAAGGGACATGGTACTCCGACTTTGACCTATAAAAGCAGCAAAGAACGAAATTTTTTCATTCTTTGCTGCCCACGACCAGCAATGAGCTACCTCACCGGTAAAGGAGGCAAAACCAGGGAAAACACCAAATCAATACAGCCTCAACAATAGCGAAGACTTACATCTGAAGATGCATTAAGAAAGGCGAAATCTCACGGTCAAAACTGAAGTTAGTTGTAAACAATAAAATTGATTATCTTCAACTGATCCCTAATCTCCAACCAGATACAAAACTAACTGCATTCGCCAGTTCGAACGTTCCAAAATAAAATACAACTTGGTCTTTAAAAAAACCTATATATATATATATATATATATATATATATATATATATATATATATATATATATATATATATATATATATATATATATATATATATATATATATATATATATATATATATATATATATATATATATATATATATATATATATATATATATATATATATGTGTGTGTGTGTGTGAAAGATAAGAGTAAGCCACAATATTTGAATCAAGATTTTATTTATGACTATCGGACTACTTTTGGCAAGATGCCATTTTCAACTAATAATGAAGAAACTAGTCAAGGAACACAGAATATATAAAGTAAGCCACATCCTAAACAAACTGGAATGAAACAGGAAACAATCTGAAAAGTTGCTAATCTGCGAGACCCATTGCTTCCGGGGGTTTATCAACACGATTGGCGACTTTATTCGATATATATTTATTAAATTTATATTGCCATTCAGATAAATTAAAATTATCAACTTTGTTAATTATGATGGATTCCGCAATTCTCCTCTTAATATTATTGTTTGATTTATAAAGGATTTTTTCTTGATTGAAATGAATTCCATGGTCGTGTTTTGCAGCTTGATGTTCTTTCACCTTCATATTAAAGTGGCCCGACTCTCCGATGTACGCATGTCAAATTGGAATTTTGGCATGGTATGCTGTATACTCCAGCATCGAGATTGTTTGGACTCAGTCTAGTCAAGGATTTTCGTATGGTATTAAAAATATTTAAATGTAATATTTATCTTATTTCCGTTCGCATATGATTTTATGGGGGTGGCAGGGCTGGAACATAGGGGAAACTAGTAAATTTTTTTAAAATCGTCCCTTCGCAGTTTGGAGATCGCATAGAAGTTTATTCGTGCTTTCGAATGGCATCTATCTATGAGATGAATTGTGTATTTTAGTTTAATGAAATTGCAGAGAAGGTGGTTAATTTCATCCTGAAGGAAGATTGGGTCGCACGTTCTATAGGCTCAGAGAAAGAGGGAAGAAATAACAGATATTTTAACTGATTTGTGATGTAATAAGAAAAAATTGTATTGTAGCATTTGAATTTGTAGGCTTTCGATAGACTGAGTACTGAATATGATTATTTAAACCGTGGATATTTACGTCTAGAAACGGTAGAGAATTGTTCTGTTCCCATTCTACTTTGAATTTTATCGATAGGTGTAACGAATTCAGGTTGTGATATCTTCCATTATTTGCACATATATATATATATATATATATATATATATATATATATATATACATATATATATATATATATATATATATTACTGAAGACCATGAATTATTTGGCCTTAGTTAATTTCCTTTGGCAACTTTCTATTCTTCTAACTCTCTTTTTTATTCTATCTTGTAGATAGTAGCTCACTTGTCCTGTATTCATCTCTCTTTTAAATGAATGAGCTGGTTAAAACAAAACTAAATTGCTGAGCTTTCGATGTTATTCGATCATCTTCGGAGAGTCTTGATATATTCTTTCCTCCTTTACTAATGAAATGTAGAGTCAGAATCGGACTGAATAAAAAAACCCGGTTTTTAGGGTATATTTATTCCGCCTGGTTGAATGTAACGTTAGAGGAAACGAGCCAATCCGATGAGTGGAATTTTAAAAGAACTTTAATGCCTGATTCCAGCTTAATGCTTGACTATTGACGGCCGGCTTTTCTTCGTTTATTAAAATGGCTTCTAAGATGTTTAGGCTGGCTTTATTTCCCTCTTTTCTTTTAATTACGGTGTTGTGAACTAGAATATATTTTGTTAGGTTGATTTTATGCGCGCTCTCTATATGTTTTCAGGTCCTCCGGTTTGCAAATGGATAGTTAAGCGTCTCGAAAGTGTGGTAGTTGCCATGCTAATATATTTAGTTATTATAAAGCTTGCAGTCTTTTTTGGGGCAGATGAGCTCGTAAACTATGTTAGTTGACTTGAGATTCGACGAGTTTTGGCAGCAGTTATTTTTCATAAGGAGATTGTTGGCTTTTGTTGTTTAATAATAAATAATAAGTTAAATTTTATCCATTTGATTCTTAACCTTGCTGTTACGGTTAATAATCTCCTTGATGTTTTTTCATCCATTTTATAGGCCGTGGACATCTGATTTCTGTAGTACAGTTTAAAGTTGTTCACTGCGCCCTGATTACTTTTCGTTGTATCCGTATCTTTGAAGCGATTATTTAAAAATGATTGGAGATGTTTGTCAATCATGCTGTTCAAGAAACTGTTGTTCACGAGTGTTTGTTTTCCGCGTGAGATCTCTTGGTGGAAAAATTCCCACGTAGAGCAGCATTTATATGCTCAGCGAATGTATGAGCTGATTACACTTATTTTATACCTTTCAGGGAATTTACTATCCGCATTAAGGCATCTTCCCATCTCCGTAGATTTTCTATATACATTTTTAATATAGCTACCATTGATGTTTTGAACCTCATCATCCAAGAAAGGGAATTTATTGTCAGTGCTCAATTCATAGGTGAATTTTACACGGAGTTCCTCCTCAAATTAAGGTGGTAGGGCTCAGATGAGACGAGAGGAATCCCAGCCAATTCTTCGGGGACGAAAACGATTCGCGCCTTACTCTGAACAGAGTAAGGCTTTACAAAAGAGATGGGTCTGCCTGGTGAAATCTGATCTCGAGGTATAACCGATTACCGGAAAACTTGGAGAAATAGACACAACAATCTGACCCTTAGGCCATGGGTTCTCAATCTAACAAGAGACTCGAAATCCCCAATTATTTATATGACGGCCATTTTTGATGCTCAATCGCTGAAAGGTACATACGTCTGGCAGAAGAATTTTGGTGCCTAGAGGGATTAGCGTTTGTTGCCCGACCCAGGTCTTATCGAAAATGTGCACTCAATTACGGATTGACTGAAAGTAACTTGTCTTTTCATTATTTGTTTTAATATTTTGTCATCATAATATAATTTACTGAGATAATTAACTATTTTCCAGATAATAAACCCCTCTTTAAAAACAAACGAGCCCTCGCTACCCTAATAACCATGCGTAAGTTTCATTATCAGGAGAGCAGAGCTCGTCCTCAGCTCAAATGAAAAGATGCCCGAATTAATTAACTTGAAACCAATTTTGTGGCAAATTTAGCGTTTTGTTTAATATTTTGAATCGCTAAACGTCCCAAGCTACTGATCCAATCGCCTCGACACTTCTAAGTTGGGATTTCATTTATCGATGCAATGTTTTAAGTTAAAGTTGCAAGTTCTAAGGAGTTCTCAGTTCTAATAAATTCAGTGTTCTTATATTATGCCTCTGTTCATGCCGATTTTAAAATATGAACATCTCACTCTAAGTATTTTAGTGAGAACATCCACAAAAGGCTTTTAGTACTTTCTCTCTGCCCAGGCACTCAAGGCAAATGATTTTGTTGTCGCATATACCTAATAATCTTTTTATTCTTTAAAACTTATCTTTTATTCAGATAGAGATACCCTCTTTGGCCTACACCTTTATTTTTTAACAATAAAGAAGGCATCTCATCTTAAGACCTTATTATTTCCGTTTTCTAATTTTTCCACACACCCTCTACTGTTCATTAGGTTTGTCTGACACTCCACATCATCCTCTACCTTGATCAGTCTTTTCCAACCGTTATAAATTAGCAATGTATTTTTGCTATTTCGTATGTGCTCGTAACCTATGTCCCTTAGTCAAGCTCAGTGTCTATGCGTAAGTTTCTAGCATTGGACTTTTGACTTTAATTTCCCTCGCCCGACTTTGAAGTAAGGTTTGGCTTGGCGACCAACCTTACCATTCGACTTTGTCAAGATGGGTTTTGTTTATCGATTCCATTTCTCTATTATGTGCTTTTTGTTTAAATAACGACAATTTCTTTATCTTTATGGCATAATCAGAGATCGGCAAGTAAAAGGTCACGAAGGTCCATCCCGGCCGAAAACGGGTGGCAAGTTAATGACGTAAAACTGCCAATGAAAGCAGGGCAGGAGTAGAAATAGCCTTATAAAGAGACGTTATTTCGGCAACAGAGACAATAAAAATTAACAAGCGTAAATGCGCTAATTCTGAAAAATTCATTTTTTATGTACACTCAAACGTTAGAGAAATAAATTCATTTTTATATTATTTGAAACCTCACTTTATGATGATTTATTTATCCTACAATTTAATGTATTTTTCCAGATGGTTTCCTAGGATATAATTATAGCTTTCTTGAGTATGGCTAATAGAAAATGCAAAAATTATCCCGATACATTGTCTTAAGTGTGTGGAAATTATATTGGGACAAAGCAAATATCACTTTTTTTTATTTACACAAAGCCCGTTCGTAAGCTGGGGTTAGCCGGATCAGACAGCAAGACAAACGCTTACTAACATACACTTTGGCCTCCAGGTCCAGAAACCAAGCCTGCAGGACTACAGCGGCAGAAGGAGGGCTACCCACAGCTAATGTTATAATTTGTCAGAGATACACCCGATGCAATGCAAATTTCTGTGCACCTCGTCATATGGCTGTCTAAACTCCTCAGACCAGCAAGACTCATAACTGGGTCTATCTGATCCGATGTATCAACCTCTTGGCTGCATCATTTAACAATTGTTCATAAACATTTTCCATGCATCCCGGGCTTGGCATACGAGTTTAGCACGATCCATACTGATTCCTCTCTTTTGTACAGCATCCTTCACCCCATCTAGCCATCCCATAGGAGGTCTTCCCCGTCCTTGCACACTACTCATACTTGATTTATACAGTCGTTTCACCAACCTTTCGTTGTTCATTCTTTCTACATGACCATACCAGCTCAACACTATTTTATCGACTCTCTCATCTAATTTCACATTTAATCCCATTCTCGCTCAAATGTCTTCAATCTTAATTCGATCCCATCTACTTACACCACACATACCTCTCTCAGACACTTCATTTCCATCACACTCAATTTCCAACGATCATTTCCCTTCAGTCCCCAACACTCACTATAATACAAAACAGTCGGGACAACTATACTCTCATACAGAACTTTCTTTATCTCAACTCCTGAAACTCCTCTCTTGTAAAACACTTTTCATAGCACCAACTGTTGAGGAACCAGCCTTCACTCTACTTTGAACATCCTCACTCACACCTCCATTCTTACTTATCACACATCCAAGGTATTTAAAGGATTCTACCTCCTCCGTTGAGCAAAATTTCCATTGCTGCCGTTTAATCTCTACTACACAACATAACCTTACTCTTTCCAACATTTACCTTTAAATGTAGGATATGGTGCAGACTCTAAATTAGAGTGTCCATGGATGATCAAGAAAGGCCATGGGACTCTTATATGGTATCTTAAAACTTTTGATCTAATCTAGAAGTGTCACACACGTAATATCTGATAATTTGCCTTTATTTTCTGATGAGGGCTGTGACGTGATATCGTGGGACCTACGTTCGTTTAATTGAGGCTGCACGTCATCCAAAGAAATTCTAGAATTTTTTTCGCTTTGATCGGCCAGTTTCCCTCCTAATTATTTTATTTAATATTGAATTGGATTAAGATTATTGCGTTTTTGTCATGAAAGAATGTATTTGATGTCTGGAGTTGTGAATTTTCATTGTGTCTTGATGTAGCATTGGGATTTTGAACGATCCATATTTGTTATTGTTCTGGGGAATTCAATGTCGAGGCATTCATTCTTCACAGAAGACAGACCATTTTCTCGTGCTTGGAGAAGAAAGTTGTGTTCGGGAGCAGAGTGGATTTCGTGCACTTATTTTTTGGTTTCGTGCGTCTCGAAAGGCTATTGCTATTTAAGGCTATTGTGATTTAAAGCTATTGTGATTCAAGGCTATTGTGATTTAAGGCTATTGTGATTTAAGGCTATCATGATTTAAGGCCATCGTGATTTAAGGCTATCGTGATTTAAGGCTATCGTGATTTAAGGCTATCATGATTTAAGGCTTTGTGATTTAAGGCTATCGTGATTTAAGGCTGTCGTGATTTAAGGTTACTGTGAGTTAAGGTTATCGTGAGTTAAGGTTATTGTGATCAATTGACTTAGTGTAAGACAACCGGCAGAGTTGTACCCCTTTTGTATTTTAGTGCGGGTTTACCGCGAGGGTTGTACCTCTCGTGCATCTTTGGTAGGACAACCGTGTATGGTGTCATTGTTTTTGTGTGGCCCATACTAGGCCTGATATTGGTGGTCGTGAGTGCCCCTTTATTTTTGTACGCGTAGGTACATTGTAGTTACGTTACCGGTGAGTGCTTCCCTCTGTAGCTCAACCTTCTTTTTCCGTGGTCTCATAGATAGGAATATCATACGTGCGTTATTTTTGTGTACATATTTGTTCTTGTGTCTTCCATACTCTAAATATTTTTACATGTTCCAAAAGGCCATTCCTTAGCTCGACCTATCAAAGTTGTAATTAATTTTTATGTCCTTCCTATGATAATTTAGTCTTGGAATATATCGGCATTTTCCAGTCGATTCATTTCTTAAACATTTGTAAATAGTTTTTTCGTTTTAAGTCGACGCATCTTCTATCCTTGGCTATAAACCTTTGGGGTTAAGGAATCTGGGCATGTCACCTGACCCCAGTTTGTGACAAGAAGGAATGTTTGAGAGATGCATGTAAGGACATGAATTTTGTTATTCTCAAACTATCGAGAGAGTCGATGAACAACCGTGATTACTATTGTTTCTGCATGATAGATGTTACAAATTAACGAAAAGTTAAAAGAGACAAGTTCTTTAGTATCCGAAGATAACATTATATATGGCGCCAAATCTTATTACGAAAACTTACCAGTGCCACATCCACCATAAAATGTAAGTAGGAAAACTTTTCCTAATATTCTACATAAAGTTTACTTTTATGAAAATTGTAGTGTAAAATTGATTCATGTTATGGTTGAAGTTGTTAAATGTAGTCATTTCTTTTTTTTAGATAGATGTAATGAATTTTTCATTAGAGGAGTTAGTAAAAGTAGCCACAGCAAAGAAATGGATAAAGTATTCGTGCAAGGAATCAGTACGCATCTTGAATTTCCAAATCAAAGTGAACTGGATGATTTGATCAGGGACGTGGTCTCACTAAGTAAGGATTTAAATTCCTAGCATCCAGGCTGGAGGAATAGAATTTACTAGTGTAACACTGCAGGACATCTGTGTACTGTAAAAGACAATGAATTTCAAATATATTTTGATGTTACGGGGGATCTGTTTTTCTGGAAAAATGTGAATGATATGCTTATTGCTGTTGGATTGAAGCATGATCCTGCGGAATTGCGACTGTTGATAGAAAGCTTAACGCGAAGATTTAAAGCATTGTTACCATATAATAGAAAGCAATATCTGTCTTTGCCTCTTACATACACCGTACAGAATAATACGATAATGTCAAAGAGCTTCTTTAAAAAATTAACTATGCTGAATTAAAATTTAATGTTTGCGGGCACTTCAAGATGCTTGCCTTCTTGCTTGGTTTTCACAGTGAATAAAAAGAATATTCGTGTTGCCTTTGCCTATATGACAACAGAGTTGCTATCATCATTAATAGAAAGGTCCGTTACTTCCCAAACATAAATTGGAACCAAGGAAGTTAAATGTTGCGAAGTAGCCTCTTGTGGAGCCTAACAATGTTTTAGTACCTCAAACCAGTGTTGTAAAAAGTACTCTGATTTGATACTTAAGTAAAATAATTGTTGCAACGTAAATGTTTTACTCAAAATACAATTTAAAGTACCACAAATTAAATGTACTTAAGCGAAAGTAATAAAGTATCTTATTTATGAAGTACTGAAGTAGTTAAAGTAAAAGGTACCCGAAAATATTAAGTACCTATCACCTCAGACATTATTCAGTATACTGTACAGTAAACCCTTTTATACACGCTGTACTGACCATTATATAGTGGAATTCAGTTAAACTAGAATTAATAATCAAGCTGTAAATATCCTTCTATTGATTAGAAAGTCTAGTTTATATGTAAGGTAAAAATTAACTCTACAAAATTATGCAGTTTAACAGACATTATGATGGTGCATTAATGGCACGGCAGCAAACTAGGATTCTGGGACAATGAGCAATAATTTTATAAGCTAACCAACACTCTTTCTTTGGCTGGAAAGTAGGAGAGACAAAAAAATTGTTTATCGGTTATGAAAGGATGCATTTGATTCGTCCAAACATAAACAAGCACTTGTGATTGTTTCAAACTAGAGTACACACTTGTGATTGATCATCGTCTGACGTTTGCTCGTACGTCTGTGTTTGGCCAAAATTAACAGAAGTAACGAATACTTCTATTCTTTTCAAATTTAATGAATTAAAACTAACTTAAGGAAGATTACGCAAGTAGAAGCGAAAGTGCTAAAATTAATAAGTACTTCGTAGGAAGTAAAAGTATAGCAACGTTACTTGTGTACAGTACTTAAGTAATTATGCTTCGATACTTGACAACTCCTCCCCACATCATGGGAATTTGAGAGAGAGAAAAGAATAGCACAATGTTGAAGTCAGAGAAACTTGAAAGAACAATGACGAAAGTCGCAAGAGAACCATGGTTTAAATTTAGAGATGTAGCTCATGAATTCTTTTGAAATCACAAAGATCCAAACTACAAGCAGCTGATAATAAAACTTATTAAGAGTTTCTAGGACTTCGGCTGTAGTGTGTCCGTGAAGAGGCATTTTTTGCAATCACATCGTTTTCTGTAAAGAACATGGAAAAAGATTCCATCAGAACATTACAAAAATGGAGAGAAGTCTTAGGAAGATAGTGTACTGCCATGATGGTAAATATATATGGTATCTAGTCAGAAAAGATAAAAGCGTTGATAGTAGAAAAGCACGATCTTCAAAGCACTTTCAAGACAAACATTTTTCATTATGTTTTGCTCTTATTTTCTTTATATTTCCTAAATACGTTGCAATACATGAAAATACGCATCCTACTCTATCAATATATTTACAAAAGCGGAATAGATTGAACTAGACATATCGCACTAGGGAAAGATTGCTTGTATATAAAAGACAAAATGTTTAAAGTAAGAAAATCTATAAAAAAATAATAATAAGCCAAAATTGATGTAATAGTTTATCTCAGCGTAAAGAGGAGGGGATTGCTCAACGGGAAAAGGTTTTATCATCTAGTAGATACTCTTCTCCTATAGGAAATGCCTATAAATTGAAAACTAGGTAGGATTGCGTACATAGAATATTGACTTCTCTATCTCTCATATAATGTTACCTAAGTTTACTCCGTCTGAAAAAGAAAGGATAAAACTTTCGCTATTTTAAGTTCGTATGCATTTTTCTCATTTCATTCCGGTTATTTTATCTTTTTCTCTATATGTTTTCATTTTTATTTGATTTTACTTACTTTTATAAGCTTTTAATTTATTTCGCTATTTTCCTTAGACCTCATCAATATATTTTGTCTTCTCGCTATTTCTCTTACTAAGGTGCTGTTTTTTTAAAGGGGTTATCTGTTTTTCTCTATCTTACACGTTTGTGAGGTAGGCTGTTCTTACCCATCTTTACGAGCATTGCAAGGCCTTATAAGGGTAATCTCCGTATGGCGTTGTTGGTGTAACTCTTATTGACCTTTGACTAAACTAAAGAATTGAGAAACATGGACTGATTAATCGTGCACTAAAGTTAAATTTTAGGCCAGTATAATTCAATTTCTAGTTTTCATAACCGAAATCATTCTTTTAAGATTCTTAAACCACATCAATGACCTTAGTTTCCAAGCATAAACTGATCATATTAAATAGATCTTAAGACATAAGCGTATTTCTTAAATTATTTTTATTTTCAGAATTTTTCAGGTTTTCGACAGTTGAAGTATTTTTGTCGAGACTTTGAATTAGAATATTTTAAACAAATATTAAAGAGATGCTATCTATTCTACGATGAAAGCATTCACATATCTGAGCCCATCTCATAATTCCCCAAACTGGCTCGATCATATTATCGTTTCACGACCTATTTTGTCAGTTCTCTCTTTGCTTGTTACAAATATTTAGTATAGAACCACTTTCCTCTACTTTTGTTAGTATTCTAGGCTATAAGTGTATGTCCATCCTCCATTGTATTAATGAAAATACAATTTATTCTCATTTGTTTGGAAACTAGGGAAACTTCTCCGAGGATGATAGTATAGATAAGTATTTCAATAATCCTCACTCTATTCATTTAACTTATAATGGTGAATACCTACTTTGCATCTATCATAGTTGTAGTGATGGAAAGATGCTAACATTTTGTATTTTTTGCTCCTTATAACTTCTGAGTATTTTCAATTGTGCCATATTGGAATCATCTATGTAAAAGAATACATACAACAACACAGATTAGTATTAAAACATATATGGTCACATCAAAGGAAGCGGAGCTAAATTTATATCTGAATTCGATTATTGTATCGTTCTTGAAGAAGAAATTCGTAATACAAAACTTGTACAGGCTTTTAAGAGCAAACACATAACGTCTTTGTAAGTACAGTACTTATCTTATAAAGAATAAAGAAAGGTTTTCTTCCTCCGAAATTGACGGCAAATCAAAACCTGGTAGAATATCTGTGATTTTTAGTGCGAAATTTAAATATTTGATGAATATTGTCGTAATTTTACCACTGAAGTCAATAAGCTAGTTAGATGCTACTATCGCAGTAAATTATGCTAAACTATGACTTGAAAAGGATGTGTATTCTTATCATCTAAAATATTGTTCCTATGTTATATATGATTTTAACAAACTCTTTTCTTGCATTATCCCCAAAGCCGGAGCGCGCTGCCTTCTTCTTCTTGCTTATGTTTTTTTTTTTGCGTTTTGGCTTGTTTGGCTTTGCTTTTATATTTTTTGCTTCCATATTTTGAATTCTTTATCGGACTTTTGAAGTAGCCCAGAACTAGGCTGAATTTTTATTACGGTGACTTCTCTTGGATACAGTAACTAAAAGGTTGCTATTAAAGTAAATAATATTCGTGCAAAATATATCATAGGGAAATAAAAATAAAGAAATTGACCCCATTGTAAAGAACAATTTAGATGACTTGATATTTTTTATCAACCACCGTCCTCTAATGAGGCCCCTTAATTTACTTAAACTATTGAAATAATGGATCATAATTGAATTAAATATTTTTTATTAAAATTAACAGTAATCAGTTTGGTTTTAGAGACGAAGCGTCTAAGAATGAAATTATATATCGATTTAACATGAAAAGTTGCAAGGTTTATGCTTAAATTTTAGATGTTAGTTAAGCTTTTGACCGTTTTAATTATTTGTTGCTCGAGACTTAATTAAAAACAGAGTCCATCCTTGCATAATCGGATAATTATGAGTATATGCATGCGAAACAGGATGGTTGATTATACATTCGGTGGGAGAAAATCTTCCTCTTGGTAAATAGGCTATGAAGTCACGCAGGGAGGGTTAATCCCTCCCCGATGTGATGAAAACAGTAAAATAGTCCAAATTAGAATGTCGTTTTTTAATATACTATCAGTATTTCTTTCCGTATACACGAGATATTTTCCATCTTTTCCCCTCCTCAAAGGCAAGACCATAACTGCCTTGTCATTGCAGTACATAGTTTGATTTAAATTTTAAGGCGGATAAATATTTATCTATTGTATTTGCATTATAACTTACTAAATCATTGAATCCATTTAACTTTAGTGAAAGTGAAAGGTCGATTGCAACTTAACCTCACGTGGGAGACATCCAAGTGGGGTTGTCCTGTAATATCGACTAGAAATGAATGACCGAGCTACAATTATTTTTCTCTTGCCCTAAAGAGCAGCTGCAGTCTAAAGTAACCAGTTAAATATCTAGTAAGTAATCTACCGTCTAAATTAAGTAGTAACTCTGAGATTTCGCGTAATAAGAAGGCCTGGAGACACTTTTAAAAGGTCTTTCCTTGTATGGGTCTGGCCTCTGTGTCTTAGAGGGTGTTCTACCCCTTTTCAAATTTCGTGTGTGCAATATCATAAGACCCTAAACCAAATATTCAATTTATCGATAATTGAAAGTAATAATTATGTTTACTCATTGGGATTTTTTTAACTTCTCGATCTAATCACTAAATTCATTTAGCTTCATCTACAAAAAGAATTAGTAAAGAGAGAGAGGGAGCCCTTGCTTAAGTCGAATCAAAAATATTGGCAAGGAAATATTATAACGTTGATAATCCCTTTGATAATTATAAAGGATTTGTAATGTGCCGTTGCCCAAATTAAGCATGTCTCATTTATATGTTCTATAAATCTCCCAATAATTTTGGATGACTGCCTTTAGTCTTTGTTGCGGTGTGTAGCCAAGTAATAACATTTTTGATAGCACGTTTGAGTGGGAATTTAATTATAGCAATAATAAATATCCCAAATGTAAATGCATTTATTTTTGTTATATAGATGGTTAATAATTATTAAATAGATATATAAAATTAATTAAGCTAAATAAGGAAAAATTGTGGTAAATTTGGCAAACACGTTTGGAACAAAACCGTTTCAAAATGTTTCAACTGGACTACTTGAAATATCTTAATAACATAAAGAATTTCACTAAATGTAATTTATTTTATTGTTTATTGTTGTATCTAAATTATTTATAACTAAATATACCCAAAATACTACAACGCAAAGTGACACATGACTAATTGGAGCAAGTTGCAAGCAATAAAAGCTTGTTTTGTATTGTGATAAGTAAGCCTTGTACATATATATTGTTTTCTATAATCTTAATATGATTCAATACTATTAAAACCTATGTAATTAATTTTACCAGATTAAAAATATATCTCACTTTCTACTTTCCTATCTACCCACCTACATATGTATGTATATACCTATAATATATATATATATATATATATATATATATATATATATATATATATATATATATATATATATATTGTATATATATATGTATATAATTTCGATGTCAATAGGTATAACTCACCCTCCGTATTACTCATTATTCCTGAACAGGAAAATATGCAAAATCGCCTGCATTGTAAGGGCTGGGAGCTAATGTTTGGAAATTAAGAAATGACAACGGCATCTTTATCTCATTGACGAGCTTCTTGGTTTATCGCTCATCTGAAAGATGTCGTGCGGGGAATAAATTTAGTTTAGTTTTAGCGTTCTTTATTCGTCTTTTGCCACCTGTCGAGAGTTGACTCTGAGTGAACGCAAGTCATCCGTAACGGATATCTTTTTAAATTCTTGCCCATGTGACTACCCCATATCTCCCGTTAGAAGCTCAACCATGATATTCTAGCTTATCGACCTTAGGTACAATGTTTTAACTATGTAGTTGTTTATGTCGTTTGAGTTTATTACTATGCCCCTGTTCCTCGTAATATAAATACATCACCCATGCCCTCATAGAGAAGGGTTTTTGAAGAATATTCATATGTAATCTTTGGTCACTAAACAATCCTCAATGGTGATTTCTCTCTTTTTGCCATGTTTCCTAGATTCTTTTTTTGATGCATTTTTATTTCCCATAAATAACCCATTTTCAGCAAAAACCTCTTGCTAAAAATATATCTTAGATAGCCCTATTGTTTGGGGAGTTTTATATCAGGAAATTTTACCAAATAAGCTGTGGTGAAAATTATTTGAGATTAAAGATTAAAATTCTCTTTCTCTATGAAAAGTATCACTCTAAACAAATTTTTTCTCTTTATTCTATTTGCTTTCTCGTATTCCAAATCATAGGGATTATCTTTTGCCACGACTTCGTCTCTAACCTTTAACATACAGAGACAAAGAGAGCAAGTGAGCTTTCATCATTAGGTTTTGTATTTTACTGACCAGCGCTCTTAGACTGACTTATATTGGAAATTCACACCTAGAATTTTCACGCTATTCTTTTGTTCACTATTGCTGAAGGAACCAAAAGTAAGCAATTTTGTCTTTCTTACCAACTCAGCTCATTGTTACTATTTTTAATAAGGCGCCAGGTTTATTTATATTTTGTTGTTTATTGCGGAAGGAAGCAAAGTTGAGAAATTTTGTTTTTATTGACCATGAGGGGTTCATTGTTATTATTTTTAATTTAGTGCCTGCTAAATTTAAGAAAGGATCGATCATCAGTTAATTAAAACCAGTTTTTATAAACTCCAAAATTTGCCTCGATCGAACTTAGTGCAATTTAAAAGAGTTACTGCATTATTTTATTAAAATTGATATTCCATTCTCATGTAATATATATCACATGTGGGACTTAATACACCATAAAAATAAAGGGAATAAGTTAAATATAATAAATTAATAACGAAAACGACCAAAAATTTCTTCATTAAATGCTTGATCGTATTAGGTTAATGATATATTGATAACATTTAGAACGAAGCTTCCTGAAATAATTAAGAAATAAGCTATTAGGTGGCCGAGTTTAAGCAGAAGAATTTGCCTCCTTAAATTGCCATTGTACACGTTAGGTTAGGTTGAGATAGTTAAATGACAATATCCTGTTTTTCTCGGCTGTGTAGACGTATGTTAAGACAAAACACTTTCAGGAAATTTCTATATAATATAGTAGATAAATTAAAGAGAAAAAAAATTATTTCTTTGTGCATAACATCTGGCGATTAGAATTTGCTGTGCTAATTTTGTAGTTAAGGCAGTTCATAAGGACTTCAACGACCGAATATGATGGTGATTTAATGTGTTAAATTAATTTTATAGCGATTAGAATAATTTATCTTCATATTTATCGCCTTTCTTTAGCACCGTGAATAGCAAATCTTTTAGCAACAAGGAATTATATTTTGTTGTTCTTAAACGATTATTTTAAGAGTAACCCGAAGATAAGAAGGAACCTCCAGTTTAGCCTCATAGCGATAGCGTAATAATGGACTTTCTTATAATGAAGCAAATCAAAACAATTTTGCTGAAGTGAATATTGTATTTGTACATATTAAAAACTCAAGAAAAAGAGAGCATATCTTCCAGAGAGTTTTTTAAGGGAGGCCAAAGTGGCTGAAAGTTAGCCAGTCATCCCATGTATGCAAATAACAGAGCTAGCTGCATCACTAGGGCTAAGAGAGGGTGTGCAACTCTCTTAAACCTATCACCGTTTCGTAAATTCCCTCGCGAATTCGATAGTGAGATGAGTAAATATAATCGATTACGATGGAACATGGAGTAGATTACGGATAGTTAGCACTTACTCACATTCTTTTAAACATGCATAAGTAATTAGCTCGTTATTTTGGGGGATGCTTTTCATGTATTTTCATTTCCCCTAATTGGTTATACATTCGGCGACCAGATGAGAGTGCTTACATATATATTTCATTTCGCCTTATCCTCGCTCTCTGAGCCTTTTCTCTGTCGAGATGTCCTCCGTCGATTCTCGTGGAGGGTTTTACAATACAAAAAGATGAATATCGCTTTCTTTACTTAAAATTCCCAATTACGTTTGTCTCCCAGTTTAATTTTCTCACACAAATCAAATATTTTATTTCATAGGATCAATGTCGGAGGACGAAGAAGCTTCTGCAACGCTTCGATGAAGATTTATCCTTCATTATAACGAGTCAAAATTTTTCGATTAGCAAATACGACTTGATCAGGAAGATAAATTAGTGGACGAAAAATTATTAATGACGAATTCAGGAGTGATGCAGGTGTTTCAAAAATAACTAAAATAACATTTTAATTTCGGCGCAGGATTGTCTTTAAAATTCAATAAATCTGTTCGGTGCACAATCAGTAAACATTTCTTCCTCTTCGCCTAATAGAGTGTCGGCCCCTGATTCATTAAACTCGAATGTGGAATGTAATTATGATTCTTTTAATACTTTTTATTATTTAAAGAAATTAACAAAAGAGGAAAGCCTATGGTCCTATGTTTTAGTAAAGAAAGTAGTAAAATAGGTGGCAAAATTCGGGTAAAGGATGTGGGAAAGGCAGAAAAAAAATTAGGGAAGTCGTGCATGAAAGGGATAGAGGAAAAAGATAGGGGTGTCTACGTAGAGGCTAGTAGATTGGGGGCATTGGGTGCAACTTTTCTGAATTTAGACTAATTTTTCAAGAAACGTAAGATTCTCAAGGTGGTTTAAAAGATCTAATATGCATTATTAAACGACAAGAGATTCAAATTTTCTCATTTTGATTACTATTGCTATCTTTGTACTAACTAGAAAAAATGAGGATTTTATTAAACTTACCAGTAAACTTACCAGCCCCGCCAGAGCTGGTTAAGCAGCATCAAACTGTCTTCTTGTTAATGAAGCAGGCAGCCTTCTCAGACTTATTCGTAGCTCCGGACATTCTTTAGATAATTTGCCAATTTTTGATTTGAATGAATTTATTGACCTTGCATAGACCGTTTGATCATCTAAATTGTTCCATTCATCAATAACTCTTTGACTAAAGGAGAACTTTCTGAGATTCAATCTTGATCTATCCTTAAAGATTTTAAGGCCATGACCTCTAGTTATTCTATCATCACATATTGTAAAAAAAACTTCCTTTCTTAATCCTTCATAACCATGCATTATATTAAAAATCTCTATTAAATCACTTCTATGTCGTTTCATTTCTAATGTCATAAGATTACAACTTCTTAATCTATTTTCTTATGATTCATTTGTTAAATCAATAATCATTTTAGTAGTTCTTCTTTGCACTTTTTTCTATATTATCTATGTCTTGTTGATTAGTAGGCCTCCACGCCTGTGAACAATATTCAAAAATAGGTCTGACTAAGCTTTCGTAAAGATTTATAATATTTAATTTTGACTTGTTGTCAATTTTTCTCTTTTATTGTCCCCAAAACATAATTTGCTTTATAAACAATTTTGGCTATGTGCTCAATTGGTTTTAAAGTATTATGTACTATTACACCTAAATCCTTTTCTGTAACAGCATTTTCAATATCTTTTTGTGCCAAGCTATATACAGCATTTACATTATTAGATCCTACATTTACAGTTTTACACTTTCTAATATTGAAAATCATCTGCCAATCCTCTGGAGCGCGCTGATGAGGGCGCCAAAGAGTCCCGCGAGGACTCTGCGACCGGACCAGCGTTTTGCTCTTCCTCACACCGACTACATGGCAGGAATACGGGCAGCTCTTCCAACTGCTTGGCAAAGAAGATGGGAGACGGTCGAAGGAAACTTAAAGTTGCGTGCCATTGCGCCGCAACTGTTCCCATGGACCTATCCCCCAATGCCACGGCGGCTTCAGGTTGCTTTCTGTCGTCTCCGAATCGGGCACACTCATGTGACGCATCGCTATTTGATGGAGCGCTCGCCTGCGCCCTATTGCAACGACTGCGTCGTCCCCCAGACTGTTCGGCACATTCTTGTCGAATGTCCCAGTCTGGGTGATCTTCGCGCACGATACCTGTCCCGGAACCGGGATGGGCGGGGTCGCTACCGCCTGTCCCTTGTACTCGGGACCCCGTAAGGGGCGCGGCGATTTGCCATTCTGGCCGCCGTGCTGACGGGATCCAGCGCTCCGTCCGGCCCCAGCTTAGCCTCTCTTCCTTCCTTCAAAATACTTGTTTCCTCTCTTTTCACACAACCTCTCCCACAACTTTCTCTGGTCAGCCTCTAATTTCACAGGGTAGATGCTGACCTTCCTTTCAGCCAACTGTCCCGCATCAGAGCTGAGGGGGTGGCGGACAATGTTCCCTAACCCCTGAGCTCCGGTCTGGGGTGGCTGGTTTTTAACAACCTGCTTCATCCCCACCCATACCTTCTTCACATCTCTTTTTCCTCTCCTCTTCACAATCTATTATTTTTTACGCCATGTCCAAGGTGGAGCCGCCATGCCGATGGACTGCCAGGCCACCAGGCGGGAGGGGTGGTCTCAAATGGCGGCGCCTGGCTCTGCCGGGCTTGTAAGCACCTCTCGCAGTGCGGGCTACTGCGAGAGGTGATGCGCGATTGCGTCCCGTGTCAAAAAGAGGGTCACCATGCCCAATGATGAGTTTAAAAAAAAACCCAACCCCCAACTTCTCCTATAACATCGACGGAGCCGCCCTTGGGCAGCTCCAGCAAAAAAAATGGAGGTCCCCCCCCCTGTGCTTGCTCAGGGGACCCTCCATATATCTTTTAACCGGAGAGGAGGCTTACTCCTCTCCTTCGCTTACGGGTGTAGGGGACTCCCCCTCACCCCCTTCTCTGGAGGTGCTTTCGGGCGCCTCCCTTTTACCAGCGGCAGTCCCCTCTGTTCTTTCCAAGGGGACTGCCAAGAAAGCCAGCAGGCAGCCCTTAGCCAGCCGCTCCACATCGAAGCGGCTCGGTAGGGCAAACCCCCTTAGAGGGGAGAGGGAAGCCAGGCCCCTTCGGTCGCTCCCCTAAAAAGACCTGCTGGCAAGAATACTGAACCTTGCCGGGGTCAAGGCCCATGCTGCCCCAAAGAAGACTAGTGACGATACTGCCAACGGGACCTGCGATGTCTTGGGGGGGATGGCCAACTGGAGGCCCCCCCTAAAATAAACATGGTCCTTGAGGAAACCCAGCCTCAGACGGTAGGGCCTTCCATGGGGAGGAATCTGGGCTCGGCGCCAAGCACCGAACCCGAATCCGCCCCGATGCAAGGTCCTCCTCAAACGGATGTGGTTTCCGAAGCAGTACAAGGAGGGGAGGGATCTCCGCCGATCGGTGCCCCCACGACTACCAGGACCTTCTCCATTTCAGAGAATGACCTGGCTGAGGCCAGGCCATCTGGCCTGGGGGCTTCTTCCGGCGGAGGTGAGAAGCGGGTTCATTCCCCGCCCTCCTCTCGGAAAAAGAAAAAGAAAAAGACTAAAAAGACAAAAAAGACTCGGGGCTCCTGTCCATCCGCGGGGGCTGCGGGGACGGATGGGTCTGCTGCCACTCTGGCAAGTGACCAGGCCAAGATCAGCACATCCGCCCCCTCTGCCCCCCCGGTTGCGGAGCCCCTGACAAAGAAGACTAATACTAAGAGTGCACAGGGCGGAGCCTCGATGACATCGGGGCCCCTGATTCAGAGGTTACCTGGCGTTTTCGAGCCGGCTGGCTTTAAACGCTTCCTCGTTATTCGCTCCACTGATGGCACCATGTTGTCCAAGGGCAACATGATCCATCAGAGGAGAGGATTAGCTAGTGCAATTGGTAGAGAGCCGAAGGTGACCCGTTTCTCGGACGGCAGCCTCCTGGCGAATGCGGCGAATCCCGCCGAGGCGGCCAAGATAAGTGCTCTTCGGACACTTCATGGCGCCCCGGTGAGTGAGACACCACACTCTACCATGAACTTTTTGAAAGGAGTAGTTTATGCGAGGGAACTCGTTGACTACTCCATTGAGGACATCACCCTAGAGCTGGCCGATCATGGGGCGGTCAAGGTCGAACGTGTGATGAGAAAACAGGGAGGGACGTCGAGACCCACCCCTACACTCTTCGTCACATTCGACTGTGACAAGCTCCTTGAGTCGGTGCGTGCCGGTTGGTACCGCTACCGCGTGAAGGCATTCGTGCCACTGCCGCGGCGGTGCTATTACTGTCACCGCTTCGGCCATACGAATCGCTCATGTAGACGTGCAAAGTCGGGGTCACCCGAAGTCTGTGTAAATTGCTCCAAGGTCGCACACGATAAGTCCAAATCGTGTGTGGCCAAGTGTGTCAATTGCGGAAAGCCGCACCCAGCTTCTTCGAAGCAATGTGGTGCATATCTCCTGGAGAAAGAAATCCTGGCCGTTCAGGCCCAGGATAGACTCTCATTCCGCGAAGCGAAGGACTTGGTCATGGCACGCCCAGCTCTGCCTGGGTCGCTAGGCCATCTTCGGGGGTTCCTAAAGCTGTCCCCCGAAAGGAGGACAGCAACAAAGGAGCTTCAGCTCCTTCGCCCACGCCCAGAGGTGGAGCGAGTGGCTCGGAGACGGTGGTTCCTCGAAAAGAGGGCCCCCCGCCTCCGAAGCCGCAGCGCCCGCCTAAGGTTTCGAGGCGGAGGGAAGAAAAGACTCGCATGGCGAGCCCAACCTCCCCCAATAAGTCCTCGAAGGCGACAGCGCCTCCAGCGCTTTGTCCGGCCAACAGTGCCCGGGGTTCTGCCCCCGGGAAGCGTACGGCCATTCCTGTGAGGGTCTTTAATTCGAGGAGGGCCCCCGCGTCTCCTCCAAACTAGGCCTGGAGGGCATATTCCTTCAATGGAATTGCCGTGGACTCCGGGCCAACTGGGAGGAGCTGCGGAGGCTCGCCTCGTCCCGTTCCCCGTTAGCTATTTTTTTTTGCAGGAGACCATGCTAGGCACGTGCCCCCTGCCTGCCCTCCTGGGGTATAAGGGTCTTGCGACCCCACCACCGCGGGATGGCCGGGCTGGGGGATGCGCGGTTTACACCCGGCATGATGTCTCCGTTCTTCCTTTCTCTTTAGATAACTCCTTTCAGGCAGTGGCTGTGCAGCTGCACCTGGATAGTAGGTATACTATCATTTCTGCGTATATTCCACCGTCAGCTGACTTTGACGCCGGGGACTTCCGCCGCGTCGTGGCACGGTTGCCGAGGCCCTATATCTTGCTTGGAGATCTGAACGGCAGGCATCCTCTCTGGGGAGATTACTCCATAAATCTCCGGGGACAAGTCCTTGCCGATCTGATCGAAGAGCTTGAGATGGGTGTCCTAAACGTGGATGAGTTTACTCATCACTGTCCGAGAACCGCTTCATTTTCTTGCCTTGACCTATCTTTGTGCTCTTCGGATGCACAGCCTGATTTTGATTGGGGGGTGGTCGATGACCTCCATGGTAGTGATCACTTTTCCATTCAAATATCATTTTCAGGGCAACTGCCGCCTGAGAGACCACCTCGGTGGTGCTTGGCGCGGGTGCGGTGGCCTGCATTTCAGGAAATGACTGAATTCTCTATCTCAGTCGAGGAGTTGAGGTCGGTAGATGAGGCCGTTGAGTTCTTCTCCAGCAACTCATCGCCGTGGGCCTGACTACTATTCCTAGGACGTCTGGCTGTTTTGCACGCCGACCGCTCCCGTGGTGGTCGGCCGAGTGTGAGACGGCCCTCAAACAGAAGCGTTATGCCTACATGCGCTATAAGCACCGCCCGAACGATTTCACTGTCGCTGAATTTCGTCGGGCTAGGGCTAGGTTCCGGTATATTTCGAAGCACGCCCGCCGCTCTTCTTGGTGGGCATACGTGTCTTCACTTAACGGGAAGACCCCTTTAGCTGAGGTGTGGAAGCGAGTCAAAAGGATTCGGGGCAAGTTCTCGCTTGACCCCCCTCCCGTTCTCCAGGAGAATGGGACCGCAATCTCAGACCCCGCATCCGTCGCGGAATCCTTCGCGACCGCTATTTCTGCATTCTCTAGCCGTGATGCTGCTCCACCAGCATTCAATGCACGTCGCGAGGCTTACCTTCGTAGACAGCACTACGCCACGGTGTTTTTCGATCTGGAGAAGGCCTATGATACCGAGGGCGATACGGTATCATGGAGACTCTCCACACGATGGGGGCGAGGGGACGCCTCCTAATTTTTATATCTGAATTTTTGCGAGATCGTCAATTCCGCGTACGGGTGGGGGGAGCCCTCTCCGGCCCAAAGGAGCAGGAAGAGGGTGTCCCGCAGGGAAGTGTCCTCAGTGTCACACTCTTTGCCCATAGCATCAACGGCATCACCTCGGTGCTGCCGGAAGATGTTCTCGCTACGCTCTACGTGGACGACCTTTCGATCTCTTTTGGCGCGGCCCAGATGCCAACTCTGGAGCGTCGACTCCAACAGGCATTAAACCGCGTCTCTCGCTATGCCGAAGCGCACAGGTTTCGGTTTTCTTTGGCCAAGACTAAGGTGGTGCACTTCTGCCGCCATCCACGGCTTCACCCCGACCCAGATTTGTTTCTTAATGGGGTGCGCCTGGATGTGGTTGAGTCGCACCGTTTCCTTGGTCTTGTATTCGACCGACGCCTCACCTGGGAGGCTCATATTCGCAGCCTTAGGGTCTCTTGTACCTGCGCCATGGACATTCTCCGTTCCGTGACGTTCAGCGCTTGGGGCGCTGATAGGGCTACTGCCTTACTTTTTTATCGATCCTTTGTTCGCTCGAAGCTCGACTACGGATGCGAGTTTTATGCATCCGCAGCCGAGCGTTTATTGCGGAAGGTGGATTCGATCCACCACACCGGCCTTCGCCTTGCGACCGGTGCCTTTCGCACTTGCCCCATTGAGGGCCTGTTGGTCGATGCCACTCGCTCTGCGCCGCGTGCAGTGTATCACTCGACTGTACGCGCGAGCCCGGCGCCTCCCTTAGTCGCCAACAGCTCTCACTGCATCCTCAGCTGATCTCGATGGTGCCTATGCCGTCGAGAGACGCCAGTCATACCCTAAGCCTTTTGGGTTTAGGGCCAGGAAACTCCTTCGAGAGGTATATATATCTCTCGGGCCGGTGGCGCCCCTGGTTTTGCCGAGGACGCCACCCTGGAGGGTACCACATTTGGCTATTTGTTCATACGCCTCTGCTCCTAAAGCTCGTACTGCGCCGGGAGTATTGCGTTCGACCTTTTTGGAGCACACATCGTGTCACGCTGGAACCGTGCCAGTGTATACGGATGGCTCCAAGTCCCAAGAGGGGGTCGGTTTCCACGCCGTATCCCCTCTGTTTGAAGTCAGCGGGGCTCTACCAGGCGCTGCGTCTGTCTTCTCGGCCGAGCTGGTGGCAATACACCACTCGGTACGGAAGATTACGCGACGTGCCCGGTTCGGAGACCGGATTGTGATCTATAGCGACTCACAAAGCGCCCTGAGTGCTCTCGGGGCATTGGAATCTCCGCATCCCCTGGTTCGCGATATCCGTGACGCTACGGTTTTGGCGAGCCGGGCAGATGTCGAGATTATCTTCTGCTGGGTTCCTGAACATGTAGGAATTGCGGGGAATAAGCGCGCCGATGAGGGCGCCAAAGAGTACGCGAGGACTCTGCGACCGGACCAGCGTTTCGCTCTTCCTCACACCGACTACATGGCGGGAATACGGGCAGCTCTTCGGAGTGCTTGGCAAAGAAGTTGGGAGACGGTCGAAGGGAACTTAAAGTTGCGTGCCATTGCGCCGCGACTGTTCCCATGGACCTATCCCCCAATGCCGCGGCGGCTTCAGGTTGCTTTCTGTCGTCTTCGAATCGGACACACTCGTGTGACGCATCGCTACTTGATGGAGCGCTTGCATGCGCCCTATTGCAACGACTGCGTCGTCAACCAGACTGTTCGGCATATTCTTGTCGAATGTCCCAGTCTGGGTGATCTTCGCGCACGCTACCTGTCTCGGTACTGGGATGGGCGGGGTCGCTACCGCCTGTCCCTTGTACTCGGGACGAGTGCGTGCACCATGACTGGTGGACTTATTGACTTTTGGGGGGACGCCGGCCTTCTCCCCTTTATTTAAGGTTCCTTTTTTTGTTATTGTTTTGTTTGTAGGTTGCACTCTCCTGCACCGGGCTGAAGGGGACCTCTTCCCGCTGCCGGAGATTGCTTCGATTGTTAAGTTTTTTCAATTTATATCATTATTAAGTTTTCATATTTTTACTTTAAAGTAGCCTCGTTCTAGGCTGTCGTGTTTTTTGGCGACTTATGCCCAAGTGGGTAGTTGCCAGATGGGCTCCATAAAATTCAAAAAAAAAAATTGTACTCGGGACGGATTCGTGCACATTTACTTCTGGACTTGTTGACTTTTGGGGGAAGGCCGGGCTTCTCCCCTTTATTTAAGGTTTTTTTTGTTGTTTTTCTGTTGTTGTTGTTTTGTAGGTTGCACTCTCCTGCACCGGGGTGAGGGGGACCTCCCCCCGCTGCTGGAGATTGCTTCCTGGTTGTTAAGTTTTTCGAATTTATATCATTGTTACGTTTTCATATTTTTATTTTAAAGTAGCCTAGTTCTAGCCTGTCGTGTTTTTCGGCGACTTATGCCCAAGTGGGCAGTTGCCAGATGGGCTCTGTAAAAAAAAAAAAAAAAAAATGCCAATCCTCTGACCATTTATGAAGTTTTCTTAAGTCTTCCTGAAGCACTCTAATTTCATCATCATTTGAGCTAGTCCTGAAGATCTTTATATCATCAGCAAATTTTCGAATATTTGATTTCATATTTTCGTCAATATCATTAATTAATACTAGGAATAATATCGGCCCCAATACTGAACCTTGCGGCACACCACTACTTATATTACTCCAAGTCGATTTTTGCCCTTGTATTACAACTCTTTACCTTGTGGAAGTTAGCCATTCACCTATCCATCTCACTATTCCTTCTCCAAAACCATGACTCCCCAATTTGAGTAATAATCTCTGATGAGGAACCTTATCAAATGCTTCCGCAAAATCCCTGTATATGATATCAACTGGGTACCCCTCATCAACATATTAAATAACTTTTCAAAAAATGTAAGTAGATTTGTCAGACAAGACTATTTAAGTAAAAAACCATGTTGACTATCTTTAATTATATTCCTTTCTAATGGGTCTTTTAACTGACTGGTCTATAGCACGATACTGAATTTTTTGGTGCTCTTGACCCTTTATAGATTGGAGTAATGTTCGCTTCCTTCCAGTAACTTGGTATTTGTCCATGCACATAACTGGGATTAAACATAATTTCCAATGGCTTTGATATCAAATGTCTAAGGTTTCTAAGGACTATATTAAAAAAAATTTCATTTCCAGGTGCTTTTTCTGGATCTAAGTTTGCTAAAATTTTATGTATAGCAGTCTCGGATACATCAACATTATTCAACATATCATTTCCATCATACATTTATTTTAGTTGTGGTATATTTTCTAGCCTTTCACTTGTAAAAACAGATGTAAAATATTCATTAAATTTATTTGCCATTTGGAGATACTCTGTTAAAGTTTCACCATTTTCATTTTCTAATGGTCCAATCTCCTCCTTAACAGTTAATTAAGCTATACTATCCCCCCAAAATGATCAATCCTGAGATTTTGCACTGCCAACGTTTCACAGGCCCAATCTTCGTCTATTATTTTCTCCTTTGTCTACCCACTTCGCATTTCATCTCCATGGATAGACCCAACTAGTAGAGAAAGAGGGCATTAGGCAACTATAAAAAGGGGACCCTAGAATCCTTAATCTTATATCGAGCAAATTTATTTGCTACTCAAAATGTCAATGTCTTATCGATTATAGATCTGACACTAACTAATTCCTGCCCATCTCCCTTTCCCGAGCGTGTACGCAACCACCGCCCTAGTTTTAGGGTTTGAGTTGGCAAATTAAGGAGTTATTGGCCAGTTTATCTTAATTGCAATCAGTCGAAAATGTTAAATCCAATTTAGTCGTGTTGTCTCTTAAATAAAATAGTTCTTCACTCTTACTAATTGACTAATAGAGATTAGTACGTTTTAATTTTATTTACTAGAGTACTAATCAAATCAATCTTATCGATAGTAAATAGAGTTTTTCCATTTAGAGAAGAGGATCTAGCTTGCGTTACGAGAGTCCTCCGGCCGTTGAATCTCCAAGGAGAATCCTTAACTATAACCATTTTCCCACAGATTCGCGTAAGCGTGCATCAACGCCGAAATAACTTACCCTCTCTCTCCCACACTTGTACACCACATCAAACAAGGGGCCACCCCTTCATTTTTACTATAAGAGAAAATGGCTCTCCATAGCAATACGATGCACTGTGTTGCAGCCCTTGTTCAGTTGACATCCGGGCATAACTTCCCAAGCACCTCCCCCTTTACCCAACCCTTCCATTTATGCCTTATTAACCATAAAGTTACCGATTCTTTGTGACAGCATTCAAGCAGATAAGAGGTAATGTTCATTTATGAACGAGCGGAGGAATCTTTCTTTGTTATCTTACAATTCAAGGATACGTTGGGCGTCATGTGTATTTGTTTAGTTTTATAAGTTGAAAGAATAAAGCAAGAACTAATGAGAGCAAGACAAATTAAGCAAATGCAAGGCAGGGAAGTAGAGAAATTTTATGCAGGCGTAGAAGGCAAGGTTCGGTTTAACACAGATACAAAATGTCGCGACTCATTTTTACCTCTGTATTATCCATTACATATGATAATGACCAATATTTATTTATTTATTCACCCATTTAACTATTATTACACTATTAGAGAATTAGAAAGGATTAAATCATATTTATTATTTCCAATTGATCAATACTTTTTTCTTTTAACACTTCACTGTGGAAAGCAAGTTGAGCCAGTGCCCAGCTGATTATCAGTTAAGAACTGGCTGGGTACCCGTGCAGGTATCGGAAGTATACCGGCCAATACCAGGTAGCTGTCGGTCAGCGGATAATGGGGAAAATGTCATAACAAATTAACATTAAATTTATGGCAGTCGTAGATTATTGATTGCAATTTAACCAATTATGATTTATATAAAAATTCAAAAAATGTACATTGAAAAGTTTTAAGTTATGATCCTGTCCTAGCTAAAGTGCGTTATTCTCCCTCACTAACTTAATAAAACCCTTAACAAACATCAATGCCATTTTATTCTAATAAATAAAAATAAATGTTATAGATTTATCTGGCATCTGTAAGAAACACGAAGAATATAGTCGATTTCAGCGTCAAAAACAATTCGATGTCATTCGGCGGAATTGATTGAGCCAATTCTCTATTCTATTGATCACAATAACCATTTATCAAATGACGGATGAGCCAATAAAAGAGGATGAAAAAAATGAAGAGAAGAGAGAATATGCAACCTTCAGAAAAGTTGAGATCTGTGAGTCATTTGAGTCAATTGAGATCATTTTAGGTATTCTTGGGATTATTACAAAGGAGACAATATTCCTCTCCATCATTTACGCCAAATGGAGGCAGGGCTGTTGTTAGATTTCATACTCTTCCAAATTTGGGCGAAATTGGGCAAATGAATAGCATGGTTATTTGCTACATTTGATGAGCAGCGACCCATAGCCAATAAAAATTATTGGATCTTTCTTCATATACTAGATGGCAAAATACAAACTGTGCTCTTTCACTTTAAAAATTATGATATCTTCAAAGCATCTATTATAATTAGTTAATAGATTGTTTGTGTATTCATTCGTAGATAGAGTTTTTAATTAATTCATGGGTTAAAAATAAACCTTGTTTATCTTGAATGTAGTTGAAGGAAACTCTCAGTGAAGATCACTGCGAACACATTTGTAAAATAAGCCTAAATACTCAGAAGTACAAATATGAAGGCACTTCAAGGGTTTTTTCGCGTAACTGGCAATACCTTAGATTGTCCTAAATTAATATATGTCGTAGTACGCCACTATATACCATCGACTATTCCTATATTATCTGGGGGGTGACTTAATCACCTACTGCAACGCGAACCGTTGAAAGACTGTTCGCTGGGATTAACGACTGACTAGGAGGTTAAACCTGAGGCGTTGGGTTTCAAATGCTTAATAATCCAACAGAGTGCATAATTAGTTGGTGAGATTATTTAATTAGGCCGATGGTATCGTTCAAGGTTAGCTAAAGATGAAACAACAAAAATATTATTTTATCTGCAAAGATCAAAATAAGAATAATGTCAAAAGGGAATTATTTAAATTAAAATAGTCTCTTGATAATTATTATGAGGATGGATTCTCAACTAGAATTAATTGATTAATGTTACTAGGCTCAGATCAAAAGGGGTAATTTTAAAATACTAATAATGAAGGTGGTTTAGTCTTACGGGCGGTAACTTCGAGAAAGGTCCTTCTTGCGATGAGGCGAGCGAGGAACGATCCAATGAGGCAAGTGTGGCACGATCTGATGAGGCACCTGGGTCACGATCCGATGAGGCAAGTGGGGCACGATCCGATGGGGCCATTTTGGCACGATCCGATGAGGCAAGTGGGGCATGGACCGAATGAGGCAGGTAGGGCACGATTAGAACCGACCTTCCAATGAAGATAGCCAAACTTCAAAGATGACGCTCGACGCGAAATGTGTGATTACTCGTAATTCCATTGGAAGATGAAACTTCTTTTCCTCAAAGGTAATCGATGGAGATTTTATTCGGTTTTATTAAACGGAGGGAAACTGTTGCTCATTTCAAAGTCTTGCTGTCCAGAGAAGCTTCTAATGGACTGGGGTAGAACCATGGCGGAGAAAGTCTTGCTGTCTGACGAACGCTCACGGGACTTACTTAGACTTGAAACGATGGGGAGGCCCTTGAAGTGCGGGCTAAACTCATCGAACTACAGAACAACCCGAATATTTTTATGCCCGATTCTGAGGGGGACAGGGGAATTTGGAGAAAGGACTCACAAGCTCCAGACATCTTAATCTGAAGGCGGAGTCGATTCATCATTTAGCAGCAAGGGGCGAGACAGAATGGCTCGCAGGATTAGGGAATATTTTCCCACTGCGCTCAGGAGTCGAAACTTAGTGAATGTTCGACCAGCCAGTGACGTTGTCCATGGCGGGGTACCATAGCACGTGGTCTCTGTAAAGTGGGGAGTGGGTCAAAGGTTGTTCTTTTACACCCCTCCCTTCTATACCATGGAACTTTTCTGAGAGAGAGGGAAGAACAAGGGACATCACAAATTTGAATAGGAGAAACTATTATTAAGGCATTAGCCTGATAAAAAAGGGGACCTGACCTGTATTCGACAAGCTTACGAAAAGGTTATCATATTGAGTTAGCAAAAGATAATGTAAATGGTTCGACAAAAAAATTAAATTTAAATTAAGGAACAAAATTAGAACTTTATATAAAAGGGTAGTGTAACAGCAACACACACACAAAAATCACTATATTAAATAAGTATCTACAGGGACCATAGATATATGTAAAAAAAAAGAAAAATAATATATACATGATTAGCTTAAGGGCTTACAGGCGACCTATAATTTAGTGGATTAGCCAGCATTGTCGGCTAATGGATTCCCGCTAAGATTATCAGCTAACAATTCTCGGTACTACGTATATACCAAACTTTATACTGATATTGTTGAAGTATCGAAAGCCATCGCATTATACGTTCGTTCTGGCTCTTAGTATTTCAGAGGGACAACAAAGGGCGTTGGTTCGTTTCGAGAATAAATTCTTTGCCTATTAAATAAATGCTAAATTTGATAATACTCCATACTATAGCTAATGCTTCGCGTTTTATTACCGAGTTATTACGTTCACGGGGCAGTAGCATTCGCCTCGTGTAAGCCACTGGGGGGCTTTCACCTTCGTCGGAGTATTGAAGCAGCACGCATCCAATTCCTTCGTCATTTGCATCCACCTGGATGCCGAAGGGTTTAGGGGGATTAGGGAGCATTAAAATGGCGGCGGACGCTAGCTTGTCCTTGAGATGCTGGAACTTGGCTGTCGTGGTACAACCATTCTATACCATACACTACTCCTATATGATGTGGTGAGGTGACTTAATCACCTACTGCAACGCGAACAGTTGAAGGACTGTTTGCAAGGATTAATGACCGACTAGGAGGTCACACTTGAGGCGTTGAGCTTCAAATCCTTATTAATGAGACAAAGTGCATAATTCGTTGGCGAGATTTACTTGTCAAGGCCGAGAGTATCGTTCAAGGTTAGTTAAAGATGAAACAACAAAAATATAATTTTATTTACACATATCAAAGTAAGAATAATAATAAGAAAATAGGGATTATTTAAATTAAAAAGTCTCTTGATAATTATTATGAGAAGGGATTCTCAAATGGAATTAATTGATTAATGTAACTAGGCTCAGATCAAAAAGAAAACTTGACAATACTAATAATAGAGGGAGTTTCATTCTTACGGGTTGATGACTTCCAAGAAATTCCTTCTTGCGTCGAGGCGAGTGGGAAACGATCCGATGAGGCAAGTGGGGCTCGATGCGAATGAGGGAGTTGGTGCACAATCCGGATGAGGCAGGTGGGCACGATCCGAACCAACCTTCCGATAAAGATAGCCAAACTTCAAAGATGATGTTCGACGGAAAACGTGGGATTCTTCGTAATTCCACTGGAAGAAGAAACTTCTTTTCCTCAAAGGTAATCGATGGAGATTTTCTTCGGTTCGATTAAATGAAGGGAGACTTGGGCAAATTCCAATGCTTGCCGTAAGCAGAAGCTACCAATTAACTTAAGTGGAATCAAGGCAGAAGAAGGCTTGCTGTATGATGAACGGCCTTGAGGTGCGGGCTGGACTCGTTGAACTACAGAATAGGCCGAGTATTTGTATGCCTGATTCTGGAGGGTTAGAGGGAGTTTTGAGAAAGGAATCACAAGCTCCAGTCATTTTAATCAGGAGGCGGAGTCGATTTCTCATGGCTCTTTCTCACCTCGTCACCTGGGTAAGGGGGAGGTTTGAGACGAGTCGCAGGATTGGGAAGTATTTTCGCAGGTGCTCAAGAGTCGAAAATTTGAGAATGTTCGAACATGAGATGACGTCATCCATTGCAAGATACCAATAGCACGTGGTCTCAGATAAATTTGGGGGGTTGGGGTGCAGGGTTTGTTCTTTTACACTGGTAGTAGCTTCTGGATTCCATGAAAGGAGATCTGAGGATCTCTCCTGAAGAATGGCACTTAAAGGGGCGGAAATAGACGCAAAGTTAGGGATAAATCTACGGAAAAATGAGGCCGATCCCATGAATGACCTCAGCTGTTTCTTCGTGCAGAAAAGGGGCATCTCGACAATGGCTCTGACATTTTCATCCTAAGGGCCTATCTGATTCTTCGAGCGAACAGGCTTTTGAGTAGTAGGGACGATGTTATGTTAAATTGATTGGAGCAAACTGGGCTCTCGGGGATGACATCTTCAAATCTATTTTGCGACTGCTGCAGCTGACTACTTTGAAAAGGCGCTAGCCTGGGGGAGACATCCAGTACGGGGTATGATGATACCGAGGGTCCAGGTAAAGAGGCTATGGGGTATTCACGATCTTGTTCAATGCATACTACTTTCACGACATCGAGATGCTCAGCGAGATACACCGCTTCCAAAGGGGACTCTTCATCGAGGGTCACAATATTGTTGATACACGCACGGCGGTGATATTTCTGCAACATATTGATGTAGAAAAGCTTATCTCCTGAGGGGGTTCAAATCAGGTAATCCACTGGTTCTTTTACCTCTAGAACGGAAAAGGGGGAAGTAGCAACATCACCTCCTTGGCAGGCTTAAAACTTCCTTGAATCTAAATAAGTTCGATACTTCTCCAAATTTACCTCAGCACTTTGCTACTCGATGTCGCCCCCTATCTCGAGGCGCTTTCGTAGGTCTAGGAGTTAGGAATAGGAGGATTGGATTTCATTATCCAGACGGGGATTGGTGAAAAGTTCTTTTAATTATGCAAGGGGGCCTCGAACATTAAGGCCATACAGTAATTAAAAGGGAGCGAATCTTAGGGTCCTGTGAGAGATTTCACGACACGCAAACAGTGCCACGGGAAAAAGTAGTGCCATTCTCGGGGCTGATCTATACACAATTTTCTGAAGATTGGTTTCAATGTGACATTTAGCTTTTCTCAAAGTCCGTTTGCGGGTGGTGGTAAACCTCTACCGCATATGCTCCGAGGGAGATCCCACTGAGTCTCGGGCATTATGTGTTCCCCGCTCCCATGTGCGACTTATTTTACAAACCGCACATGACAGCCTTTTCTCGGGTCACTTCAGTCTCACAAAGACTGCCCAACGAATTTTTAAGTACTTTTATTGGCCCGGAGCGAAGAATGAAATTCTTCGCTATTGTCGATCATGCGACATATGCCAGAAAATTGCCATTAAGGGGCAGTTTAGTACAAGTTTAGTACAAATAACATGCGTAGAACAAGATAGCGAATATCCTCTGCTTTTACCAGATGTGATGGAATCCTCGTCTCCCTAGCTCAAGATAAGCGACCAGTTATCGCCCGCTCAGAGACACGAGGTCACATCTCTCCTAAATCGATTCAGTGACATCATCTTAAACATTCCAGGTCATGCTACTCAGTTTGAGCACGAGAGTCAATTAACAACCCAAGAGGCTATTAGGTCCAAGTCGTATCCGTTACCCGTGCGTTTTTAATACCGAAGTTGAGAAGTTATTAAATTTAAAGATAATCGAGACGTGAAAATCCGATTACTGTTCCCCGTCGTCATGGTCAAGAAACCCGATAATTCCTATACGATGTGCATCTACTCTAGGAAACTAAACGCCGTTAAAGTATTCGACGCAGAGCAGATTCCCATTGTCGAACAAAATTTCCATTTTTTTGAGAAAGCGAAGTATATTTCAGAACTGGATTTGTGCAAGGCATATTACCAGATCCCATTGTGGGAAGAGGTTAAAAATTACACCGCTTTTCCGACCGGAAAAGGGTTAATACAGTTTTGTCGGCTCCAATTTGGCCTCATCAACGCCTGCAGTAACTATAAGATTATAATGAGACGAATTTAGTTGGACTACCCCACGTATCATTCTATTTCAGCACCCAGTCCAGCCCCAGCTCAGCCTCTTGTCCTTTTCTCTTTCAGCACACTGAGCCTAAATAAGAACCGTGCGTAAAAACTATTAAATAAAAAAAATAATAATGTTTACGTGGCTACAAAGGAATGGGACCACCACCTGACCGCTCTTCAAGCGTTGCTGCAAAGGCTGAGGGATCATAATTTGACAATTGGTCCGAGCAAATGTCATTTTTCTTTTAATACAATAGATTACTTAGGCTTCCGCATAGGAAATAATTAATTAGCCCCTCAGGAGGAAAAGATACAAGCCATCGTAAAAATGCCACTGGCCACATACAAAAAGCAGTTAAGGTCATTCATGGGTTCCGCCTCTTTTTATCTGGGATTCATTACCAATTTTGCCACACTTTCTGCTCCCTTTTGCGAGTTCCGGACGAAGCAGGCCCCGGAAAAACTAGTTTGGACTCCTTTTCCAAACACAGGCTTCAAACAACTTAAGGGTAAACTCACGTCGGCACCGATATTACGGTTGTCCAATCCGGCCGAACCAGTTGGCATCCAGACGGACGCAAGCAACGTTGGCATCGGTTGTGTTTTAGTTCATTACAGAATCAATGACGAGACTTATCCTATCGCTTACGTCAGTCAAAACTTATTACCGCGCAAAAAGAACTATGCAGTGATTGAGCAAGAGGCCCTCGCTATCATATGGGTAATCAAAAAATTTGACAGGCATTTGATAAGAAAGGAATTCGTAATCGAAACCGATCTCAAACCCTTGTCGTACCTTTGAAATATTAAAAACAACAATGGTAGATTAATGCGCTGGAGGTTGTTCCTCCAAGAATTCCAGTTTAGGATACGGTACGTAAAAGGGTCTGAGAATGTTATGGCTGATAGCTTAAGCCGAAATCAAGTAGATTCCCTGTCAAGTCAATCTTGAGCCTACTATTGTTGTATAATTTTTGTATATATATGTCCACATAAGTTTACGTCTGAAACATGTACCTTTTTGTATGTAAGTAAAATTTACAATTATTTGGGGAACTGAGAGAGATGTGTCCTCTCCTTAAAATTCAGTGTTTATAATCATGATTGTTGTATATTATTTATTTTTTTTTGGGGGGGGGGGGATAATGATCGATCTATGTACAGTTTTTTAGTCTCCTTTGGTATTTATTTTGGATTCCTTTTTTTGTGTGATTTTGTATAATGCATTCCTTAGCTATTTCCGTTTTATTTTTTTTTCCTGTAATGAGAATTTATTTATTATTGTATTCCTTTTGAATTTGTACAATGCGTTCTTTTATTTCGTGATGCAAAGGTATTGCACCCCTTTTCCTATTCTGGAGATGTCCCTTTCTCCCTAAGTCCCATCTTAAGAGGGGAGGAGATGTCAGAGAGAGAGAGAGAGAGAGAGAGAGAGAGAGAAAGAGAGAGAGATTCACACGGATAAAGAAGCCTAAGGGGGTATCTCACGGACGAACGGATCTTCAACCGGCGTCTGCCGGGAAACTTCCGGGGCGATAACGAAGCGAGACGAGTCAAACTGGAGCCCGGAACCCAAATAAGCGAAAGGGCGCTAAGCCTTTACTCGCCACGCCTTGAATGGGAGTGGGACCCTCTTCCGAAGTAAAAAAAATCGCTTCGGCGAAGCTTTATATATTTCCCAGTGCGGAAACGAGCAAATTAGTATTCAACGCGGAGACAGGCATCGTGCACGCAGTATCCAAACAGTAATCACGAGGATTCATTGGAACCAGCCAAAGGACACAATGCGCCCTTTCATAAGCGATTCCCTCTTACCCTAAGGACTCGAAGGCATGAAACCAGTTGTTCATAACTACGCAGTCAAGGACGTAAGAACTCATTCAGGAACACGCGCTTTGCTCCTTGCCCTGCAAAGATACTCCCTCGAACAACTAATCGAGGCCTCCTCCCCCTTCTTGGAAAATTGTAAGCTTTATTATCATTTTCTCAATCACCGTCGAAGAGGCGTGACGCTTTACAACTACAAAGTTTCACCTCCTCATTTAATCCAGTTTTCTTTCAGGTAATTGTCCTAAAAATGTCCTAAAATTGCAAAGATCTTAGCTCCCTCCGTATTCTTGAATCACTGTTCATAAAGGAATTACACCCCAGTCTCAATAGTGAATCTCTTTAAGTTTACAACCTACCGATCTTGTGAGGTCACATACAAAAGATCTCTCTGTCATCTCTCCGTTTTTGCTCGCCCTGACATAATCTAATTAATGTTTCCGTTTCATTCAATATCAAATTCAATAGTCCTTTATTTTGATCACAATCATAATTTCTTGTGATCATAGTTATTATGTTCTAACTCTATCTATTTTATAGAACCAGAAGATGGGTAATGTGCCCGAAACGTCTTTATAATTAAATGAGAACTGTTACTTGTCTCATTTTCGGATTAATCCTTAACTTATATATATATATATATATATATATATATATATATATATATATATATATATATATATATATATATATATATATATATATGCAAAAAATCCCACAGGAAAATGAAAAGCAGATTGCGAGTTCGAAAGTACTGTGAATCAGCCTTTCATTTTCCTGTGGGATTTTTTGCATCTATTGCTCTATCACGCGCTACTTTGTGAATTTCTCACATATATATATATATATATATATATATATATATATATATATATATATATATATATATATATATATATATATATATATATATATGATGGGATTTAGCTTTCTCAAGCCTAACTTTACTTTGCTCAATTCCTAATGAGCATGGATTACGTGTATTGTGCTGTCCTTTGTGCTCCTTGATCTTTTTGTCTCCCAATGTTCCTTTCTCTTTCTTGCCTTCAAAACTCAGGTTTTTCGTGGATGTGCTCATTCACGTCCAATTTCCCTCTCTCTCTCTCTTTCTCTCTCTTTCCTTCGAACTATTTGGATATATATCTCGTGTTCAATGCACGTTTTCTGAATCTTTCTTTCTACCTTCAAATGGTTTTTGAAAGGCAGAAATTAAATTGGGACAATAATGCCCTGTTTAAGAAATTTTATGGTATGTGAATTTAGATTGCCAAAAGAGCAAATAAAATTTGGTCACCATTAAATTCTTACCAAGATTATATTAAAATTATAAAATCAATGTGCCCCCCCCCCCTTCCTCCGATATAGATATATCCTACGAAGCGTCATTTTTGGTACATGATTAAAATTCCTTATATTTTTTTCTTTGACATTACTCAATAGGCTAATGTGTGTATCTGAAAGGTCTTGGAATCCAAAAATTGTTCTTTTAATTGTTTGCTCTTTTCTTTTTTATGACGAGGTTTCTATCTAAATAATCGTTTGAAGATACTGATGATAGTACTTCGTGTTGCCTTTAAAAATACTTTTTAAGTACGTTTATGCATCTCCCATTATCGGCTTTGTACCTGCAGAGAACGTTAAAATCAATGCGTACTCATTACTAAGAATAAATATACTGCAGTGGATGGCTATTTTTTCCTTACTAGATCAGGTATTGGATAGGCCCATTGTAATTATTCTTCTGAAAGGGTTTTAAGTTAGGCATTCAAGATGTTTGTATTTTTTACTATTTGTTTGTTCATTATGTTTTACCATGGGCAGTTTTCTGCCTCATCAACGTATGATTGGGGGTTACTCTTCAACTATTCGCTTTTCAGCACCATATAGGGTAACGCTCCCTGCCATTTGCTGTGTCCAATGGGTGAGGTGGCAGAAATTAACTCGGTCGTAGCCAAAGACTTTGTTAAAAATACATGACTAATTACGCGTCCTCCTGCTCCTTAACGAACTAAGACATAGTCTCCTTTTTGGCTACTACGCCAAAATAATACTTTCCATCAATTTTCACTTTGGCAGAGACACTAAATTTTAACAAGAAATTATATATATATATATATATATATATATATATATATATATATATATATATATATATATATATATATATATATATATATATATATATATATACATGACGGTTGGCATAAAAGAAGAAAAACCATTAATATCTCAGCCAAAATAAATGTAGTTTAAGTTTTTATCAATTTCGACTAGATTATGACTGGGAGATAGCAGCCAAAACTTTAATCGTTTGGCCTTGGGTTTTCAGGCAAAGCAACTGGTGTCTTTTTAACCCCGCCCCACACATGGGATTGCAATCGGGGAATTATGAGGCCAGAAAGTGGGAGTTGGGAAAGTCGTAGAAATTCTCTCACAACCACATTTGACTCTCCAGTGAGGATTAAACCTCAGTCTCCAGCAGCTCCACATAGCCTTTTTAATTGTGCCAAGATCCTGCATGACGTTAGTCTCACTGGAGATACACCCATATACCATCACAGTTTGGTGTAACTTACTCTTCCTGATACGTAAACGTCGCCCGCATTGTAGAAAGGATACTTCTTGTCATGCGTCTTGTGCAACTGGTCTTGGAAGAAGTTCTTTTCATATGAGAAAAAACATGTCTTTAGCTCAATAGGATTCTTCAGCTTGTTCATGAGCTTCTTTGGCTTCGTGAGGCAGTTCTACGTAATCTTGGCTCTAAATATTTGTCCGTTGATCCTCTTGTACTAACAATAGCAAAAGTACTCATTCACAGCCAGTTTCACGGTGGTGACTGCACACTCTTTAACCGCAGCGAAGAAAGCAGCTCTATGGGTCATGCAAATCTCGTGCCGTGTTCATCTTCTGTCCGCAACGAGTCTCTAGCTCAATGTAGCCACCTAAAACCAATGCTACCGAAGTTAATTGAGGCCACTGAGTTCTAATATGATATATGTTGACCACCATGCGGCACCACCTAGTAGCTAGATGTGCTAAATCAGCCATTTTCGCCGCAGCTCCACTAGATCATGTCATTCGATTTTATCTCGCTAAAGCTGGATTTACTTGCTTGTGTCTTCCATTACATTATCCTGCAGTTGTTGGATAAAGTTATATCATGCAAACGCAATCAGAACGCCAGCTGTTATTTTCTGCTGGTCACGACTTCATAGTTTTTGCTGCAGATGTCCATGTCATGTCTCGCAACATTTAAATTATTCACATAACAATGACCAGCAGTCAGAATGTCAGCATTTTGATGCCCAGCACGAATCATCATGATAGGAGTAACATTTTTTCTATATTGAGATGGTTTTCATTCCTCCACGTCACATAACTTATCTTTCAACTAAAACTTTACTCAGTATGCTCTCAAGTGCCGTTGACTTTTCACCAATACATAAACCTGGTATTTATAATAAGAGATACTTACAAGGATCAAATTTAGCCCGAACACTCGCGCAATCCATATTGAAAGGCAAATGCATTTCACAACCATACTGTGAGCACTGCAAAGTGTGTATAAATGTCTAGCTGCTCACCCAAAACACCTGCGAGAACTGTCCTGCAGATGGACACGTCTTTGCTAGGGTAAAATCTCTATGTTCAGGAGAGTAGCGTGCCATCACATTCCCCAGATTTTGTTAGGTAAACCAGTGGGGTATTTGGAGGCGGGGATATGTTGAGGTCGATCCTAGTCTAAAAGATTTAACAAGCAATTTGGATGACCCAGACAAAAATTTTGGTCTGCAGCTTCAGTGTGGGTAAAAGAAATTTCGAGTTATTCCTAGGAATCAATAAATGCTACTTATGTCTTCCCAATGGTAATGTTTTGAACATTGCGCTATTTCTAATTATCATAATAAATTTGGTATCCTTGATTATTATGAAATACTAATTTATTTTACATTGTCAAGATATTTTTAGATTTCAATTATTTATTAAAATTTCATATTATGAATGGTTATTATTAATTATCTGATGTGTCTGTTGAAGTCGTTGGTTTAGACTTCTAGGCGGGTCCTTGTTCCTTGTTCACCAATAATTATTATTTCGCGTTCGATATTGGTTTTCCTGATTCTTATATCATATATCTTATATTTATTTTATTTGTGCTATTTTGATGTTATTATTTATGTTATTTCCTTTGGTAACTTATTATTTATTTTTCTATTGAAAATTATTATCTTTGCCAATATATATTACATTTTGATATCTATGAATATTCATCTATTTTTATTTATATATTACAGAATCATAGTGTTAGTGAAATAAAGCTTTAATTAGATCTTCTTTTGTAAGCACTACATTGTTATATTCAGATCGAAATATTAATCATCATGGCACCTAACAAGCTTTCTGGCTCCAAACCCCCTTGAGCTAAGCAGGACTGCCTGCTTCTGCTTCAGCTTCTCCAAAAGTATCTATCTCTTACCTCTAGGAATCACTCCTATATCGTGTTTACTCTGCATTCAAAGCAGCAATTCAACTATGTATGGTTTTCCAATCCACCCTTATGTGACAATGATCTCAATGTGGCTCTTTTTCATCAGGATCTAGCACCCTTGAGGTTATTTACAAGATATGTCTATACATAATAAGGTCTTGAAAGACAAAGAATAGTATGTGACCCAGCCTTTTACTCTTTATCGCAAGTTGCTGCTCTCAAAACACCTGCAGACGGACATCATAAAAAGGCTCGACAAGATCGGCAGCTACAGTTCTTCTCTTCTACTTGGAACGAGTGAAGTGAATGAATGAAACTGATGCTCAGAAGAGTATTCAGAAAATTTACTGGCTCTTGAAAGAAGAGATTAACAAACGCAAACTGAAATTGTTACAGTACTTGATCAATGATGTAAGTGAAAACAAGAAGATGCGTGCCATCAAATACACCAACAACATTACTGTTAAGGAATTCCTTCAGCAAATCTCTTTTAATCTCAGCAAACAGATCATATCAGGGGCTACTCTGAACAAGTTATGTTCATCGGTGATCATTGAATCTACTAACCTGGGTGCCTCCTAGTAGTATGTTTCCTTTATTTGGTTTATTAATTCGAGTAGAAAAGTCTATGTTATGGTCTTAAACGTCCGCCGCGTAGGTCCCAAAGGTGCTATCTCCAACAACCTCAATAAAATGTTCCAGCAATTCATGGATTTCTACGACAATTTCCTCTCTGATCCTGTTGCAATGTCGTATGATGGTGATGCTGACATGTTCGGCCTAGTCAATGGTGTTAACAAGCAGTTAGAGGAAGAAATTGCATCATGACAATCGTGCACTCTGTTGCCTGCCGAGCCGCATTTGCTGAGACGGACTCCGTTAAAGCCATCCTGCCTTCGCGTAAAGCTAATCATTTGCTCATTCATTTGTGGAAGTTTTTGCATTACTTGTCCATGACAATAAATATGCAGAATATATTTTAGCAAATAGCTCATTTTTCGACAGATTGATTGGTACAGAATTTTCGGCAGTAATACCAAGGTTAAGCTGAGTTATACTAAAGTCTCAGCCTTGAAAATACCCTGAACTAGCTTATGTATCTACTTAACAGTTTATACTAACTTTACCACTATATTTACCAAGTTCCAAAATATATTTTTTAAAGCTATCCTCCTAGTTTTTGCCTCTTTAATCAATAAAAACAAGATAAATAACTTTTGCCACGACTATACTTTGTGCCAAGTTTGGGTCTTGGTTATATAAATTGTTGCTAGAAATATAACATCTGAGAAACTGAACAGCGGTTAATTGAATTAAACACTTCAATCAGACATTTGAAAATTTACCAAAAATGGCTTTAAATTACAGTTGTTTTCAGCCATTTTCCCAGGCTCGTTTTATTTCTTCCTTATAGTGCACGCTCCACCCTCAGCGGACATAAACTCATCTTTTAACAATATTTAAAGCATTTATTTTACTTAACTGTATTTCAATACACCTGAGGTCTGGAATGCGCTACGACACAAATTTCTACTGAACTAACACTTCAGTATGTTAACATTTTACTCATTTCGTAAAAGATTCTTAAGAGTCATCTTCCTGCCAACCTTTATAGATAGAGAACTACTCACCATCAGCTTTTTAAGGCTGTTAAAAAGCCACTACTCACCAGATAAAATATTCAAGACAGACGACCTAAAGCCTAGTGGGACACAATGCACGGATAAATGATAAGTAGCCATATTTATTTTTCCTGAAGTCTGGACACATAAAAAAAATGCATATTCTCAATAAAAATTTAAATACATTTTATTTAATTTGAACAACATTTTATTTACGTTGAATTGTATTTATTTAATTGAAATATTAATAAATAACATCTTAAATGTCATTTACACCATTTGTGAGGCAATGTTCCTTGTACCTGGTGACATTCACTTGAACGCGATACGTTAATTCAAGTTTCCATCAATTTGAGCAGATTATTTTATGATGCGTTCCATCAGGTGTCTTCGATATTTACTTTTATTGAGTACATCTTCTCCTTTAGCATACCCCAGAAAAAAAGTTTAGAGGGATAAGGTCTGTTGAACATGGAGAACATGGTAATGTTTCCTATGAGAGTATGACTCAATAGTGATAAAATGATACGCTACTGTGTTCTGAATCGTGCTCATTGTTAAGAATCTTGAGAGCATAATTGCATTGGATACTTTGCTCTTCACCCATAAGAGGGTTGGATCTGCCACATTTTCATCCCAAAACACATATATGAACAAGAAACGATATCGAAATGGCCCCAATGGCAACTCACAATAGCAAACCAAGAGTATTTAAGTTATGAGTCGTTCCTTATCCAGCATGATTGAGTACTCTCAATAGATTCAAGTAGTAATGAGTAATTTTCTCACTGTGTGCCAGTGAACAATTGTAACAGTTTTGGGAATCTCCCCAGATCTTTCTCTCGATAAAAATATACAGGAAGATCGTCAAAATGTTAGGGTTCGGACGAAAACGTGCTTTGTTGCGACAACTATTGAATATTGTCCCTCAGATTTTTTTATCTGGATTGGATATGTATTATATTTAAATTGCAGGAATAATAAATATTGAGAGTAGAGTAATTCTCGTATGGTTCCATAAAGTTTTGTAACACATTTTTTTTATTATATTGTCTAATATGGCCCCATAAAATATAATAGCAAATCTTTAAGCCATTACTATTTTATCAAAATCCAGGACTATGGCCGGTTCGGGAAATTCAATAAAGTCCCAAACCAGGATCTTAGGAGTCCGTTCCAACTAACTTGCTGCAAATTGTGGCAAATACTTTTTTTAAGCTTGTAAATACTCTCTGTTTCTTCGCTGTCTTAACACCACAACTCTTTCTCTTTGTTTTATTATTGCCACTAGGTGAAAGCAGACAGTAGAATTTATTTCTTTTCTCTCGTGGTTTTCCCTCTCTTGGCGGGATAAAATATGAGGGAAAAATGGAGAAAATGTGAATAAAAGACAGATAATACAAAAACAAATAGATAAAGATTAGACATGAATAGAAAATCCTCTAGAAGAAGTCATAAAGCTGTAATACTGAAGATGTGATATCGTATTCGAACCCTAAAAAGACCATGGACATTCAAAAGAACAAATTTGAACACCCTTCCGAGACCTTTTAATTCACTTTATTCAATTCTGTTATTTTTCGCTCTCCATATGTTCTAGGATTCAAGCCTTTCTTAGTCAAATATGGTAGAAGCCCAAGAGTGAGATAGACCACATTTATTACGACGTATTATCTTGCAGGTAAAATGTAAGTTGACTTCTTTCTCAACTGCCTTTGTCTACAAACATGCGCATCGAAGTATATCTTACCCCCTTTCTGGAGTGATGACGTGAGACAAACATTTACGAAATTCAACATTCCTAATGTTCTGTCGATGCGATATCACATTTCAACACTTGTATAAAAATATATAGTATGTATGCAAATGATACACTAACAACAGTATCAGAAATTCAACCTTCAGTACCCTGCATCCAATTGTGTATATGGGACACCTTTCTCTAAAACAGAAATGGCTTGAGTGAGTGAAATCTGTCAGGATTTTTCCGCCCAGATAAGATGTAGATTTTGACTAATTGCTCCAGAGGCAAGATGAATGGCATCAACCGGGCATACCCACAGAGATTGACATTTTCAGGGAGGCTCTAAAGGTAGGAGGGCACAAGACCGTATCATTAACTCCGCCTATCACTGAAATTGCAAATGTGGGGAAAGTATTCGACCTCAGCTTAGTAAAGAGTTTAAAATGGGTGTTATAAATATGCATGCCCAGAATTTATAATCGTCCATCCGCTTAAATGTTTGACATAAAATAAACGAATAAACAAAAACACATCAAATCAATCTACTCTTCCTCGTCCTGTGTTTGTTTCATATATATATATATATATATATATATATATATATATATATATATATATATATATATATATATATATAATGAAAAAACTCACACAGTCGCACGTGAGAAAAGCAATAATATGAAAATTAACCTACAAGAAAATGAAAAGATGAATCCAAGCACTTTCGAGCTATATTTACAAGGCATTTTTGTACTAAATGAAATAACTTCATAATGCAGCCTGTTGTCACTCTTTATTAGTGTAATATCATGCTCATTGCCTACCCCACCACGTGTCTCTGTTTTGACTGTGAATTAACTGTTAGTCCTAAATATTTTCGCTCTAATGATAATCCTTTAAAATATTTGTTTGTTTTTTGTTTTTTTCCACCCAACATATTCCATTCATATACATGGCGTTGTTGTGTGTATATATTGTTTTAGGGATGCATATGTCTGTTATTATTTGCCTATTGTTCTTTGTCTTGGTATTTTTCTGTCTTGTTTATGTGTTTTTTTTCCATTGGTTTGTACTATGTGATGGGCGTTCCCTTCGTATCTTTGTACCCTATATAAGGTTGTCTTCTCCATTTTCATGCTATTCCTTGAAAATGAACTTGCAAATATAGTTCGAAAGGGCTTGGATTCATCTTTTCATTTTCCTGTAGGTTAATTTTCATATATATATATATATATATATATGTAACTGTATATATCTCTCAAAGTAGCGCGAGAGAATGAGGAAAATGAATCCATTAAACCACATAGAAAGAGAAAACGGAATAATTTTTCCTTGCAGTAATATAGCAGGGTGTACTGATGGCATACTCGCTGCCTCAGTGTGCATGGTTCAAATGGCTTCTCTGCACGGAATTTTTTAAAATCAAGGTAATAAAGATATTACTGCAAGGAAAAATTATTCCGTTTTCTCTTTTTATGTGGTTTAATATATATATATATATATATATATATATATATAGATAAATGAGAAACTCACAAAGTAGCGCGTAAGTAGAGGAATAAATGCAAAAAATCACACAGGAAAATGAAAGGCAGATTCCAAGTACTTTCAAACTTGTTCAGTTCATTGTCAAGGAATAACAAATAATTTTACAAGGGTGGTATATATATAAGAAACAACTCTGTTGTCTCTTAATTTTAATAGGGCAAAAAAGCATAGACTTTCAACGTTTAAAATTACGTAAATTTATTAATATGTAAATGACCCATATTCATTAATATAAACAACCAAATTTTAGTATTAATTTAGATTAATTATAATTTACATTTTTGGCTGTTCATGGCGAAAGTGAAATCGTTATAATATTTTTTTCGTTACATAATTTTTTTAAGTAATTTGATGAGTAGATTAATTCAGGTATTTAGGAAAGGTAAGATGCGTTGCTATCTACAGTCCCCCAAAACCACGAATTCAAATCGACTTCTAAACTCTCATCATTGCCTTTTACGTTTCTCTTCATTCCTGTACCTATCTTATTTCTTAACGAAATTAGGTCCTCTTGCAAAGAGAAAATGCATTATTTTGTCTTTAAGAACACTTATATGCTAATAAGATAGTTTGATTCCCTGAACAGGAAATTTTAAGTGTAATTTTCTCAGAAATTCTTTAAAAGAGAAAATAATAGAAAAGGATTATTTTAAATAGATTCTAGCCCCAAATTTTGAGTGATTCTAAGTGAGTGTTGTCATGTAAGAGAATAAATTAAGAAAATAATTTAAGAAGTGATAAAAGAGTTCGCTTTATTTAGATTTTTAAATCCCTTACATTTAATGTATTCTCGGTGGAGAAAGAAAGATTTTAATATAATTTATCAAAATATCAGTCCTAATGGAAGCAATGGTTTCATAAATTATATTGGAGGCAAAGAAGATTGCAGAGGATCGATGCTATCATCCACACATTTTTACTTTGAGCGGGAGATGCCGTCGTCGGTTTTTGCTTGAAATTTATTTAAAAAAAAATAATATCTAATCGATTTAACAAGAGTTATTAAGCAATGCGTGATTGACTAAGCCATTAAATATAGAGTTGCTATTGTTGACATGATTTGTGATTATCACTCATGATTTTATAAGGAAAATGAAGAAGATAAAAAAAATATGCCGATAGTGATCAGAGTTGTTTTGCGCGAGGAATGAAACACAATTCGTAACAAGGCAGAAATCACGTTTTCTTTTATTTAACGGTTACTAAAGAAAAGGCGCTGGGATAAATTATTTCATTGAGTGAATTAAAAAAGTCTTCCTTCCTTTTAATTATTTCCTTCCCAAAGTTTTGTAGGTATGAACGCATCATTCCCTCCCTTTGCCTTAAATATTTGGGAAAAGAGAATAAAATTTCAGTCCATTTTATGCACGAATGTCGTTGTTTGGTTTATTTTCATTTGTTACTTCGTATCTCTTTGGTGTCTGAAGGAATTTACATTTAATTACGGAGTATTGGATTTAATTTCAATCCCAAACTAAATTATATTTTTATGTGCAATCTAACCATTTGAACTGCTCATCACCAGATTACTAGGCTCAATAGCTATGCTCATAGGTTAGAATCTAGTTCAAGGAAGGGTCGTATTAGTCCTTATTACTTGTCCGTCGATACAACAATTCTACTCGAGTAGCTTCTATTCTTCCCCGCCCACAACAGATTTATGTTCGTCCGTTTGAGTGTCTGTTCGCTACAGCCAACGTTGTTCATATAGATATAGAGTTCATGTAGAGTTCAAATGAGTCTAGGGTTAGTTCTCAATATACTGGTATTTGGAGTCGAAGAGGTTTGCCATTGCTGTACGCAATACGGCTTCGTTGCTATTTCGCTACAAATTAGAGGAAAAATCTTAATAAATTCATGTTCTCACAAACTTACAAAACTTCATATCCCTCTCAAATTCACTGCATAAGCCCATAAACATTCATAATCCCATTAAATTACAAATCCTTTTTAACGCATATGTTGACCTCATAACATCACAATATCTCATAACTCTTTATATACTCTAATTGTCCACGAACAAAGGAATTTTCCTAAATCTTTGCAACTTCATATTTTCTTCCTAATTCCTCATTAAATTCATAAACTCATTCATTTTGAGGCAATCTCATAAACCCTTATTTTTACTAAATCCTTATAATTTTACATAAATCCTTTGATACACTTTCGGTGTTTTTAAATGGTATTTTTTCATATCCTTAAATATTTTAGATTTATTATTAAAGTTAATCATCATTTTTTAAATTTTACCCTTTTCCATAATTATACATATTTCCATTATCTTTATTGTTGTTTCCACACCCCCCATTGTGGAACTTTGTTACATAAAACTCTTATCCTAGTTAGTGGTTGCCGAGTTTTTTAGTCCCATATTTCCAAGAGACGTCAAATATGTGGGAAGTTCTTGCGTCTTGGAACGCGATGATAAATGCACAACATAGCTTTGCTCATTGGAGGCCTCGCAAGGTGCCCGGAGCTTCCCTGATAGCAAGGGGAAGTTTAGGACAGTTGCAAACACTCCCCACACTAGTTCATCAAGTAGTCACCACTTTTGCATGCAGTGGCTATGTACTTTCGTCACAATTTCCGGTTTCCTAACTACACCACTTTATTAATTATTTTTCAAAATTTACTCTAAGTAATTCGCTCGTAGGTATTCATTTTTTAATCAATAAAGTGCGAACTCATGTTTATTACTTCCCTCCAATTTACCTTGGATATTCAATGGGAGAGGGGAACTTTTATTTATTGAAATAACGAAGAAGCCAACAAGAGTATCAACGCCCAAAATGATTTATTATAAAAAGGTTCCTGAACTGGTGAATTTAGGAGATGTGAAAATAGATGAAATTCATATAGCCTAAGTTGCTAAACGAATAGATAACTCGGATGTAGACAGCAACAAATGAGTATGCATCTCTTCTTAAGTGGAATGGACAACTAAATATTTCGTAATTAAATTCGAAGTGTCTAATATTTCTAGTTGCCCTGATCCTCTACTCTTTTACCCACTCTTTATTTTCACCTAAAAAAATGACACAAAACAATCACACATCAACGCGATTCTAATTTATGATTTTTGTAAAAATAGGAACATCTTTCTTTTACATCTTATTAACCAATATTATATTGGGAAACAAGCCAACACTTGACATTAATTAATGTGCAGTCTGAGATTAGTCGATAAAGGAAAACTGATCGACTAATATACATAATATCGACTAAGCATAAAAAGTACTCGTAGACGACATCTAAGTAGTTGTAGTACTCTCACCTAAGAATCATACAGAATCTCTCAAAAAGAAAGTTGCTCGATAGTTGCATACATGTATAAATTAGACTTTTAAAATTAAAGTACACATTGCAATAAGAGAAGTTTGATAACCCCCGGTGCAAAACTCCATTTGTCATCCTATTGCTTTTGTTTATTCTGGAAATGATAATTCGATTAACATTTTATGCCATGATTTATGTTTCTAAGTTGAGTTCAAATATAAGTGAAGGGCCCAAAAACGACTTCAATATCGTCGGCATTTCTTGGGTAATTGCTTAAAATCCTATTTTTTCTTAATTTAAGCTATCCGCGTGCCCTTTGATGAAAGATATAAACACTTCCTCTGGACAAGTGAAAGTGATGAAAATATAAATTTAGTAACGAATCTAAGTAATAAAAGAATGCTAGAAATCATTTGTAATACATAATTTTTGAGTTCGTAATAAATCGGGTAGGGAACTTTATTATATAACCAACTAATCAGTTTATTCGTGAGAAATAATAGTTCTCATAATTAATGAAACTTCATTTTATTGTAAAATAGCTTGGAAGTTAATTAGATAATTTTTCGCATGTGTTTAAGATAAAAAACAATGCTCCTCCCCTGTTGGAGTATGAGTGAAATAATTTAAGATGCTGGATAGATTATAAATATAATAATCAAATGAGTAAATTAATAATCTTGCCTCGTATCTGGGAAGTGGTCGAGTACTCCTTTAAAGTGGCATTTTTAATCTCCTACCCCCACCCCAGGGCATTGCTATCGAATCAAGAACAGGTGTTTGTGCGATAATAATAATAATAATAATAATAATAATAATAACAAGAAAATGCTTCAAATGCGATGGTAGAGAAACATAATTGCACACAAAGAGACGGAAAAGGGTTAACAAAAAACAGCCTGACAAACTGAATGTGAACAGTCAATACATGAAAAAAATGAAAAAATAAACAATAAAATATAGGCGAAGGTTTATAATGATTGCGTGAACGCAGTGGGAGGTGGGGAAGTGAAAGTGAATGCATGGTCCGGGCGTGGGTAAAGATAGGAACAAGAGGGCATAAATGCTAGCTGAGAACATGATTGCGAAGATGTGGAGGAAACGAAAGGTTGTAGGGGTGTAAGTTTGACGTGTGGGTGGGTCAGACGGCGAGTGTGCGGAGTACTACAGACCCGAGAATCCTCCTCTCATACCCTTGCACTCCGAGCGCCACTCACGATTTGGCCTGAGCAACCTTTTCAAAGGTGCCAAATTCATTTAAACCCTGAAGTGGAGTTAAATCCCTTTCAGATAATTACACTGAACCACCTCTAATTACGTAATGACTCCTGATAAGTTATTCTTCTCTAAAGAGCACGCATAGACATGTGTTCACGCTCTCACGAATGCATTGAAAGGTGCAAATACACCCACACACGTTCATATTTATTTTTACACATCTCACAATACTTGCATTCTTTCCTACACATTTATCGACAGACAAAAATTGTCATTTTACACATCCCATAATACCTGCATTCATTCATACACATGCATCAATAGACAGACCTATTCCTTCCTCTTTACACATTTATATATATATATATATATATATATATATATATATATATATATCTTACACAGATGACAACAAGTACATTTGTAAAACTTGCAGTGTCGTCGGTGGAAGACTAGCTTCTCATTTACAGCCCGTTCTCGTTGAGTAAAACTTTAAAGTGAGGTGATTTACCGCTGGAGGGCGCAACAGGTGTTCTTGAGAGTAGGAACTAAATGCGAAATGTTTTATTTGCCTCAATTTTGTTTTTCAGTTAACAATTATCGCAAGCCTTGATATTAAAGGTGATACAATATTGAATGATTAATGGGTCAGCTTCTATAGAACTCTGACCACAAGCTAAATTTAGAATAAATTTTAACAACTTTATATACCCATTTAACCATCGAGTTTACATTTAAATTCGCTAAGAGTTGTAAAAGGGGCGTTACCTGGAGGGGTTTCTGATTCACCTGAAATGCAAAATATGACGGGGCAAAATGAAAATGCTTGGATCGCGCGATATATTTTAAATGTGCAAAAAATGTGAGATGCAAAAGATGCAACTGCATTTATGTTGAGTAATTACGCGGCGTATATTCACGGTTCAATACAATTTCTTAGGGAGAAGCTTCCAAAGCATAAACATAAATTGCCCTAAATGACAGGACAAGACAGCAAAAATCCTCCATTTGCCAATTTAAAAAAAAATAACTTTAAATCGATAAGATTTGCACATCCCAGTCAACTCATTTAACATTCTTTAATCATTCTTTATTTAATCAAGCTTTGAAATTTGATCAGATTGTAAGCGACCAACTTTCACACACATCAACCTGGGCATGAAGTAAATTATGACAGGATCTCTAAGTATTTGACAACCGAAACCTTTCATCCTACCAAGACACCCACAGCATATAAGTATCCTCATATTGGTGGAAATTAGTGAGAGTGGTACAACATTCCAAATCACATCTGGCTTTAATCAAGAATAAAAAAAATCATTGAGCTCAAAAACGCACTATTGATTAACGCTTGATTGTCAGTACGAATATCACAATGTATCGCGTTTCATTGGTTAACCTCAGTCCATCGCTTAACCGTTAGGAGGTCTCCTCACTGCAGGGAGTTTTAAGATTTCATAAGTACACTCATTTGAGGAGCACCGTCTTGTCCATAACTCTTTTCTGTCTACAAAGTTGAAATGAGTGTTATATGTATTAGCAGAAAATGCTAAAATTCTCGCAATCAAGGACTATCAACGAACCAACACATTACAAGAATTGCACTGTTTTCTTAGCTTAGTGAAATTTATCAGGATATTTCTTTAAAAGGCTACCAGTAATCTCATTTAACTTCTAAAAAAAGGCAAACGAACGTCGTCCAAATTGTCCTTTACAATCGGGCGAGGAGGTTGGATTTGCCTTTAATTAAATCCAAAAAGATTTAAAGTAGAAGCTACGCATTTGAGGATTAGCTAATGCATCATATTCAATCATTGAATATATTAGGACTATGGCGGTAATTGACTCGCACGAAGAGGTTAATTTTTGGCAAAGGGAACCCCGTAAGGGGCGCGGCGATTTGCCACCCTGGCCGCCGTGCTGACGGGATCCAGCACTCCATCTGGCACCAGCTAAGCCTCTCTTCTTTCCTTTAAAAAGCCTGTATTTCTCCCCTACTACGTCGTTTTTCATACAAACTCTCCCACAAATTTCTCTGGTCAGCCTCTAATTTACACAGGGTAGATGCTGACCTTATTCTCAAGCCAACCGTCCCGGATTGGGGCTGAGGGGGCAGGGGACAACGTTCCCTAACCCCTGAGCTCCGGTTCGGAATCGTTTTTTTTTTAACAATCTGCTTCATCTCCACCAATACCTTCCTCACATCCCTTGTTTTTTCGTCTTCACACTCAGTTTTACGCTGCGTCTAAGGTGGAGTCGCTATGCTGATGGACTGCCAAGCCACCAGGCGGAAGGGGTGGTCCCGAATGGCAGCGCCTGGCTCTGCCAGGCCTTTAAGCACCTATTGCAGTGTGGGCAACTGCGGGAGATGATGAGCTATTGCGTTCCGTATAAAAAAGAGGGTCACCATGCCCATGTATGCAAACCAAAAAAAAACCCAAATCTCTCCACATTCCCCCTTGTACATCAACGGAGCCGCTCTCGGGCAGCTCCACCGAAAAAATGTAGTTCCTGCCCTCCTTGTGCTTGCGCATGAGACCCTCCATATTTCTTTAACTGGAGAAGAGGCTTACTCCTCTCCTACGCCTACGGGTGAAGGGGATTCCCCCTCACCCCCTTCTCTGGAGGTGCTTTCGGGCACCTCCCTATTTCCAGCGGCAGTCCCTCCTTTTCTTTCAAAAGGGACTGCCAAGAAAGCCAGCAGGCAGCCCATTGCCGTCCGCCCCTCATGTAAGTGGCTCGGTAGGGCAAACCCCCTTAGGAGGGAGAGGGAAGCCAGGCGCCTTCGTTTTCTGCTCTCAAATGACCTGCTGGCAAGAATACTTAACCTTGTCGGGGTGAAGGACTGTGCCTTCCCCCACCAGATGACTAATGACAATAATGCCAACGGGACCTGCGATGTCTTGGGGGGAAGGGATGGCCAACTGAAGGCCCCTCCTGTGATAGACATGGTCCTTCAGGAAACCCAGCCTCAGACGGTAGGGCCTTCCATGGGGGGAAATCCGGGCTCGGCGCCAAACACCGAACCCGAAACCGCCCCTATGCAAGGTCCACCTCAAACGGCTAGAGTTTCTGAGGCAGTTCAAGGAGGGGAGGGATCTCCTCCGACTGGTGCCCCTGCGACCACCAGGACCTTCTCCATTTCGGAGAAGGACCTGGCTGAGGCCGGTACATCTGGCCTAGGGGCTTCTGCCAGCGGAGGTGAGAAGCGGGTTCATACCCCGCCCTCCTCTCCAAAAAAGAAAAATACTAAGACGAAAAGGAATAGGAAGACTCGGGGCTCCTCTCCATCCGTGGAGGCTGTGGGAACGAATGGGTCTGCTGCCATTTGGTAAGCGACCAAGCCAATATCGGCACATCCGACCCTCTGCTTCCCCGGGTGTGGAGCCACTGACTATGACAAATAATAAAAGTGCACAGGGCGGAGCCTCGATGACATCGGGGCCCCTCATTCAGAGGTTACCTGGCGTCTTCGAGCCCGCTGGCTTCAAACGCTTCCTCGTCATTCGCTCCACTAATGAAACCATGGTCTCCAAGAAAACATGATCCATCAGAGGAGAGGATTAGCTAGTGCAATTGGTAGAGAGCCGAAGGTGACCCGTTTCTCGGACGGGAGCCTTCTGGCGAATGCGGCGAGTCCGCCAAGGCGGCCAAGATGAGTGCTCGAAAAGAGGGCCCCCCGCCTCCGAAGCCGCAACACCCGCCTAAGGTTTCGAGGCGGAGGGAGGAAAAGACTCGCATGGCGAACGCAACCTCCCCCAAGAAGTCTTCGAAGGCGACAGCGCCTGGGGCTTTGCCTCCAGGAAGCGTACGGCCATTCCCGTAATGGGGCTTCTGTTCGAGGAAGGGTCCGCGTCTCTTCCGAGCTAGGCCAACTGGGCCAACTGGACTCCGGGCCAACTGAGAGGAGCTGCGAAGGCTCGTCTCGTCCCGTTCTCCGTTTGCTATCTTTTTGCATGAGACCATGCTAGGCGCGTGCCCCCTGCCCGCCCTCCCGGGGCATAAGGGTCTTGCGACCCCACCACCGCGGGATGGCCGGGCTGGGGGATGCACGGTTTACACCTGCCTCGATTTCTCCGTTCTTCCTTTCTCTTTAGATACCTCCTTTCAGGCAGTGGCTGTGCAGCTGCACCCGGATAGGAGGTATACTATCATTTCTGCGTACATTCCACCGTCAGCTGACTTCGACGCGGGGGACTTCCGCTGCACCGTGCCACGGTTGCCGAAGCCCTTTCTCTTGCTTGGAGATCTGAACGGCAGGTATCCTCTCAGGGGGGATTACTCCATAAATCCCCGGGAACAAGTCCTTGCTGATCTGATCGAAGAGCTTGAGATGGGTGTCCTAAACGGTTCATTTACTTGCCTTGACCTATCTTTGTGCTCTTCGGATGCACAGCCTGATTTTGATTGGGGAAGTGGTCGATGACCTCCATGGTAGTAATCACTTTCCCATTCAAATATCATTTTCAGGGCAACTGCCGCCTGAGAGCCCACCTCGGTGGTGCGTGGCGGGGACGCGGTGGCCTGCATTTCAGGATATGAAGGAATTATCTATCTCAGTCCAGGAGTTTAGGTCGGAAGATGTGGCCGTTGATTTCTTCTCCGGCAACCTCATCGCCGCAAGCCTGACGATTATTCCTAGACCGTATGGCCGTTTTGCACGCCGACCACTCTCATGGTGGTCGGCCGAGTGTGAGACAGCCCTCAAACAGAAGCCTTATGCCTATATGCGCTATAAGCGCCGCCTGAACGATTTCACTGTCGCTGAATTTCGTCAGGCTTGGGCTAGGTTCCAGTATATTTAGAAGCACGCCCGCCGCTCTTCTTCGTGGGCATACGTGTTTTCACTTAACGAGAAGACCCCTTTAGCAGAGGTGTGGAAGCAAGTCAAATGGATTCGGGTCAAGTTCTCGCAGGACCCCACTAACTTTCTCCAGGAGAATGGGACCTTTATCTCGGACCCCGCGTCCGTGGCGGAATCCTTCGCGACCGCTTTTCCGCATTCTCTAGCCGGGATGCTGCTCCGTCAGCATTAAATGCACGTCGTCATGTCGCAGGAGGAGGCCGGCTTTACTTTACCTCCAGAGGCTAGAGGAACCCTTTAACGACAAGTTTACTGTGAGTGAGTTGCGCTCCGCTCTTGCTTCGTGCGCGGACACCGCTCATGGTCCGGGCGATGTACCATACGCCATGCTTCGACACCTAGGTGAGCAAGGCATGGCCTTTCTGTTAGATTCGTTCAACAGGAGCTGGGTATAGGGTCTTCTCCCAGATTCCTAGCGAACCGCTACTGTGCTCGCCTTTCGTAAGCCGGGGAGAGATCACTCCACTCCGACCGGTTTCCGCCCAATCTCTCTAACCTCTTGCGTGTGCATGTTGATGGAGAAATTGATAAATTTTAGACTAGCCTTTTTCCTGGACAGCTGAGGCCATCTGTCTTCTGCACAGTGCGGCTTCCGCAAGTTCCACTTCACTTCGGATTCTCTGCTCCGACTGGAAAATGCCGTCTGCGAGGCTTTCCTTCGTAGACAGCACTACCCCACGGTGTTTTTCGATCTGGAGAAGGCCTATGATACCGCATGGCGATACGGTATCATGGAGACTCTCCACACAATGGTTGCGAGGAGACACCTCCCAGTCTTTATATTTGAATTTTTGCGAGATCGTCGATCCCGCGTACGGGTGGGGGGAGCCCTCTCCGGCCCAAAGGAGCAGGAAGAGGGTGTCCCGCAGGGAAGTGTCCTCAGTGTCACACTCTTTGCAATGAGCATCAACGGCATTACCTCGGTGCTGCCGGAAGATGTTCTTGCTACGCTCTACGTGGACGACCTTTCGATTTCTTTTGGCGTGGCCCAGATGCCAAATTCGAGCGTCAAATCAAACAGGCATTGAACCGTGTCTCTCCCTATGCCGAAGAGCGCAGGTTTCGGTTTTCCTTGCCTAAGACTGAGGTGGTGCACTTCTACTGACTTTCACGGCTCTATCCTGACCCAGACTTGTATATTAATTGGGTATGCCTGGAAGTGGTTGAATCACACAGTTTCCTTGGTCTTGTTTTTGACCGATGCCTCACCTGGGAGGCTCATATTCGTAGCCTTAGGGCCTCTTTACCCCCCGCCATAGATATTCTACGTTCTGTGACGTTCAGCGCTTAGGGCGCTGATAGTGCTACTGACTTCCATTTTTCATCGATCCTTTGTTCTTTTGAAGCTCGACAACAGATGTGAGTTTTATGCATCCGCAGCTGGCCTTGTATTGCGGAAGTTGGACTAGATCAACCACACCGGCCTTCGCCAAGCGACCGGTGCCTTCCGTACTTTCACCATTGAGAGCCTACTAGTCGATGCTGTTGATGCCACTCGCTCTACACCGTGCACAGTGCCTCATTCGCCTATACGCACGAGCCTGGTGCCTTCCTTACTCGCCCACAGCTTTCCCTGCATCAGCAGCTGTTTTTAATAGTGCCTATGCCTCCGGGAGACGCCAGTCATACCCTAAGGCCTTTGGGTTTAGGGCTACGAAACTCCTTCGAGAGCTAGGTATACCTCTCGGGCCGGTGGCGCTCTTGAGTCTGCCCAGGAAGCCACCCTGGATGGTACCACATTTGACTATTTGTCGCCACGCCTCTGCTCCCTCCCAAAGCTTGTACGGCACCGGGAGTATTGCGTTCGATCTTTTGGAGCACACATCGTGTCACGCTGGAACCGTGCCAGTGTATACGGATGGCTCCAAGTCCCAAGAGGGGGTCGGCTTCCACGCTGTATCCCCTCTTTTGAAGTCAGCGGGGCTCTGCCAAGCACTGCGTCTGTCTTCACGGCCGAACTGGTGGCAATACACCACTCGGTAGGGGAGATTACGTGACGTGCCCGGTTCGGAGACCGGATTGTGATCTATAGCGACTCACAAAGCGCCCTGAGTGCTCTCGGGGCATTGGAATCTCCGCATCCCCTTGGTTCGCGATATCCGTGACGCCATGGTTTTGGCGAGCTAAGCAGATGTCGAGATTATCTTCTGCTGGGTTCCTGAACATGTAGGAATTGCGGGTAATGAGCGCGCCGATGATGGCGCCAAAGAGTCCGCGAGGATTCTGCGACCGGACCAGCGTGTTGCTCTTCCTCACACCGACACATGGCAGGAATACGGGCAGTTCTTCGGACTGCTTGGAAAATAAGATGGGAGACGCTCGAAGGGAACTTAAAGTTGCGTGCCATTGCGCCGCGACTGTTCCCATGGACCTATCCCAATGCCACGACGGCTTCAGGTCGCTTTCTGTTGCCTCCGAATTGTACACACTTGTGTGACGCATCGCTATTTGATGAAGCGCTCGCCTGCGCCCTATTGCGACGACTGCGTCGTCCCCCAGACTGTTCGGCACATTCTTGTCGAATGTCCCAGGCTGGGTGATCTTCGCGCACGTTACCTTTCCCGGTACCAGGATGGGCGGGGTCGCTACCGCCTGTCCTTTGTACTCGGGACGAGTGCGTGCACATTGACTGGTGGACTTATTGACTTTTGGGGGGAGGCCGGCCTTCTCCCTTTCATTTAACTAGGTTTAGTTGTTGTCTATGTTATTGTTTTGTTATTGGTATTGTTATTACTTCCTAATTGTTATTTCTTGTTACTGTTGTTTTCTGTTCAAATTTTTTAAAGTAGCCTAGAACTAGGCTGTTTGTTTATGGCGACTTATGCCTAAGTGGGCAGTCGCCAGATAGCCCCTTAAAAATCTTTTGAAAAAATCGGCAAAGGGAATCGTAGATTCTGTTTCTCATACACGCATCACATGCGATGCGCAGGTGATGCGTGTACTATGAATTCGTGTTTGAGTGTGGCGCTGTGAGTTGCACTTTGTGGCTAATCCACCTATGTGAAAAGAGAGATAAAAATCAGTGCCATATATGTATTTAAAGAATAGATGTGGTTAATAGAATACGTAATTAGTTACTATCTTCCTCAACCACGGCTTTCAGGTGATGTCTGAACCTTCTGCGGACCTTTGACGGTCCTCCAGTTTAATAGGGTGAAAACTGTAGTGAGTCTGGACCTAAGATTCATCTTGGTAGTGAACGGAGACTTTATGATTGATGTGGTCAAAGAAATTGTCTGACAGCCAAGCCTGAGTCCTTCTGCTTGGGTGGCATGATACATATTCCTGCTACCACACGTACGGTTTTTCAACTGCCACCTTCTAGATTGAGGGCATCACCAGTTACCTATTCCACGTGAGATAGCCCTGCGGGAAGATAAACTGGGGCATAACGTGACTCTCGCAACTTACCACCATATACATCAGAATATGTTCCCGTCTAAGAACAACCAAACTATGTCAGACTTATGGGGAATGCTTCAGTTTGCTCGCATCCTTCGCTGCACGTTCCTTCCATTTGTTATTGATCTTCTGCGACAAAAAACGTCCCTTTCTCATGTTGTATGAGTATTAGTGTCTATTCTCATGTTGTATGAGTATTAGTGGATATTCTCATGCACAAATTGACCTAAGAGAGAGACTAACATTACCTTGTCCCTGGTTATGGATCTCATTAACTGGCTGGAATTATTGTTAATGATGGCCTGGATCTCTGTAACAAATTCTCGGGTACCATTCATAAAAAACGCTTAGAGTGATGTTTCAGAGCCATCAATCCCTCTTAATTACAGACCGACTCATCAAACTCTTTCCTCAGATTACCAAGCAGCCAAACACTCGGAGATTTTCGCATTGGAGCTTCCGACCTGAATACCAAACAGCACAATTGCCTTTTCCAAATTTTGGGGGATTAAATTCAGCCATAGTATTGTTTCTTTCAAAGACGATGTGCAACTAATTGACTATAATAAGAAGATCAGAGCACCGACGCAAAACAACACATCCTGCGCTGAAATCAGAGTTGCCAACGGTGACAAATCACCCACTGTACAATACATATATATATATATATATATATATATATATATATAGGAAGGCTAACAATATTGGGAAATATCAGAACGCTGAAGGAGAGTGCATTAAAACAGATTTTGTTTAACTATGGATTTTGCGACAGAATATATGCCCACTAAAACAATTTTCTGCTGCTCAAATACAGCTCTCTCTCTCTCACACAAAACCCCAGACAACCGTCGAATGACAAAAATCTTTTACAACAATTAATTCACTCCTTCTTACAAAAGAGACGAAAGAATGATATTAATATATAGTCGAATGAAATGTAAAGTGTATAACCTCCAACGTGAAAATTAAACTCATAATTTACTACAACTCAAAAATTCAACAACTTCGATTTGAACAATATCTGAACTAATTAGAAAATAATGAATCAACCAACATTATCAACGGTTTCACTTTACTCTTGCGTACAATTCCAGCTTCGTTAAAAATCTTTTATGTTGGAATGCCTACAACAACCGTCGCTCGCCGTCTAACTATGAATTAACAGAGTGGAGCTCCATAAGATTTATATAGAAACAAAACACAATGTAGAATTAAGAAGACATTACTGGTTGACAAAACAATTATAAGACGCAAAACAGATACACTACGACTTACGATTTTGAAATGAAATGAAAGGAAAGGAAAGTATGAGAAAAAGATATAGATCACCGAGCCCCTCCCTCGAGCCTCTCTTTTTGCACCATTCAACTCCTGAGATTGGCTAAAGGGGCTGAAGGAGGGCACTTGCCTTTAGTCCTCCAATACTTTCCAGAGAGTGCCTCATTAGTCTCAATTAGTAAAATTCTCAGACAAGGGGGTGAGAGGAGTGGACAAGTAGATGTAATGATATACAGCTAGGAGTAAATTAACAGCTATAACAAGTGAACTAGTCAGTCAGTGGATCTAGAGCTTAAAAGGGTTCCTTTATGTTCTTTCCATCCATTAGTATTTTTCCTGTCCCTCTTGGCTATGTTGTATCTGAAATTAAATAACAGTTAGGAACTCATAGTAAAAAAGACGATGAGAAGGAAATATGAAGTGTGAATAGAATTCTGTTGTTTGTTTGTGTACTATGTTTGTTATGTTAACAGTTTCTAAAATATATATATATATATATATATATATATATATATATATATTCATGTAAAATACCTATAGATTATAATCAATTTAAGATATTATCTGCATCAAAATCTAAATCTGACCTTCTCATAATTGAGTCCCTTTTAATTAAATACAATCAGCCTCAGTTAAATAAGGACTCTACTTCCATACCGTTATATATTGCCTGATTAATTTCTTTTTGAGTTTTTTTAACTAGTTCCTTTTATCTTATTACGACTTAAACAACCAACTAGCTAACTTTTTTTTGGAACAAACAACTACATAGATCAGAGAACCAACTAATACTAAATCACATCTTTCCTGGTAGTATAATATTTAAATTTCATTCATTCAGTTTACAGCTTTCTCCGATTCAGATAATAAATTTTAGTGTATTTATTAAGGTGTTCCTTTTCTTCCAATTGTAACCTTATTAATTTCATTTGAATTTATTTATTTTTCAACTTAAGTTACAGATTTTTGTCGTTTATATTGCATTTTGATATTTTTTTGGTTTTACATCCTAGTACATTTTTAGTCTAAAGCCATTAATTATCATTGTCCTCATAATTGTTTAAAAATTTTTCTTTTATAAATCTTTAATATTCTAGCCTAGAAGATGGGGTCTAGAGCCCGAAACGTTGGCAATATATGTTATATTCAGTACTTGCTCTCCTTTTCCTGCTGAAGATCCAGCTTACTAGAAGCAGAAACATGTGTATATATATATATATATATATATATATATATATATATATATATATATATATATATATATATATATATATATCTGGATTCATAGCGGATTGTTTTTTCCGTTCAAAATTCTTCTCGGTCAATTAATTTTCAATTACTTGTAAATTGGCGGTGGTGTCTCCATCTTTCCAGATTGGTTATCTGATTGTTTACCTATTCCTCAATTTTCTATTCATTTTTTCTATGACTCTCTTATTTCTCCTTTTTGTATTATGTTCAGGGGTTTTATGATAGTTTCTCTGTGTAGTTCGCGTCGGCTTCTCATTTCTCCTCGCCTTTTTATTTGTTATTACATAAAAAGCCTTATTTTATATCCTCTGGATCATTATTTAGGGGCTTTTTAAGATGATCCGCAATGCACCTGTGGGATATACCACCGCTGCTTTAATAATTAATTAGTACATTTTATTTTTTTTATAATAAGAGCTCTTAGCTTAGTAGTTGAAGGCCTCCTTTTATTGTACGAGTAGTAATTTGCGATCTTTTTGATAATCATTATATCTATTATTTCTGCTACAGTCATTGTGGCTTTCATTATACCTTTTGGTAGGGACAAACCATCACTAATTGACTTCCATCATCTGTGAATTGAATATCAAGACTGTCTTCGTTAAATGGATAGAGGTGCTATATTAGCGATGTATGTTGAGTATAGAGTTGTATAATGAGTATAAAGATAACCTCTCTCTTGCAGCCCGGCGGCAAAGATAGACCCTTCTCTTTGTTGCCTTCCCATCTCTATGAAGACATAGCTCTTACATATTCGCATATTAATCTGTCAATTTTATTATTCATTTATAGTCTGAGAATTTCACATTGCCTTCCTCTTGCCAGACATTGTTAAAATCAAACCAGATCTGCAAACCAGATATATATTTATCTTCTCTCCTTTGTCTTATTACGAAATACAAATTTTCACTTGTTTAATGTTATTTTCGTCATATATGAATTTGGTCGTCTATTTTGATTTCCTTGAATACTTTCCCGATGAAGTCGAACAAGGATATCAGGCGGTAATTTTCTACTTGAGGAGATGCTTCGCCCAGCCATAATTTTAATGAGAGCTTTAACGTAGTTTCCTCGTGAGGCCAGAAACTCCATCGACGCTCGATTCCCCCGCGGAAACCAACAGCTGAGAATTGAAGAAGCACCGTTCTTTACTTAAAGTAAAGTCATCAACAATACAAATTAACACGAAATAAGTTAACTCCAAGCCGAGCATTAAACGAATTATAAATCAATACTGATTTGGACAAATAACCCAACTAATACACCAATCACCGACATTGAAGTCCAAAGAATACTGCCGATACGATACCCGAATAAGCCAAACCGAAGTGACCTTAATTATCCAAAAGTGAACTAATCGTTAAGAAATATAGGAGAAAAGGTGAAGGTGTAAAATGATAAATACTTAACTCAAATTTAATAAAGACAAATTCAAGTTACAAGCAAATAGTGCATAAAAAACCCATAAAATACATTATAAAGTACATACGTTAAACTAAAAACACTGCACAAACCCAAACAACTTAAATGATTATAACAGCCTGAAAGCCAAATAAAATCATTTACATATATATTTAAAATTAATTAAACATTTTTTGTATAGCTTGCTGGATACTGATTAATTTATTCCTTTTTTTCTGGTTCTTTAGGAATTTTACTAATAGTGCATGTAAAAATGGGAGTGAATAGAAAGGGACGCGAGTGGAGTTAGAGTATATGAAAGTTCATTTTTGCACAGGTTAGCCCAGACCCAGTTATTTACAGCCTCAAAGGGGCAAATAAATCCAAACATTTTTTCCATGTTATTTTTCCTTCCCTTTGGCTCTGTAGATTTTTTGCATCCTTTGTGGAGCAGAGTTTGCAAAAGATCTGTTACACTCGGTTTTCTTATCTTTCGAGAAGTTTAGTGCACAATAGAAAGAGGTCCGTCAAGGAACAACATCTCAGTGGCCACGGTATTCATGACCGTCAAGTAAGCGAGCGGCAACAGCTTGAGATGCATGGAAAGACTTCTGCTCACCGACAGTATGTGAGAACAACGTCCAGAGCGCCCTCGTCGCTTCTCAATGAATTGAAGACTCATGGCAATCGAATTCTCATTATTTTCTGATGAGAAAAACCTTCTCGAGCGATCCGGTCCTCGACAAGCAGAATAATCGCGTAGTAAGCTTCGGACAGGACGTCTCCGAGTTCCGCTACTTGTCTACAACCAAGCATCCGGCTTACGTGGTGATGCTCGGCGTCTTGGCTTCAAATGGAGAAAATATGCCGCCTGTGTGACTTGCAGCCGATTATAGGGACATCTTAGCCAGGAAAAGACCTGCCTTGGGTGAGAAAGATCATGAAGAAAGCAGATTACGTCTTTCAGCAGTTCGGTGTCCCGGCCCACACGGCCAAAACCGTGCAAGAGTTGTTGGGGTCATACATGAACTTTTGGTCGAGGGAGTTTTGGCCAAAGCAGTCGAACAACCTCACTCCCAACAATTACAGCGTATGGGCACAGTTCGAGAACAATTCATGGAAGGTCTTCCACAGCAACTTTGACGAAAGGAAGTCGTCCGTAAACCGCGTGTTGGCCAGCACAAGGAAGGACCTCGTTTGCAACCAGTGTGGGGTCTTCAGGTCTCTCTTGGAGCCCCTTCTCGCTGCCGAGGGCTGCCATATTGATTAATATAACAACTTAAGCAGACTTTTATAGGTTAAAACAATTAAAACTGCATCAAACCTATTATTGTATGCTTTGTTAAGAGCGTTGCAACGACTATAACAGGACTTTTCAATAGCTGGTTTTTCCTGAGAGGGGTATTGCTGCATAGTAGACTCCCACACTAAATCAGGGGGTTTAAGCTCCCAATTCTACCTTTTCCTCCTTTCAACTAAATAGAATTTAGGATGAATAATAGTGGTACAGATGAAGCTGATTGCGACCGTAAAGTTTATATAGCAGAAAAGACTCTGGGTCGATTATATGGGTAAACGATTGGTTAGGGTGTAAATGTGATATGTTTTCGGAAAGCTGCATGTGAGTATGTTTGTGGTTGGTATATGTGATGGAGTATGGAAAGAGAAATATATAGAGTTAGACCAATGTTAATGGACATCTTGAGATGGAATTTCGGTGTGCGAAAGGTAGAATGAGTGAGGAAAGACTAAAAAATATTTATGGTGTGGAGAAGGGTGTGAATGGGGTTGTTCTGACGTGGAAATAGACTTATGTAAAGACTAGAGGTGAGCGAGTAAAATGTGAGCTAATTGTCTGAATGATTATTTGTGGGGGCATTCCTTTGCCCCCTATTGAACCATGACTTGATGAGATGAATTCACATAGCACATAGCCCCCTCATCCCTCACTATGACGGCCTATCGGGGTGAACTAAATGAGAGGGTGACTTTGTGGTTAGTGAAGCCTAAATTAGGTCGGCCGTCGGGTAGTTTAGGAGCGTTGACGCGCACTGACCCCAGTTTGTAGAAAACTGGTAGCTGTTGAATTCATGAATTATTTATTCAGATACTCTCATAATTAATATTATTTGTATTATTAATACATTATCACTGTCATTCTTCCATCATTTGAGGTAGTCATAGTAGTATAACATTTCAACTTATTAATTTATTATAACATATTATATCATTATTATTATTATAACTAATTTTTTAATATCATCTTTTTTGTATTATGTCATTATATTTATTTATTATCATTATTATTATTATAAATACCAGGCAATGGCTTCGCCACTAAGATTAAAATTTATAATCTAAAAAAAGCAGCCATGGTTAAATTTTTATAAATTTTCTGAACTTCGCCAATTATAATAATTTTAAAAAGGAACTCTAAACTAAATTTCCCCCCTTTAAAAATATCACGTTGCTAAAATATAGTTAGAGAAAGAGATATATAAAAATAAATTTTCTGAACTTCACCATTTGTAATTCTTTGAGTTTTAAAAAATTCACAAAATTTCGATACTTATATTTATTTCTGAACTTCACCATTTTTTAAGAGGATATTATAAAAGAATTATTAGGAGTAACTTTGATAAAAAGAACATAATTCATAACCAAACTAAGATGAAATTACTATTCAAATACTCAAAAAAATCCCCTTCTTGAATTATAGAGTTAGTGACGATGATTATTATCATTATTATTAGTAGTAGTAATATTTTATCATCATTTCTTTGTAAATGCACCTATTCCTTATTTGAACGAGGGGAAACAATAAGAGATGACTAAAATGCATTCAAGATTGGTCATCAAACAGCCTACATTGGTAAAATACAATGACCAGTAATACTACGTGATAATGCCCCCCATCCTTCAGCTCCAGGGGCTTTTTCTGAGCTTTAAGATTCGTGAGTATGCAGTTTAGTAGCATCTGACATATTTACCAGACACTTCTCCTTCAGATATCCATTTTTTCAACCCTTATATACCTATTCACAATAAAAGGTTAAATAATAACAAAATATGCTCCCTTATTTTAGTGAATTTATGACCAACCACAAAAAATAATTTTAGTGAATTTGAATATTATCGTAAATGGAACGTCAGCAAACAAGGTCTGCTGACCAAAGTCATAAAGTATTCTAATTTATGACCTTCAAACTTTCAATAATTCCTGGACTATCCTTGGGAGGACCTTTGCAATTATATCACTCGAAAGAGAATGTAAAACAACATAAGTGATTTAAATTTCGTTAGAATCGGGCAAACAATTACAATGTTATTACCATAAAAACAAAAAGCAAAAGGCAAAACGGGGACCGACATAGTGAGATATAAGAGTCCACGCGACTAAAAACTATAAAGAAAATGGTTTGATTATATATTCACTATATTTTTCTTAGTTTATATCATCTGCAATCATTCTTCTAGAAAGTACATTCTCAAATTACATAAGATTAAAAGGGAAGAATCTTTATCAATATCTTGTAGGATAGAAATAATCAAAAGCAAGTTTGTTTTCATACTGGTCTCGTCTCCTCAATCCGAGGTCTACGTAGTTCTATTTTTTTGCCTAACCTTACTCTTTTTGTCTGTGCTATTATTTTTTAATTATTATTGTTAATTTAATATGGCGTCTAGTTAAATAATAAATATTATGAAAGTGTCTAAAGGGCATATTCGCAAAGTGATACTCTGGGATCTTAGAAAAGATGACATGGCTAAGTTAAATGGAGAAATTTTGTGCTAAGTAAAGGGTGTTCCAATAACTTGGACCGATTTTAAATGTCAGTTAAGTTTGAGCGTCTAATGATTTTTTTCTTTTTCTTTCAGATTTAATAACTTCTGTCTTTGGCAATTTCAACCTTGGAAAGATTAACAATCGAACAACGTGTTAAAGTTATCGAAGCCTATTACTAAAATTGAAGTTCAAACAGAAGCGCATTTTGGGCACTTCGCGAATTTTTTGGTCAACATAATCGACCAACTGAGAGTACAATTGGGAAAATTGTTCGTAAATTCAAACAAAAGTGGTTGGTGAAAAATATGAAAACGCCATTACGTGCTCATTTACGCCGTTCAGCTAAAAACATTGCTGCAGTGCGCGAGAATGTGGCTGAAGTTCCAGACACCTCTATTTGTCATCGCGCGCAGGAATTGAACCTCTCCATAACAACGTTACATTTAATTTTGACAAAAGATTTGTCTTTACACGCTTACAAAATTCAAGTGACACAAGAACTGAAGACCTCTCACCATTTGAAGCACCGTACATTCGTCAATTGGGTGCACGAGCAAAAACAAGCCGATGATGATATTTCGCCAAAAATCATCTTTAGTGACGAAGCCCATTTTCATCTTGGTGGATTGGTTAATAAGCAGAATTGTCACATTTGGGCTGATGAAAATCCCAGGAAGATTGTTGAAAAGCCACTGCATCCACAAAAGGTCACTGTTTGGGGTGCATTTTTTGCTAGTGGAAACATTGGGCCGTATTTCTTCGAAAATGATGCCGGGAATTCTGTTACGGTGAGAGGCGAGCGATGCCGTGCCATGATAACCAACTTTTCATGGCCTGAATTGAATTCTATGGATGTCGATCATTTGTAGTTCAACAGAAAGGCGTCACATGCCACACAGCCAATGCAACAATGGCTTTATTGAATGAGAAGTTCCCAGGTCGCATCATCTCACGAAACAGCGAGGTCAATTGGCCACCACGATCGTGTGACTTGACGCCTTTAGATTTCTTCCTTTGGGGTCATCTCAAGCCAACAAGCCAACAACAATTCAAAAGCTAAAGGATCAGATAATAAGACATATTGGTGAGATCGAAGAGCAACTATGCAGAGACGTCATCAAATATTTCGACCATCAAGTGGAGGTGTGCCGCTGAAGCCTTGGCGGACATTTAGGCGATATTATTTTTCACTCGTAATTGCCATGACTCGAATAACATGATCCAATAGTGAAATCAATAGATTTTCACCAATAACACTGTTTTATTTACTGATAGCTTCGATCCGTCTTAATTAAACACCCTTTATAAGTTAAAGGAACAATTAGGGTGAGCCAGGGCCAAAATTGGTTTCAGAAATTTCGTTTGCTAAACATTAGTCTCAGAAATTAAGAAGACACCACATTCATTTTTTTCAACGTTTTACTACTTTAGCTTATCATATATAAAATTAATGTACATCAAAAGCCCTTTTAATTCTGCTAATGCATTATAACCTACAGCGCCGTTTTTCAGATACAAGGAGTTCTGAAAGAACCCCCTTCATTTTAAATTTGATATATAAATGGCTATAGAATTACTAAAATTTAAGCATTCGAACTCAATTTACGAGCAAACGATGCAAATATGATTTATTTATCATTTAAAATCAGGTTCTTAAGTTCCATATACTTTTCAAACAAGGTCAACTATAGGTTCTCAGGTGCCGTTTTTTTATCAAATATTTAAATTTGTCTGGTATAGTTTTGCGTTTTGTTCACTTTAAAAATCTATGAAAAATTTCCACGAATGTCTAAAGCTTTGCATTATCATAATTGTAACTATGTTCTACTGATTTTGCTAAAACGAAATATATACTATAAAAAGTGCAGGAAATTTGCAATAAAATGATATAGAAATCAATTGTGTAGTTTTATTTTGTTTTCACAAATTAACTTTAAATATCTAAGGAAAATTTTCCATGAATGTTTATACTCTTTCATTATCTTAATTTGCACTAAATTCTTTTCATGTGGCTAAAAAAGTAATTATACCATAAAAAAATGCATATAATTTGCAATAAAATGTTATAAAAACCCCCAAAATGCGAATTATGAACGAAAGAATTTGAAGAGTGACTAATAAACAAATGGGCTATCCCCTGAATCCCGTTAAGGACGACCAGTGGAATGTTATTAAGATCTGGTAAAAATAATAATGGAAGAAAAATCTGATTGTAAATTTTGAACAATTGTATGAATGCATTCAACTCATTTCAGTGTACATTGTCATTTAAAGGAGAATGACAAGGTTTTGCCATTGGGGCAATGGATTCTTCGAGCCGTTAGAGGCAGACTTGCAACATAGAATTCACATCTGTTCATCTCTTCTTTCTCGGCTAAAAAGAAAACATTTTTCAGAAGGATTTTTACAGGAGACAAACGGTTTCTCTATGTACAATACTATTAAATGATCTATACAATGGATTAGTCACTAGTAAAACTAATACTCTAGCCGAAACAGGCGGATCATCCATAGAAGTATTTATTATGCATATGGTAGGATATGAATGTCGTAATCCATTTCGAAGCTAACTAAAATCAAATTATCATCAAATTGGTGTACTGAGCACAGCTTAACCATTTAAATTCAGCAATTGAAGGCAAAAAAGCAGCAGTAATTGATATAATAATGGTGCTCTTTCATTAATACAACGCACGACCTGCCTGATATCGTGAGATATACCATTCAAAAGCTTAACGATTTCGATTTATATCTAAATAGTCATCAACCATACGCACTGGTCTCACGGCGATCCGATTGCTGTCTTTTTAGTAGTTTAACGGTGTTGAAAAGTTATGAGAAAGATGGAAACTAGTGTTATAAACTGGTGGAAGTTATATTACGTATTAAATCAATAAATACTTATTTATATATAAATAAATTCAAAGAGTTGTTTGATTTATATCCATTAAATAATACTAAACTTGAAAAATGCTGTATTACTTATGGATGAGCCCAATAAAAAAGGATATTAAATCTTTCAACATTCCCACTGTTACACAGACAACGCCTAGCGATGGGATGGTGAGAAGCATGAGAATCAATGCTAGGTGTTTAATACATCCTACAAGAAAAGTACAGGGTGGCTTACGTGATGGTAGCCCAGGTTCTGTAACATAGCATAAATACAGATCCATACATGAATAAAAAACAAGTGCTCGATCTATACATATATTTTTAGTTATATACTTAATTATTTATTATCTTTTAAATTTCTATTGAATTTTATTTACCCAATTCCACTCAATCCGTGCACCCACCACCCTATATAAGCTCCTAATTTGACTGCTCAGGGAATGGGATCTTGCCTTGTTGACTGTTTCCCACTATTTGCTCCGTTAAACCACATTGGGTTGAGTTAGACGTTGAATGAGCGACAGATTTGCATCGAAATTCACGATGGCTGCATATGTTGCAGCATATAAGGTCAGGTTCATCTCGGGGGCAAAAAACGTACAATAAATTGCTTTGATTCGCTGGGTATGTGAGGTGCGTGTGTGGGAGCGGAGTATAATTTGGATTTCTAATGAACTTTGTTCTCTTTATGGAATAATTATCATGTTTTTGTTTTGGATTCTGCCTACCTTTCTGCCATGCTTTTTCTCCACCTGTAACTTAGTGCCCCTACTTACGCCCCGAGAAGGGACCCTTAAGAACAAAGGGTCCACATTAAGGATAGTTATGTTCCATCACAGTCCCATCAGCCACACTTACTTTGCCACTCTTGCTATGAACCTTCGACACTTTTTCACTCTTACAATACCAACACATTCTTTACCGACTTTATTGCATAAATGTAGGTACTGTTAGACATGTTGTTGTGTAGCTAAAATAAACTGCCGTTCCCCTTGTTTACTGCTGTAAATTCATTATTTTGGTAAAGAGGGAATGGGGGCGACTTATTATTTTGTGTGAGAATGCGCCACTGAAATTGGACTGAATATAGGGAAGGCGTAGAGTAGAGAAACCATCCTTATTCATCTCTAATAGGCCCCCTAAAGTTCTCGAGTCGGCCAAGCTCTCAGACATCAGCACTCATAATAATTAAGCCAATTATGGAAACAAATAACCATTTAACGTGTTTTATAAATTATTCATTCGTATTTTTATCATCCTAATGGCCATATAAAACAATCCTACACATAAGTGACAAAAGAAATTTCACCGTAAGTGCTCCGAATTTAGCGAATCACACCCAAACATTGCATACTATCAATTCCTCCAACTATGCTATCCTCAACGACAGACAAATTATGAACACAACACAAGCCTATTAAATTATCGCATGAATCAAGGAAGAGTATTAAAAATTCCGCCTGGGCTAATCATATTCCATTAATCTTTTGTTTCCATCCTCAATGTAGCTGAAACATATGTCTATAATAGATACAACAGATAAACCCAATTAAACTCTATTTAATCGAGTAACCTTATTTGGTATGGAATGTAGCGATTAACCAATTGAGCAAAAAAGAAATGTGGACTATATATCAGAATCGGAGAAAATTCAAGATTAATGGTCTATATAATTAGGCATATAACTAAGAAATGTTTAACAGGTACGTGGATAGATATTTGAGGCAGGGCAAAAGTGCTTATGTAATTAAGTAACAATAAAAATGCAATTTTTTAATAAATCACATTTTGTACTACTCATATATTATATACATGTATATATATATATATATATATATATATATATATATATATATATATATATATCAAACCACAAGAAAGGAGAAGATAAAGAGAATAATTTTCCTTCGGAAAAATTAATTTTCTTAATTAGAAAAAATCCGTGCTGAGGTGGGGATCGAACCAGGCGCACTGAGGCAGCAAGCAACCGCTTTGATCTCAATTAAAGTGACCCCTTAGACCGCTCGACTACGCGGGAGAACAAGAGTTCACTCAAATAAACAAGCTTTTAAGGCATGGTTTGCTAGGTCGATTGGAGTGACTGAGAGAAAGAGTAAACGCGCAGCTAATCCACAGTGTATATCTCTCATTCATGCGAGAGAAGGATGGAAATAAATTAATCAAACCGGATAGGTAAAGGTAATAGTAAAAAATTATTAATCATATATAAAAGTCTCCTGTAGTTTCTTAATTGACCCTCTTTTAGTGTGCCATCCATCTTTAGCGAAATGTATGGTTTCCCATGTATATATATATATATATATATATATATATATATATATATATTATCAAAGATTCTCGAGGTCGCCCAGGAATAAAAAAATATCTCGAACAAATTAAAATCTCTGTTTGAGTTAAATTGCGCAATTAAAAGTTGCTGTTTATAAGAATATAAGGTTTATTTATACTTTTGTGTAATAGAGTAGTGTATCATGAAGAAAAAGAGAGAAGGATTTTTACATTACCATGACATTCCACAAATACACATTCAGCCTCTGGGTCTTTTACTCTTTGTTCTTTATGGCTTATGAATAAAACACGTTTTTTTGTTCGATGGTTCGGTGCAAAAATGCTGAGACATTGTGCGGTGCCAGTGCAGGAAGGGGATACATATAGCTGGCCATGAGAGAAGGAGGGGATCGAGAGATCTACTCCCATTGCTTATAAAGTTTGTCCTTGACTTTGATTCACATTCATAGAAAAGCATGACTTGCATAGAAACTAGACCCTTCGGAATTAGATAGGCATCTGACTCTGATCGGATGAATGGGATAATTGGGAGAAGTACCACTTGATTTTTGTATGAACCACCGGAGATTCTCTCTGAACCACAGCAATTCTCTCAACAACTCGCTCTTGTAAGAGCTAGTTTATTTGGTTGATATTTGCATTCAACCATGAGAGAATTGCAAGCCACTTTGGCATAACATTTCTTGCAAGCAGGCATGACATTATAGTAGCGGGTGCCGCATGGAGAACAGGAGTGTAGCATGACATTTCTTGCACACATATCGACTTCATTACATCAAATTAGTGCGGGTGGGTAGGCAAGCAAGCGTGACTAGACGGGTGGCAGCCACAGACTTTACAGTGCGCCTCAAGCAGATGGGCGTGAATTTTAACTAAATATCTAAAATATTTGAGTCGATAGCATGCTGATATTATGACTTATCGCGTTTTCTAAACATTTCAGTAGCAGAAGGGGTCTTTCAAATCTTACTTTTTCCACGGGCAATGTTGGTGTTTTAATTACAACTCATTGTCGCGATTACCGGTTACCGTCCCCCCAAAAAATAGAGGACAAAAATCGATTTTTTAAATCGCGTTTCTTTAGTAACAAAAAAAGGGAAACTCCTAGACATTGATATGTTGATGTTAAATCTTAAAAAAAATCAGTTTGGCTTAAATAGTTTTTAAGTTATGGAGACGCAAGCATTTTTCATGCGGATACAACTGCTTCATATATATATATATATATATATATATATATATATATATATATATATATATATATATATATATATATATATATATAGTCCAAGAAATAATAAACCACAATATTTGAATCCGATTTATTTACAAACAGAACTAGTTTCGGCTTTCGCCATTGTCATCTCTATAATGAGATGTAAGACATGCGACTCCAGTATATAAAGGAAAAAAAATCAGAATAAACAAAATGATAACAAAGGAAATAAAATGAAAGATATAAATATATGCGTGGTTCCAGAGGCAACTTTTAATCCTTGCAAACGACCGAATATGGCGGTTAATAGATGGATTTGGCAACATTATTCGAGATATATTTGTTAAATTTATATTGCCCTTCAGATATATTAAAGTTATCGACCCTGCTAATAATGACAAATTCAGCAAACCTCCTCTCAATATAATTGTTGGATTTCTAAATAATTTTGGCTTGGTTGAATTTGATCCTATTTTCATAATTTTGCATATGAACCAAGAGACTTGAGGAAAGTGAGCTTCTCCTGATATCTGCAGGGTATTCTTTAATCCTCTTACTATAGTGACCTGACTCTCCAATTTAGGCTTTATCACAATCTTTACAGGGATTAAATATGCACCTGCATCCTAGTTGGTGGGACGCAGTTTAGTCAATGAGTTTTGGATGCTATTTGTGTATCTGATGTAATAATTATGTTTTTTAGTTAGCATACGATTTTATGGGGGCTATGGCTGACACATATGGGAAGATAATACATTTTTTTAACTTCTCTTTTTGGGGTTTGGAGATGGAATAAAAGTTTTTATGGCATTGGAATGACATTTGCTTAGGAAATAACTGGGATGTTTTAGCCCAATGAATTGCAAATAAGGTGGTTGATTTCGTTCTGAAGAAAGATTGCGTCACATGCTCTATTGGGTGGGAAGAAAAGGGAAGAAAGAACGGATATCTTAATAGATTTGTCATCTAATGATAAGAAATGTATGTTTACATTTTTAAATTCGTAGGTTTTCGATAGACTGAGCATTGTATCTGATTATTTAAACGGTGGATTTTTACATCCAGAAACGGTAAAGAATTGTTTTGTTCCCATTCTAATTGAATTTAATCGATGAGTGTAATGAGTTAAGGTTCTATGAATTCAATGCACCTATCGATTAAATTCAAAGTAGAATGGGAACAGAACAATACTTTGCCGTTTCTGGATGTAAAAAATCCACCGTTTGAATAATCGGATACAATGCTCAGTCTATCGTAAACCTACCAATTTAAATGCTTACATACATTTCCTCTAATTACATCACAAATCTGTTAAGATATCCGTTCTTTCTTCCTTTTCCCTTCGAGCTGCTACCGGTGGGTGTGGAAGTTTAAAATGACTAGCCATACAAAGGCAATAATTTTAGCGCTAGGTACCGGAAGGAAGAAAGAATTCTATTATGCATTTAGTCATTCTATAGTGAAAGTTATTCCATTTCAGGTTATTCCATTTCATGTTATTCCATTTCATGTTATTTCATTTCAGGCTATTCTGGATATAAGTTTTCTGGACTAAATTGCGACAAGTGGTGAAGTTTAGAGGAGTTGCCTCCAATTTCCTTCCATAGAAATTTGAATAATTCACTATGGTTGAGCAACTTCTATACTATTTACTTTCAATAACTTTATCCTTTATTTAATGAACCTCCTTTTCAAACATATTTGAGGAAGAACTAACATAGGTTATTATTTAATTCCTTTAAGTAGCTAAAGATTACAACGTTTGCGCCGAATTATCCGGATCCATTTTACCAGTTATAATTTGCTTCAAGTATTTTTCATTAACTTGATTGCGAGTATTGAACGAAGAAAAGTATTATAGTACTTATTCCATTAATGTTTGGAACGTCGCACCTAATCTTTAACCTTTAATTACGAGTATGATCTCTTACATCACATCCGTTGTAAATTATGTGGAACTATCGTTGTTCCATATATGGACCAATTTGTGGTCAAATGGATATCGTTGATGAAGTAAAGTTCTTCTCTATTTGAGCTTAGCCTTGCTCGGAACGTGGCGATGTTAGGTTTATTGATGAAAACAGATGCTGGGTTGTGCGGAATTATCTGGAGAAGTACCTACATTTCAACATATTATTTAGCTTTATCATTCACTACATTTCAATTTCAATGAAAACCTCTGGAGAGAAATGGTCAAAGAAGGGGTTGAAAGAGAAGACCGCAGAAAACCTTTATTTTTACATCTTTAAGCTATGGTAGAGTGTTAATTAAAGTAATAATAAGGGACATCTTCAGTAGAACATAAGAAGGAAGAGGGTAAAAAAATAAAAATGTCAGGAATATGTTTAGCCCCAGAACCACCTGGGAGAGTTGGGACTGACAGGGTTTGCAGTCAGCCAGATGTCCATTGGGGCCTAAGTACCCATAGTACAGCTGATACCCAGTTGCAAGTAGAGAAGGTGAGGTCTGTAGGAGAGTGTTAGATTAAGTTACTCTAACCCAAAAGGGCAACTTCAGAAAGGGGAGATGAGAGGGTTCACTCTCCTCAATCCTTCAATTAGAAAAAAGATGAATTCCAAAAAGAACAGTGGTTCTTCTTCTTCTAGGAAGATGCGGAGGTGGATAGGTCTTTCGCCGATTTGGATAGAGACCAGGGCAAGGAAGGCACGTCCGACCTCGAAGCACCTACGGGTAAGGAGGCTAAGCCCAAAAAGTTCACGTTCTAAAGTAAGGTAAGGGTAGCTTCGGAGATGGCAGGGCGCCTCATTGAGGCGTTACCTTGTGTCTACAAATCTGATAACTTCAAGGGATTTCCTTTTAATTGTTCGAATAATGAAGGCCTGCTGCCCAAAAGAAGCAGGCTCAATCCCCGTCAGGCTCGCTCTAGGATACTTGGTAGAAAAACGCAGGTCAAGTGTTTCTCGGACGGCCCTCTTTAGTTAAAGGCGGCTGACCCTACGCAGGTAGCTATGATAAGTTGTTTCAGGAAATGAAGAGTCTTGAGTGCAAGTATCACTGTACACTACTCTGAATGTGGTAAATCCAATAGCTTACGCTTGTAATATCGTGTACTACTCTATACAGGACATGACAAGTCTCACTCCGCTAGGTCTAAATGTGTGAATTGCGACGAACCATCCCATGTTTCTTCGAAGCAATTTAGCCCGTATCTTTTAGAGAAAGAGATAATAACTCTTCAAGACTCCAACTAAATCTCTTTCTAAGAGGCGAAGCAATTAGTCCTGTATGCGACCCGGCACTTCATATACGAGGGGCGGTCAATATGTTTTACAATTCGGATATAAGGAAACGAGATATGAGGGAAAGTGTTTTATTATTTTTCAATATAACTACCCTAGACTTCAATGCATTTGCGCCAATTGTCCCTGAGGCTTCAAATCCCGAAAACCAGAAATCTCCAGACTGCTATTCAACCACTCCTGGAAGGTGAGCTGGACATCTCCATCGTCCTCAAACCGGCGTCCACGAGGTGCAACCTTTAGCTCTCAGAATAAAAAGTAGTCGCTAGGGGCCAGATCTAGACTGTAGGGGAAAATTGTTGAGCTCCTCGAATCCGCACTCGCGCAGGGCAGCTTGTGCCCATCTGGCCTTGTGGACTTTGATGACGTTTAAGTCGATCATGGGGCGTGAGGTTTCTAGGGACCCAACGAGCAGAGACCTTGGTCATGGCCAAATTGTCGTGGATGATGTTGATAACAATTCCATGTGATATTTCAAATTCTTGCTCGATTTCTTCGACCTGCACCCTTCGATTTTCAAGGATCATCCTCTCCACACGGGCCACATTGTACTCGTTGGTCACGTCTGGCAGGCGTTCTGGACGGGGGTTATCTTCAAGGGACTCATGACTATGGCGGAACTCTCTATTCCAGCGAGCAATGGTTGCATAGGAAGGGGCGGTGTCGGTGTACACTGCAACCATGCCTTCATGGATCTCTTTTGCATTCTTGCCTTTCTTGGTCAAAAATTTGATGACTGTTCGGTGCTCAACCTTCTACATTGTTGAAAAATTTGTGAGTGACGATCTGCGATCATTTACTGATTCTTGAATATACAAGGCAGGAGCGTGTGGCTGCAGGACCTGACTTGCCATAACTTGTCCTAACACCCCCACAAACAGCCATCCGTCTTCCTCTGTTTTCCCCTACCGATTCGCAAAACTTATTGACCGCCCTTCGTACCTCTCAGGTACAAAAGGCTCCTTCTGCTTCTGACCCCTCTAGGTCTACAAGAATAGTTGCCACCTCTTCCGTTTGGAATCTTTCTGCAGGTTCTACCTTCCCCAGGTACCACCTTCGTCGAGCAGACGGCACCACGAGCTCATGATTTGTCCCGTCTAAAAACAGGTCTCATTCATCCCCCAACAAATACACACGCAAGCACTTCTACGACAACATCATCGCCGTCCGCCTGAATACGATTCTTAGGTCGTCTAGTCGGTTTGCATGCCGTCCGCTTTCTTGGTAGTTGGCCTAGATTAACACGGTCCTCAGTGAGAATCGATACAGATGTATGTGCTATAAGACCCGCCCAAAAGATCTCACGTAAGTAAATTTGATCGAGTGCGAGCTAGGTTCGGGTATGTTTGGAAGCACTTACGCCGCTCTTCCTGAAGGCCATACGTTTCTTCACTTAATAGGAACGTCCCATCTCGCAGATGTATTGAAGCGTGTCTAAAAGGATTCGGACCAAGCTCTCGCAGGACCTCTTCCTATACTCCAGGGAGTGGGACCTGAATCTAGAACATCGTCGCCCTAATGAATAAATTCTCCGTCGCTTTCTCCGCATGATTAAGCAGGGATGCTACTTCTCAGCATTTATTGCATGTCGCGGGCTTACTAAAGCTCACCGACTGGACCTTATTTCTAAACGGGGAGGAGGTGACCCTTCACCGTCTGCTTCCGCAAATCAAGCAGCGTTTCGCCTCGCCTCATGCGTAGATATGCTCTTGGTTCGGATGATATCCCATACACCATGCTCCAACACATAGTTAAGAGAGGCATGGCTTTTCTCTTAAATTTGTTCAAATAATCTGGAATGAGACTATCCTCAGAGACTTCTGGCCAATGGGTACGATGCTTGCTTTCCACAAGCCGAGAAGAGATCACTCTAGCCTGGCCGCTTTTAACCTAATTTCTCTCACATCCTGCGTGTGAAAGTTGGTAGAGAAATTGCAAAATATTAGATTAGTTTATTTGAGGTACATCCAAGGAAAAGCTTTTTTTGTACAGTGCTCTATGAAGCCTTTTATATGCTTGTACGCTCTGACCCAGGGTCTATCTCAGTTGACAACATCTCTCATTTCATCTGCTGCCGATCTGGACGGTGCATATATCGGCCACAGATAGCGAGCATAACGTAAGCCTCTTTTGTAGGGCTAGGCACATCCTGTGAGAGCTCTAAGTAGCTCTCGGTCCGGCGGGGTTTCTTGTTCCGCTCACAGATTCATACCCTGGTTGGTACTACTACCTTCGATCATTTTCATCCAAAGGTTCCATAGCGCCGATGATATTGTTTTCGACAATTTTAGAGCAAAATTTATGTCACGTTAAATCCTTACCAGTATACATGGATGGCTCTATATCCGAAGCATGGGTCGGCATAAAAGCGGTGTTGCCTGTGTATGAATTTGGCGTTGTCTACCATGAACTTTTTCTAACATCACGTCTGGGCTGGTTGCAATACGCGGCTCGGTACGAGAGACTACACGCCATGCCCGGTTTGGAGACATGTTACTGATTTATAGCTACTCACAGAGCGCCTTGACTGCTCTTGATGTATTGGATTTTCCGCACCCACGGGATCGCAGGATCCGTCTTGCTGCTGCGAACCGGAGGAATGTCGATCTTTTCATCTTATGTGTTCTTAAACATGTAACGATTGCAGGAAATAACCGCAATCGTTAGGACTGGGCGACCTGAGCAGATTTTTAATCTTCCCCACACTTCATGAGACGAATCAGGTCAGCCATTCAAGTTTACTGAATGGCGAACGGGATCCTAATAATGCGCGCTTTCGCGCCGCTACTGCTCCCTTGGTCTTACAGTCCAATGCTGCAGGTTGCCTTTTATCGTCTCTGCATAGGAGCACTATCGATACACACCATTTAATGTAACTCTCCCCTGCATTTTACCGCGACAACTGCATGGTCGTCCAGACTGTATACCACATTCTTGTTGAGGATCTCAGTTTGAGGTATCTGCGTGCATTGTCCCTTCCTCGATACTGGGAGGAACGGAGTCGCTACCGTTTGTGACTTTAACTCGGGGCGGCTTCATGCACAGCTGATTGTGGCATAGTAGAATTTTTAAAAAGGCAAGGCTCTCTCACTCTATATAGTGTATGGGTGTTGGTTGCATGCTCGAGCGCTCGGAGGTAGGCGAGACGCTGAAGCATGCGTTAACTTTTGGTTTGGATTGTTCGCGGTTTGCTCTTTTTGCTATTGTTTTGTCTATAGGACCTAATACTTAGTCTAAACGTCTGTTTCAGTGGCCATGCCATCGATAGCGGCGGTCGCTAGTACAGTACTCTTGAAAATAGCTACATAAAAAAATATTGGGCATCGAATCGACCAAATATTACATCATGCGGGGACTACCACGAAAGTTCTCCCATAGATGAGACGCTTCTGAAACCAGTGGATCCTGATATTTAATTTTGCCGTCTTTAGTCCATTCCTGAACCAATAAATTCCACAAGATATCTATAGAGCTTCCGTTTGCTTTATTTGGGGGCAATTTAAGGATGTCAATAACGGATTTTCTTGTATCCAAATTTGAAAATGTCGAATCCTGAGACGATTGATACTCTTCATCTATACATATATAAAAATATTGGAGTGGCGACACGCCTTCCAGCCCCTAGTTTTCTGGGTATTCACAGACTAGATGGATTCTACCCGGAATTTCTTTCTTCTAGACATTTTACCACCTTCCCACTCACCTTACAAGCACCATTTCAAAAATCTTTCTTTGGCAGCGGCTAATTTGGCAGGCTAGACGCATTCTAACATTCCTCCATTCATTCCTGGTCATGACCGAGATGGAGTGGCTTTATCACCTCCCTCTCGGCTTCGGTCTGGGATAGTTTTTTATGCCTCCCTTCTTTCCTTTCCTCTTCTACAGCTACACCTTTTTTATTATTATGCTGCTGCCCACAAGATGTCAGATGTAACATGAGCAACCATAGAATTATAGCAGACGCCCATCTGGCCTCCGCCACCAAGGGTATAGGTCACCGTAACTAAAAATATAGTCTATTTCTGGGGTACTCTAAAATTTCGACCAAAAACAAAACAAGTAAATGCAAAACCCAAATAAAAAGCGCAAAGAAACTAAAGCAAGAAAACGAAAGAAGTACGCACTGGTGTCGGGAGAAGGCCCGCCATCCCCCGGCAAAGGAGCATGTGACCAACAGCAAAAAGAGTCGAATCAAATGGATGAGGCAAGTGTCCTGATGTCTACTTGATGTTTATCTTTTTATCTCTCTCTCTCTCTCTCTCTCTCTCTCTTTGCCTCCGTAACAAAGAGATTGTCATCAAATTGTACAATTCTCTGGTCATACCTCACCTGGAATACGCCGTTCAATTCTCGTCCCCTACACTGTGTTAGTACAAGATAGACTGAAGCGTGTCCAGGCTAGAGCCAACAAGCTAATTCCACCACTTAGGAACAAAGGCTCTTAGCGTCGGCTTCAATAATTGGGGCTTTTCTCTTTAGAGACCCGCCGATTGCGACGCCAATTAATAGAGACCTTCAAGATTTTAAGGGTTATCGAAAACTTGGACTACAGAAAGATGTTCACGAGGAACACACATCCGACCCGTAATCATGGTTACAAAATGGGTTTGTCCCCATTCCAGACTAGTATTTGCGGAACTAATTCTTGTCTAAGATCTGCTCTCCATGGAACCATCTTGCGGTTGAGGTGGTGAATACTTCGTCTATGGAACAATTCAACTCTAGACTGGACGATGTAATCCATGAATATGCAAAGAACATAGATTATAGAAACAAGTAAAATAGGTTTTAGCTATACTATAAAAATTTCCTAATTTTGATCCTTTTTCTTATCACAATCAGGTGTCTTTTCCCTTTCTGTGCCTGCAAAAGCGGGTGGAAGAGGTAGTAGGGGAGAGCTTTCGCTTGTGCTATGCTTTTTCTTACGCTATAGGTTAGGCCCTTCCTGATTGTGATCCTTTTTCTCATCGCAATCAGGCGTCTTTACGCTTTCTGTTGCTGCAAAAGTGGGTAGGAGAGGTAGTAGGGGAGAGCCTTTGCTGGGGTTATGATTTTCTCTTACGCTATAAGTTAGGCCCTTCCTAAAATAGTACCTCCACAGTATGGACAGCATTGTTCTTTGAAGTACAACTTTCCTTGTGACTGCTTATCACTCTCTCTTCTCAAATATTCCTTTAAATTGTATGCTGAGGACAATGTTTTCTGTCAATGAAAATTTCGCTAATAGAAATAAAATTCCTTATTTTGAAAAATCATAACCTATATACATAAATATTTACTATTAAAATGATACTATAATTTGTATTTATTTAGGAATTTTTTAAGTAATTTGATGAAATAATAAAGAATTTCTTTTTATCCCTAATCCAATAGGGACCTAACGTAGGGTATGGTAGCAACCTTAAAACGATAGAAATGATACGCCTAATAGATTTTGTTGCCTGTAACTAGCATAAACAAGGTTTCCTTCCTAGGGACTTATGCCCAACTAGGCAGTCGCCAGATGGGCTCCTAAAGAAAAAAAAGAAATTCCTCCATAGGTTTGCGTGTTTATCATTTAATCATTTTCGCGTGACCGCTTTGCCATACACAGACACACATGGGTATGCTGGTTTGAATATTTACCATTTTCTTTGACCTATACCAAATCAGCGAGAGACCAAATTAATAACGCCATATAACACTGGTCAACAACCAAAATGCTTCTAAGATCATACTAGCAATTTACAACTAGTTTTAGGTCGCTAATAATAAATATCATGGTAAACATTGTTAACTCTACTTTTCAGGATACACCTACGTGTCACAACAGGTTGCAACAGGCTTATGGCAATGTGTTTCTTACCACACTCACAATCTCCTTGCTCTTCAGTTATTGTTACAGCAGACATAGAACGTGGTTGTGCTGTGTAAGTTTACATTTACCTTATGATCTCACAGAGCCTGAGCATCATCCATCTGGACAAAATGTGTATGTTGGTATAACATCATAAGTTGTACATCCTTCGGTAGTTTCAATTTGACTACCCTATTGTTTGTGTTGTATTTGATTGGCAAAAATACTATTAAAGGTCCGATCTCTTAATATTAAAGCTAGCAAATAGGTAAGCCAGAATCCGCATCTTGATCCACCTAAAATCTACTCAACTCTTCCTTGGCTCAAGGATCTCCTCCTCCAAAAGGTTGATTAAAATACCTTAATAATCTTTTTATATATCTTTTACATAACAGACAGACAGGCAAAGAAGCAAACAAAAAGCCAAAGAAACACACACGGGTGATCATATAACCTCCATCCGCCCAACTCCGTGGGCAGAGGTAACCTCGTACCGTATTTCAATAGTAACTTCCCCTAACTTCACCACTTGGCCTACCATACATCCCTCCTGAGAAATTCATACCCTCTTGCTTCTTAGAAAATAATGAAACTGGGTATAGTAAAATGTCGCAAAAAAACGAACGAAATTTATTCCTGCAAACTATGTACTTCTACTAAACTGATTGGTGAAAATGATTTAAATATAAGAACAGCACCACCTTCTTTTTACACCATTACCAGAAAGGAGATTACATGCATTTCTTAAGAAAAAGTGTTAAACGTGGAAGTGGCCTCAACTGTACCTAGTGCAAAAATAAATCCCTTATAATCAGTACTTAGTCTATATTTCCACCCCAATTGGGAGAAGCTAGAAATAACACAGCATATCACATCTTTGTGCCCCGAACGAAAATAATTTCTTCTTTCACTAAAGAACGGTTTTCTTCTCATTGACATAACGAATTCTGGAAACAAAATTTTTTTGCTCAAAATCTATAATTAAAAGAAAATAAAAACTTAAAACTAGTCCAGCAATGAATGAATTTGAGCGATTAAATCGTACCTGCAACTTATCATAGGATACCAATCAATTCTTACTAAATAGTTATTGAATACTGAATAGGATATTGGCATATTTCTGTCTAAGTGCATAGTTAAAATAGTTTGTCTACACTTAGGTTTTATTGAACCTGTTTTGTAATATCAAAGCACCCCCTAACCCCCACAACAAAGAAAAATATAGTCGAAATACTTCTTTTACTAGTAGATTTCGAATCATAAAGCCAATCAGTAAATAAATATTACCATGACCCTTGTCATTTAGCTGGCAAACTAATATTTATAACGCTAAGATACAGCGACCAATTACCATTGGTTGAAAGAAACTTGAGGAATTTGCGGGGAGATATTCGATTGTCACAATTCAACTGTAGAATTTTAAGGCATCTATTAAACTATTCATATTTGAATTGCTGTTCTTAACGCAATTAATATAAACAGCAGAATTTAATATCATATTTTTCAAAACGATGTACTAGAATTTATTCTATATCTCTTCGATTTAAATGTTATTCTTACCCACGTTCATGCAGTTCTCTTTTATTCCACTACGGCTCATTATAAACACATGCTTCTCACGCTAAATCTCACGAAAATGAAGTTTACAGCATTTATTCTTTCTCTCTTTTTATCCCTTTTATTTTGGCCTCTCAGTGCTTTGTTGCCCCTTTGCCAGTTCTCAGTTTTTCTACGGAAACTGCTCACCTATCTCTTGGTTGCTTCACGCGTGTTCAAAGAACCTGTTTGTGTGCGTCTCTGCCGCAACTTTTCAAGCGCCTTCTCCATGAATGGGAGAGCGGCCGTTAAAACACGACTCACGTTTGCCAAAGATGCCGTGACCTTCTCGCAGACGATCAGGCTCCGTTGTTTATATATGCTTTGCCTAAGTGTTTGGTCGACGAGTCTAGCCATTTTTTGCCATTTCCATGCGTCTTGAACGCAACTAATGACTAAAGATGGTTAAAAAGAGTTAGATGATTTTTATTCGCGCACGCAGCCGTTATTTTAGGACATGAGCCTCTCGCTTGCCATTTTGGGGCATAAATTGTGCCACATTGAGGCAATCGAGATTTATTTCTGTTTTGTTTTTCTTGACCTTTTCTGATGTTTTCTTTTACATGACTTGTGCACCGCACATGCGATTACACCTTCTTAGTCCCACAGGGTCGTTAATAGCGCAATGCTTTTTTCATCTTAAATTTTCAAAGGGATCATTGATGGAAAAAAGAAAGGAAAGCGCAAAAATTTAGTAGTTCTTCCACACCTTCTAGCAAAGTAGAGTAATACCAAGTTCGGAATGGCCTGAATTGAGTTTATTTATGATGTCCTTGATACGGAACTATGAGATTTCAGTTTGTCTGGTGAACATCGGTTCATGTCTGCCATACCTATGAAAACAATTCGTTCATTGCAGGTTCGCTCCTATCAAGCACTTAGAATTAATAGAAATATGGCATTAAAGATACGAGAAAGACAAAATAAAATGTAGAAAATCTCGCTGAAAATGACCAGCGTGTATAAAAATACAACCTTAGTCAAGATATAAGAAAGTTATGCTAGTTTTGTCACTTATATCTCACTGAATTCCTACACTTCAGCCAAGCCTGGACATCCGAATCAAGCTCCCTCGTAAAGAAAGCCAAACATAAGAACCTGATAAAAATAATTTCCAATTTACTATTACTCGTTTAGAAAAATACCATATTTAGCTGGGCACTAATGTATACCCCGAGAAAATATTAAGCAGACTTTTTTCATAATAAATACTCTTCGTTATTTTACGCCTTTAACGTAACCGATGCCCTCTCGTTACAGGATACGGCACAATGTGGAATTTATTTATCCTTTTCGTGATTTAGACTCGTTTAGATCCGTTTTCTTTGCTGGCCTGCGCAGATTCACAGCGTTGCATTCATTCTTTGCTTCACGGAGCCTCATGTTAGCTTCTCTTTTGCTCCTGCTATATATTTGCCCCAAATTTTGACTCCGCCTAATTTCACTGATTTCATTAATCAGAACGAGGTACTTGTAGGTGTTTTTCAGACTGATGCGATTTCGAAATGCAGGTTTTTCTGTACTCTTTAGAAAGGTAGTACAACAAAATGCTCCTTCCCTAAAGAAATGACATGGTTAGTTATATTTAGAAAAAAATATTACAATCACTCCCCCAATAACATTCTTCTGTTCGAAATATTTATGCGCGGATGTTTGTCTTCTCTCAGTATACGAGTGAAGATGGTATGGCAAACTTCATACCGAAACTAGTCTCGCAAATAAATGTTATGCTCCTATAAAGTGGTTCCTATTAATATATAATAATCTGCATCGAACTTGAAAACTCCGCAATTAAACTTGTTACAAAAAATCGACATCTAATAATTGCAAAATCATTTAGTTTAATTTATGCTCTCGAAACGTAATTATTTATAACATATTTTCACTAATAGATTAACCATCGGTCAAAATTAGTCAAAATAAGATTAATGGTCCTTAATTTACTGAAGGAAAAATTATGGTCAATACCACGTCTGATTTCGGGAGAATAGTTTAAGCTTAGTTATGTATATTAATCCCCATGGCCCAATCGAACTGGGGCCAATCTCGTTGGACCAATCTTATGTAAGTAACTTTAGAAAAGTTAATTCTTCGAAGATCCATTATGAGTTTTCTCCAAGACACGACCCTACTTTTTTAATGGATAATATAATAGTAAAGATCCCTAAATTTCCCTTACATTGTATGCCTTCGAGACAAAAATCAATCGTGAATTATTTATTATACATTTTGATCTATAATGTTGAATTTTCTATTCCTGCTATATTACTAGCACTGTTAATATACGCGTGTAATAAATAGATTAGAAATGTATTAAGCTATGCTCCGTAGAGACACAATATTTGTATTTATATTCGGCTTCTGTATAAATGTCTAGCGACAAAAGAAAATATTTAGCTGACATATGATAGCAGGAAATAAAATTTATACGTTGTAAACGATGTTTCTAGTGTAATTTTAAATTAATTATCTAGCTGTTTATTAAATAATATACCAAATAAAACTAAATAAATAGCAATACTACATTCCTTGTACATACATGAATATGATGAATTTATTTTAAACTTCATTATATGAATTGTTTGCCTAACTATAGCAAACAAAACAACAAACTTCCTTCTTTAAATCGAGAAAAACTCCCGTAGTATAGAATGGAATATGGGCGCTACCCACAATTACCTTTACATAATGTTACTCTATGATCTTTGACAGTTCAGTGAAGAAGGAAGCACTTTTGTTCTTATTTGTGAGTACAACTTTGTTTTAGTGGTAAAAAAAAAATCGGAAAAAGAAGTAACTTCTGATAATTCTGTTCTGCTTGGAATAGACTTGCGACATCTCCATTATGAACTAGTTCTTACAATGTTTTTGCTTTGTTGTGAAGTTTTCACTGAAGTGCACAATAAATCAATAAATATATTATATTTTGTGAAGTGTATAGTGTTTAGTACGCGAAACTAGATCTGCGATAACTATAAAATCCCATAAATAATAAAGGATCAACAAAGCCACTCCACTTAGAGTATACATATGTACAACAACCTATTAAGCCACTACCGTAGTATAATTACATCCATTGGACATCAACCAGTAGGCTTGTCATAGTTAGTTTAGAATCTAAGATACTAAGCATGCAAGTACTAATAAAAACATATATACACATAACCTTGCAAAGTCAGGTTCTTTATATATGCTCTTCCCACACAAACTTTTCTAGCTTTGATTTGAATGATGTCAAGCTAGATCTATTTACAATATTATCAGGCAATGCATTACAAGAAACGACGAATTGATTACTAAAATAATATTTTCTCAAGTCCAGATTGCATTTAGATTTTTCATTTTCAAACCGTGATTCCTTCTCCTATCGTCAGTCTCAAGCTTGCAAAACTTCTCTATTTCTAATTTATCAATCACCTTAAAGTGTTTACAAAGCTGGATCATATAGCCCTTTTAGCACCTTTTAAATGAAAACATGTTACTCGTAAGTGCACCGAACCTGTTCATATAATCAATGTGTCTCATGGAAGGTATAATCATTGTTGTTCCTCTCTGTACTACTTCCAGAATGATAATATAATTTCTGCTTGTGATGTGTGAACGATGCTTGAATACGAGTTATATAGATTGAAATTAACGTCCTCAATTTAATAACTAAAACTTCTGTTGATTAAATCTAATACCTTGATTGCATTATTTGTATGCTGTAAACGCTGCTTAAATAATCTCAAAGACTGATCTATTGCTACTCCTATAACTCTCACATATTCAGCGGAGTTCAACAAGCAGTCTTGTATTTCCTAAATAAATCTCCTATTAAATAGTTGCGCATGCGAACAACTTTACACATTTTTTGAGGTTGAATGTCATCTGCCACTTTTTCGGCTATGCACCTATTCTATTTAAATCAATCTGATTTGTTAAATTTCCCTGGGTGCTAACTTTGTATCATCAGCAAACAGTGACATTTTTTAACACCTAGTAACATCAATTCATTGCAATTTCTCGTAATTTAATACTACAATCCACTTTCTATTCTTCAGCCACTCTGCTAACTAATTTGAAACTCGATACTTTCCCAATTTAGGCATTACCTATGAGGGATCTTACCAAAAGACTGACTAAAATATAAACACAACTATCTCATTTCCTTTATCTAACTCTCCTGTGAATTATTTAGAAATTACATCAGATTTGTCAGGCAAGAATTACCTGAATTGAAAACATGTTAATTATCACTCAACAATGTGCGACTTTCTAAAAAGTTGGCTATCCTGTTTTACATACATTCTAAACTAAATTACATAAAAATAAAGTTAGACGTACTGACCATATTCATTAAGATCTTTACAATCTTCCTAACATTCCTTGCTGAGTTTTAGGAACCCTACCCAACCGCTCTCCTGCAAAGACGGTGATATTTTAAAAATATCTTTCCTTCCATGTCTGTCGTCAAATTTCTCGTGCTCATAGTAAGGCTTCATTTAATAAGGAAACTTACGCACCCATTAGCCCTGATAACAGTAAAATATGTCGCTTTTGCCTATTTACCAGGCATTCGAGGTGAAACTGGCAAACTCGATAAATGAAATTAGGTTAGGTATGAACTCTAGTGAGAGACGTTTTATCTAGATACCATAAGATAGACGAGCTGGCAAATGATTTTCGGGCAGCCCCTAAGGTAATTAATGAACAAGCCCATATCTTTGATTCATATGGACACTAAGATACCAATTAGGCCGGTCAGAAACGGAACTCGAACAACAAGGCATTCAGACCAATTTAAAGTTCTTTTCTCAAACCCATTTGCCTTTTTAACCCCTAATCGAGTGGGGTCGTAAATAAAAAATCAGGATTAATAACTTAGAGCACATAACCCGGCTAATCTTAGGAAGATTGGCCTCCAAAGAGGTCTCAGAAAATACCTTAATAGAGAAATTAACATTCCTTTCCATTTTTGGTGGAGACGACATTCACCAATTCGACAACCAAAACCGAAAATGTTTATCGAGCCAAGGATCTAAGTAGATTGGTTAAAACTAAACCGAAAGAAATAGGAGTAATTTGGATTATTTCGCGATTAAAAGCGAGTCTATGAATGTAGTCAAACCCAATTTACAATAAAGCATGCCTAAAAAACTTATGTCAAGTAATGGGAGTTAAGTTCTTTAACTTCTGTAACGATTTTCAAGATCAACCATCCCCTTTTCTTAAAAATGCTATTATTTTAGTCAATTAGCAGATTCCAAGTTGGGAAGGTTAATAGATAAAAACCTACGAGATATTTATGGACCAGAAGTCATTTGCCACCAAGGCTCGTCTCAGATCCAGAGAAATGATCTAAACGATCAAGGCCTTCGAGAAATGCTCATGTCAGCTTAAGAGATAAACTAATTTGTTCTTACACAAACGCACGAAACATAACAAATAAAATTCCAGAATTTAAAGCGATAGTCGGATCGGAGAACCTTGATATCATTTTAATTACAGAAACATGGCTTGATACTTCTCAAAGAGACTTTGTCATTGGAAATTACAGTCTTTAAAATCAAAACCGGAAGCGTTCCCAAAGAGGGGTAGTCATAGTGTACGCAAAAACGGATTAACCTCATTTAGGTTCGACATATATAATGAAGATATGGAAACTACAATTTTACTGAATTAATTAGTGATGGGAAACGTTAGGATTAAAGTTTAAACGTTTATTGAATGCCTGCCTTAATCGAGGGAGAGGATGGAAATTTATTTGATGGCTCTCCTCTGTTATTAAAAGAAACAGGAAAATCGTATGCTTTGATTTTAACTTCCCAAATATCGACAATGTAACTTGCGCATGCGATAAAGAGAGTGAAAAACTATTAAAATTTAGGGTAGATAATTTTCTTTTCAAAACATAGAAGAACCAAAGAGACCAAAATATCCTCGATCTAGTTTTAACTACGGCTGAAATTTAGTTCAAGACGTCCAAGTTGGGGAGAGGCTGGGAAAAGAGCGACGACAATACGATTAGATTAGATATAAGGATAAGCGTATCCGTAAATGACAACTGTCAGCCTGTTGGGTTGTTCAAAATGTGTAAATTTCACTTGTTTGGGATCGTATACTGACCCACGATTGTGATAGCTCATTTTTAAATATGTATTCACAACACCAAATACTTACTCGGTGGCATCTCCTACTTGAGTAAGCAGGATGCTATGGAAAGGGGAAACCTTCAGCTTGGCCATTACTATACCAAAGAGCTGACGAGACCCTACCATGGGTCAAACCGGAACGTGACAACCGATAACTGGTTTATCTCTGTTCCACTGGTATTCGATTTTCTGAATAACGATGGCATGACACTTGTCGACACAATACCTGCCAACAAAAAAGAGATACCTAACGAAATGAAGGGCAAAAAGACACGAGATCCAGGAATAAGTGCCTTGTTGTATACCAATGAAATGACGCTGGTGTCATATATGGCCAACACTTCAAGGACTAAGAAGAAACCGGTGCTCCTGTTATCATCTCAGCACACTCAGCCCACCATTGGCACCACTGGCACCACTGGCAAGCCAGAGATTTTCGAATTCTATACCTCCACTAAAGGAGGGATGGATACCTTCGATCAGATGTGTTCCGTTACCTCCTGCTCCCGCAAGACCAAACGTTGGCCACTCTGCATCATGTATGGACTTGAGAATGGTGCCAGTGTCGATTTTTATATCATATAAAAGGAGAATTTGCAGAAGAAAAGGGGAAAAGTCATGGCACGCACAAAGTTTTTGATACAACTGGAGAAGGCACTCATCACTCCCTGGGCACAAACACGGCTGCGTTTACCTCTTCCCTGCTTCTTGCAAATGCTAATCACCACCGTGTGCGATATACCATCACTGGGCAGTGCTACATACTCGCCAGGGACATCATTCTCAGACAGCAATGTTGCTTTGGTGCGCTGTGTCGAGTGCCCCAGCAGGAGTGATAGGAAGATGCGGCAAAGATGCAACAAGTGCGCCAAGGCGAAGTACTCTCACCACTTGTACCCTGTCTGTGGTGACTGAATGTAGCTGGTGAGTGTATAGGATTGTGAAATATTGTTTTCAGTAATACTTGTGTCATTTCAAGCATAGTTTGCCATAGGATAAGTGTGGGAAGAATATATAAAAAGTAATATCGATTACTTGCCACCTAAAAAATACCCTTTATTTCTGTGTCTCCCATACAGTGTGTGGCGAAGATAGAGGGATGAGACTCGGCCAGGGCATGCTCCCATCACCCAAGGCTACAAAAACAGGAGGATAAGAAGATCGGACAAATTTCTTTTTTTTTGCATATATAATTAGGAAGCATTTTGATAAAAATTCACTTTTTGTTTCTTTTCTTTTAAAATAAAAATCAGGCACTTTTTAAACTGCTATTTGAATTTAAATTAACATAAATGAAAGAGAAAGAGATATATTTTCATGGGGGATTTTCAAAATAAATGTTTTTTGTAAATAAGTATTTTTTTTCAATTTTTCATTTTAGGAAAAATTCTCTCGGGGTAACAAAATAGCGGGTAACCATTCTAGGGTTAATATAACTAGTATCTGTCCAATTTTCCTATCACTCAAGTCACTTACTTTACCCATAGCTATTCACTTTCTTTTTATTTATTACACTGTAAAAAAACGGTTATTATTATCCACGGGCAAGCAAAATACACACTAGTTGAATTACTGGGACAGTAACAGCAAAAGATAATAGCTCGCACACCGTCACCCTGCGAAGTCTGAATTTGAACTAACGCAAGAGACTAACAGGTTCCGCAGCAGGCAAAACCGAATTGTGTTGCCTTCTTTTATTTCATTAAGTTTTCCAGAAAATGAAGCAAAACACTAATATTTAGTCTTCAAAAATGTACAATAGAAATTTCACACTAATATGATAAAATAATCTCATTATTTATTCATTAAATAGTTTTGGGTTACCTTCAACAGGAAAAATTACGAATTTTTAAAATATCTCTAATAATTTGATCATTATTATACGTTACATATAGAAAACGAGTAAAGAAAGCTATTAGAAAAGCGAAGAAGGACCATTAAAGAGATAGCCGAAAATTTTAAAACATAACCAAAACGATTCTATGTATACCTAAATAGCATAAAGTCAACCAGAGAGAGTATAGGAAAGCTAATTAGTACAGGTGGGTGCCTATCAACTAGCGTGGAAAAAGCTGTTAGGATATTAGACGATTATTTCGTAAGCGTCTTTACTGTCGAGAACACGGCGCAGTTAAACAGGTTAAGTGAGTTGATAGTTTGAAGGGAAAATAGGATGCACTCTCACGTGGAGGTAAGCGAATACGAGATTACTGCATACACAAATAAAATGAAACAATCGAAGGCACGCACGGCAGATGGTGTATACCCGACGCACCTTAAGCAATTAACAAACGAACTGGTAAAATCTCTGGGAATGATTTTCAATCGTTCTTTATTTTGAACGCTTAGTCTCAATTGAGTTCAAGAGAAATAATATCATGACGATCTTTAAAAGGGGAAACACATCCGATCCGAGCATTCTTCGTCATATTAGCCTTACGTTAGTAGTTGATAAACTATTAGAATCGATAATCAAGAGAGAAGATGATAACTTACCTTTAGGCAAATAACCTAATCTTAGAAATTTAACATGGTTTTAGAAAAGGGAGATTGTGATTAACAAATCCTCTATCCTTTTTTAACCATCTGGTATCCATCTACGACAATAGAAGGGCCGAAGACTTAATTTACTTCGACTTTCAAAAAGCGTTTAATAGAGTATGGCATGAGAGGCTTTTTCTTAAAATAAATGTTGGACGGAATAGGGGAAAGACTTCTTAAGTGGATGAAACGTTGGCTCGCCGATCGCTCACAGAGAGTAGTCATAAATGGGATGAACTCGGACTTGACCTCAGTTACCAGTGCCCCTCTCGGCCCATTATTGTTCAGAATATATATATAAACGACCTCGAGAGGAAATAATGCTGCAGCTAGATTCGATGTCGTTGTATTGCAGCGAGACCTAAACAAAATTGTCGTGTGGGAAAATAATTTGCAAATGAAGGTCAACATATGTAAATCCAAAGTTAAGCATGTAGGATTCAGAAATCATAAACAAATAATCATATGATTGGCCAACATTCGGAATCCATAGACGTGGAAAAAGATCTTGAGGTCATAATTTCAGGGGACTTCAAAGTGTCCAAGAAATGCGTGAAAGCTACTAAAGGGGCAAATCGAATGCTAGGATACATCGCTAGAGACATAAACTATCGCTATCGCTAGAGACAAAAACTTATCCTTAAAAAAAACATTAGTTCAACAAAATCTAGAGTAGGATATCTCTTCTGCTTTCTGAGCATTAAAAAAGATGTGGAAATGTTAGAAAGAGTACAACGCAGGGCTACTAAAGTGACACCCGAACTTAGGAAAAAACCCTATGAAGAAAGATTCCGCTGCCTAACATTTTGTCACTCGTGGTAGAAGTTTACGGGCCATGGAATAAATTACCCGACACAGTACTTCAGTTAATATATTTAACAACAGACTAGACGAGTACTATTTGCGTTTAAATGTAACCTAATAGGGGCACAGAGGAATTTCACTGTACAAAATCATGACTGAGTTTTTACACATAAAGCCCCAAGGCCGCCCCCTCCTCTCCAATGATATGTCAGTTATTAGTTGTTGTATCGAATTAATCTAAATATGTTTTCTATATTGCTTTCTGGCTTTCTCTCATTAGTTGTTGATTTTTTTAACACTAGCAGACGCTGTTTGGGGGAGAGAATAGATCGTTCCTATCAGCTATTGAGTGCGAAGAATGTGTATATTAGAAATGCACAGTAATAGTTACATTCTTAGATAAGTGTGTACGTAGATAGAAATTTTATTATATGTAAGTATAGTCGTAGATCGGTGAATAAGTAAATATAAAATGCATGATATGAAGGTACACTCGTAGATGGGCGTGTAACTGATCGATCTAGACATAATAAATGCATGGAATAGATTTGAAAGGTTGAGGTGGTATAGACCTCACTAGGGTCTATTTATCTATATGTATATGCTCATAGCTTTGTGATCTAAATTTTTCTATTCTTTTTTAACAGTTGGAACTTCCAGAAGTAGACCTTATCTATATTCCTTTACCCTTCACTTCCGGTATTTAATTTCGTCCTTGATAATATTTCTCTAATCTGTGTCCTTCCTCTGTAAATAGTCGGGGCGCCACCCTGTTGTCTCTTATATATACTACCTCTGTTAAGTATTTTGTTATTCCTTCAAAATGAACTGAACAAGTTTAAAAGTACTTGGAATCCGTCTTTTATTTCGCTGTGGGAATTTGTGCATATTTATATATATATATATATATATATATATATATATATATATATATATATATATATATATATATATATATATATGAGTTTATTCGTATATTGAACAAGTTGGGAAGCAAAGAAAGGAGAAACTAAACAAGCTTAACCTGAAATCTTTTGAATGTGTTTTCTATAAATATATTCGCTGTAAAGTACTGACAAAGCCTCAAACCTAAGATTTCCAAAGCGTACTCTAAGGAGCTGTTATTAAGTATTATACTCTTTTTGGCGTAAATTACTGATAATAATGAGATTTTATAGTTAATTGCTCTAAAGTGTGTCTTTTTATGAATCATTAAAGTATTATTGCAATAAAAAATGCCATTCTTCGTATTTTATCGAGCTACATCTAAACCTAATTAACTAAGCTGTTTATTAAAGTTTGGAACATATTTTTAGAATCTTTAGTAGCATTTGAATCTCACAACCTCAATGACCTTTCGTGTTACTTACTGTGGAAATCGAACCCTACCAACCCCATCATCATTCCAAATGCCGCGAAGCTGACCGCCAGCTATTGAAAACTTTCCAATCTCGGCCGATTTGACTAAAACCCCGCCAAGAGCAACGAAATTGGCTAACCTATAAACAACCGTATAACAGGGCAAGTATATTGTTTATATATAACAACTAATCTGTAGATGTTATATGCTGTAGTAAATATACCAATTTACGTTCCTTCAAATAAAGGCAACATGGACATTTACGTAGGAAAAGGCGTACATGCACAGCTCGACTTGTGTATGCATCCGACGTTGTAAACATTGCAATTCAATGTTCTTTCACAATTAAAGCCTCACAGACAGTCATACGAAGTGTGCTTATACATCCTTACGGGCTCTATGGAATCAAATATTTATGTTTTAATACCCTCAATCATAAGTATAAGTATAGTCTTAGATAGTCGGGAAATATATTCCTTTCTTTTTAGACTTATAACAAACGTAGAGACGCTCATGATACAAAATGAAATCATATTTCCTTAGTCTTTTATTCTTAATATTTATAATGAGCTTAAAACCAGAGTATGGATGAATACAGATGTGGATTATTATATTCTTATCTTCTTATGGTATCGAAAACCGACCTAAATTTCACTTTAGAATTCTTATTGGATATTTAAGCGGTGCACAAATTAACAAGTAAGATCAGGAACTTATGTGTTAGAAGATAATTAATTTCCTTTTTGTAAACATGAATAACAAATAAATAAAACTCAAAATGAATTTGAATAAATTTTAATGATTCTTGATACCGGAAACAAATTATAATGATTCAAATAACAATATTTGGTGGCATAAACCTACTAACATTAAATCAATCAATATTTAGTTAAAGGAGCTTTAAATCATTTTAAATAAAAACAAAATTGAAATTAAAACACTATACTATCACCCTCAAAAAAAAAATTCCCTGGTAAATCTAAACTACTAGGACCACTAATCAAAATTATTTTTCTCTATTAAAATCGGGAACAGCCAAAGGAAGCCTATCTGCAAGAATGTTTGGAGAAAGAGGCACAAAAGAAAAAGGTGAAATTATTCAAAGTGAAAATCGGTGAAAAGAATAGAGCATCTTAAGACACAAGGTCTCGAAAAGGAACATATTTTCATTTACTTTCCCCTCTTCCGAAAAGTCAGATCACACACTTTGGGAAATACGATATCGCTTATGTTATTAACTATAAAAATGGTACATAAGCAAAGGTATTAACAAGTTCTGAAAAGTTGCGTTCCTCTCCATTTAAAGTGCCTCGAATTTGTTTCCTGTTTTTTTGTTTATTTTATATTCTACATAATCACTTTCCTTAACTTTAAATCTTTCGTTACAATCTTTTTTGCAAATTCTCTCTGTTGGGCTTCATTTTTTTTTGTATAATCACTACGCTTTCATCCTGATATAATAGAAATTTGTGGCAATCGGGTGCGCTTTTCCATCAGGAAATAGAGTACTCCGTGAAAGATAAAAAAGTAGAGGGTGTCGAGGTATGGCCAAGTGTACGGGAATATGCGCACACAGGCTCTAAGGTAGGCCAAGCAAGGCGACAACTGTTTTTGTTCTAAGAGGGCTATTTGAATAGATAGCGGCAGCCACGTGACCAAAGAATATAACAAACACAACGACAAAAATAGATTTTCAATACACACTAAATTACAGGCACAACAATAAATATGGATATATATATATATATATATATATATATATATATGGGTCCATAAATAAGACGGACTTAAGCTCCGAATAGTAATTTGATAACTTGGGTTATTGAATGGTTATCACAGGAGATTTAGGGTAGTGAGCGATTTAGTTCCTTTGGACCTTGAGAGTAAGGTGGGGCAAACTTGGGGGAGGTCTTGATGACCTTGATTACTCACGGGTGGTAGCCACAAACTTGCAGCGGGTGGGGCTACTTTCTCGATCTTGTGTTTTGAGAGATGCGGGCCTCTTGTCCTAAGGAGGTCACCAAACGATCTTCGAAGCGCGGGGGGGAGGGGGATGATTGCTCCATACTCAGCTTGAGTGAGCTAACGGGCCTCTTGTCCTTAAGAGGTCACCAGAAGAAATTTGGAGGACGGCTTCTCCAATCCGTGATCCGAAGGTGGATGAGAAAGGCTTGCGTTGCCTCACAGGACTCTTCTCTCTGACCCGAAACTACGGGCGTAATGTCCAGTGCTTCCGTAGCTTGCGACCGTAACTCACACTTCTTGGGAGAGAGCTCGTTGATTTGCACTTTCGGGGAAGTCTCGTCTAACCAAATCTGTCTGTAACCCTAGGGCGGGTGCACATATACCTGGAGTTCTTCAAAACAGAGAGAGATATTTAGACCTTCTCTAGCCTTCGTTATCGGCCGTGACAACCCGAGAGTCTCCTTTCGGTCAAGTGTTAAAGGCAGGGATCAGCGGGCCAGACGGGCAACCAGTGGTGGGAGCCATAGAAGCGGGTCACGGCGTATGCTACAAAGTAATTTCCTCAACCAAGGGGAGTGGGGGACGGGGGAAATTAAGACGGCCGGGAGGTAGCCCCAATTTTAGCGTCATGCCTCGGTGGGAATTTCGCGGAGACCTGTCGACGAGTCCAAAAAGTGTGATCTGGAAAAGGGAGGGGGAAGTAACGGCTCGCATTCTCTCCCGAAGTAATATCTTAGGAGGTGGGGAAATAATATTATTCTAAGGGGATACCTCCACAGAGGGGATAGACCCCTAGCAGACACAAGGAATTTATCAACGTGGAGCACTTTGTGGAATGGGGTTAAGTCATAATCGAACACTATTAATTTTATTTGCGGAACTCTTTAAACATCAGTTTGGATACGTTTAGCTCCTCCCCAATCAGAAGAAAACAATATGTATTCCTCTTCTTCTCTTCAAATTGAAGACGTCACCTCCTTCGCTCAAATTAAAGTGCTGCCTACCTAAGTAGCTCAACCTGAAATTGACCCCTTCCTTGGAGCGGGCAATTAAATCTTCCACCTTCTTCCCTTTAAACTGAAGCGGTTACCTTCCTACATTCAAATAGGATCTGTAACCTTCAACGCATATAATTAAAGTTACCACCTTCTTCAATCCATCTTAAACCTCCAGCCTCCCTCTCCTCAACTTGAAGCTGGTACATTCGTAGCAGAAACGTGATGCTGCTACCTTCTTCAACTCAACATGAAGCTTCATCCTTCGTCAACTCAATAATAGATACCACTTTCTTCGTATTATATTGAATCTATCACCTTACTAAAATTGACTGATGCTGTTAACTTCCTTGCGTCAACATGAATCTTCCACCTGCTTTGTCTATCCTCTAAACTGCCAACTTCCTTCCCTTAACTTGAAGCTACCGCCTCTCTTGCCTCACTAGAAGGTCCCACTTTCCTTGCCTAAACTTAAAACCTCCACGTAGGATGACTTCAACTTTAAGCTCCCATCTTTTTCGCGTCAACTTGAAGCTGCCAACTTAGGGGCATCAACCAAAAACTCTCACTTTCATGGCCTCAACTTTAGGCTTTAATATCTTTGTCTCAAACCTAAGTCACTGCGATCCTCGCTTTAACCGGAACTTCTACATTCCTCGACTCAACTCGAAACTCGCACCTCCTCGACGTAATTTGGAGCTTTAAAATTCCTGGCCTCATTTTGAAACTATTACCCTTCTCTCCTGAACTTGAAGCTGACAACTTCCTACACTCAACCTAAAATTGTCACCTCCATTTCCTCAATAGAACCACCCACTTGCCACACTTCACGCCTCGCCTTGAAACTTCCACCATCCTGTCCACAATTCAAACGTCCTAACTGGCTCATCTGCATCCTCCTAACAGGCTTATCTGACCCCTCCTAATGAGCTTACTTGCCTTTTTACTGGAAGGATGCTTTCAATTGCAATCGGTAAAGAACACTTTTGTATTTACTGGTGTCATGTTAACGACAGCTTGATATATCTTAAGTGTTTTGTCGAAAATTGTGTTTAATATTTTTCTTGATTGCTTCATCGTGTTACAAAAGACGTGAGCAAATTAAATGTTTTTTCATGTAGCTAATATTTTTTGTGTTTGTGGTAGCTTTGTATTTTTCTCGTGTTTTTTGTTCAAAATAGTGTTTAGTAGAATTTTCTAATTATTTCAGCATGATACAAACGACGTCTCTAAGGTAAATGTATTTTTCGTACAGCCTGTTTAATTTGTTTGTTTTTTCTTTACATTTTGCTTTCGTTTTGTCTCATTTCCACCTCAATTAGGTTAACTTATCATATTGTATCATGTGATTTTTTACTTACTTATTTGGAGCAAAAGTACCCCTATCAAAGTATCATATTATTTTAATTCTGCGATAATCCGCTTAAATTTAATTGAGTTGCCAAAGGACGACTCTATACCTCCATTTCACCGCAATCTGTGCACAGATCTTACTAGTTCATTAACAACCACTTTTTATTAATTTAATGCTGTAATATTTGCAAAAAAAACATAACTCCTTTTATTTTTCCTTTACTAAAGTTAAGCGAATCCATAAACCGTGTAATTGCTTGTTCCTACAGGCTCATATCGAGGAATAAAATGACAGCTGCAGGGATGCGTAATGGCTAAGGAAATTGTGGTATTTCTTTTATTAATGCCTTGAAGAGTCAATTCGGAGCAACGGTTGCAAGGTGCTTATTTATGGTTAAGCGCAACAATGACCAGGTAACTATCACCAGGTCTGATCTGGCCCATCAGGAGGAGCCTAATTGACGGACTTTTTGCAGCTAAGATGCACTCGTTCGTTTCGGTTTTCGGGGAAGCTTCGCCGAGATATTAAAGTAAAAATGGAAAATAATTTCTCAGTTCTAATTTCTGATCAGTATTAAAATGAGTTAAAAGTTGATATTGTATGAGACCTTAGTATCAAAGATCACTGGAGGAAGTCAAGAGTACAGTCAACTGGTTCGAAAGTTAATGGACAAAAGTAAAAACGTAACGTTTGCAAGTATTTTTTAGGGTATAGACTAGGGGAATGTTTTATATAATAGACTCTCATATATTAAACACTCTTATGGTTCTTTGCCAGCAAATGTGGTGCACGTCATCAATTTACGAGATAAATTCTTCGAGCGCAACGGACTATTCTGGCAAGACGGGCTACACCTGAAATAGTAGGTGTAGCAAGACTAAGGAAATTTTTATGTTCTCGCAGTTGTGGAAGTATAGATGGATAGTTCTAACAGCGAGTTTATGGGAAGTTAACATACTTGCCTAAAAAGCTAAATAGACAGTCCTAGATGCAAAGCTGAAGCGTTATTTTCTAAAGTAATAACAAACTTTTGTAATAATAAAATAGCTCAATATAGATATTACATCTGAAATTTTAAATGATGAGTTTAAATACTTGTCGTAAATAGTATTAAAATAGATTTTGTCTTTTCTATAAGCCACCAAGACAAACATAAAATTATGATATAATTCATTTTGAAATGACCTTGATCTTAATTAAACAAAGATTTATGGTTATATGCAGTTCCTCAAAGTTTCTGAACGTAGAATTTTTAAATGGAACAGCAGACAATTAGGAGATTGACATCTAAAATTTATAAACGATAAATTCCTACATAAACAAAAGACGAACCGACCTCTAAACAAAATATCCTATACTCATTTTTGACTAATGATGATACCTTAGTAGTAAGTTTGCATATCGAAACACTAGGAAACAGCGATCACAACATAATTCAATTAATCAAATCTAAATATTCTTGAAAATGTTCACGAGAGCTCTTATTTCCTACCTGCCTCTAAATCTTTCAACATGATTCTTTTCTGACTTGCATAAACTTTGAAATTTTCATGAAATCCTAAAATTTGAATAAGCTATGAAAAAAAATAAATGGATTTCAACGTTCATTTTTAAATATTTATACATAGTGAAATAGTGCGATATAAACATAGAGCTTCTAATAGATCAAATGAGATGCCTTGGATAAATAGTGAGATTAAAAGGTGCCTATGAGAATGTAACTAATTGTATAAAACTTCGAAAACAAACAATAATCTCGAGATTCGAAACAATACATCCATTATCCTTCTATCAAATGTGAAATAATAACATTTAAAGGAAACTATAAAAAAAATAAATAACCTCTTTGTCAGAGTATGAGTCCGAGCAATTTTATAAGTATGTAAATAATCGTAACCAAATAAGAGACCGAATCGGGCCCCTTCAGAATTTCGAAAGTGTCCTTAGTATCGATCCGCACCACATGGTTAAAACATTATATGAACAGTTTTTATCATCGAAGATACAAATAACTTACCTACATTACAACACGTAATATTTTTAGTCACTTGTGAGTCTAGTCGCGAGCGACTCTACATCTCACTATGCGGTCGGTCAGTCCCCGTTTTGCTTTTTTTTTAATAACATCATACCTATTCGGCCAATTCTAACAAAATTTGAAACCTTATGTTGTTTTATATTCTCTTTCAAATGCTATAATTGCCAAAGTCCTCTCAAAGTTACCCGGGAATTATTCTGTTTTGGCAATAACAAAATAACTATTCTGCTTATTCTCACAAAATTTGAAACCCTTATGTTGTCTTACATTCTCCTTTGACTGATATAATTGTCAAAGTCCTCCCAAGGTTAGTCAGGGAATTATTCTGTTTTGGCAATAACATCATAACTATTCGGCCGATACTCTGCTAGACTAGACTAGGCTATATCATGCTATAATCTGCTAGGCAAGCCTAGAATAGGCTATACTATACTAGGCTCTTATAGGCTAGGCTATACTATGCTAGGCTATTATAAGCTAAGCTATTCTAAGATATAATGTACAAGGGTACGAGATTCTATACTAACTTAGGCTATAAACTCCTATGCTAGGAGAGCATATATTATTTTACGCTAGACAATACTAAGCTATGCTTGACTAGGGTATAATAGGATAGTATAGGCTATACTTGTCTAAGAATAGTCAATGCTAATCTAGATTATACTGTGCTAGGCTAGGATAAGCTATGCTAGGGTAGGCTAACGTATAATAGGCTAGGGAGAGCTATGCTCTGCTATGCTAGGCTATGTTAGGATATGCTAGGTAATACTATGTTAGACTACCATAAGCTAGCTAATCTAGGGTATGGTATGCTATACTAGTCTAGGATATACTAGGCTATACTATAATATGATACACTTGACTAAATTATGTTAGGTGTGGTTATGTTAGGATAGGCTATCCAAGCTAGCCTATAGTATGCTGGACTATGCTAGGCTATGGCATGCAATTTTATATTGGCTACGCTATTATAGCCTATTCTAGCTTGGCTATACTAGGCTTGGCTCTGGCATGCAATGCCATAGTAAGTTAGGCTATAGTAAGCTATGCTACACTCGGAAATGCTACGCTAGGCAAGGCTATACTAGGCTAGGCTAAGCTAGGCTATACTATAATATGCTAGGTTAGACTAGGATCTACTAAGTTAGGCTAGGCTATACTAGGATACGATATGCTAGGCTATACTAAGCTAAGGTAGGACAAATTAGGCTATAATATGCTAGGTTATACTAGTATAGCTAGATTATACTAAGCTAGGCTAGGTTAGGCCTGATACAGCTAGGCTATTCTATTTTGTGCTAGGTTATCTTATGTTTGGCTAGACTTCGATATACTAGGATAAATCAGGGTAGGTTATACTATGCTATGCTCTACTAGGCTATTCTAGTCTAGTCCATGCTAGACAATACTACGCTATTCTATGCTAGGGTATTTAGAATAAGTGAGGACACGCGACCTTTTGGTTAGTAGACCTTGTTTTTTTATGAAAACTCTACAATTTCACATATTGTCACACCGAAAATGAAATTAGTTTTAATTATTATAAAAATGAGAATTTCCAAATCACTGGGTACCGATAAAATTTTACCGATTCAACTCAAGGAATGAGAAAATCAACTGTTTAAAACACCTTTGAACAATTTTTTAACATCTATTACTTAGGGAATAGGTCTTAGGAAGTTAAAAGAGGCTAATGTTGTCAATTAAAAAAACAACAGAAAAACTGATCCAGAAAATTTTCACTCATGGAGTCCATTATTAGAGAGAAGAAATATGAAGTATCTGGAGGTAAATAATTTAACTAATGAGATGCACCACAGTTTTCAACTTGGACGTTCATGCTTAACTGATGTGCCTGATTCTTTTGAAGAAATAATAACAATGTTTATTAACCATGATAAACCTGTTGATGTAGTTTATCACGCTTTCCAAGCGGCTTTTTACACTGTGTCACATAAAAGAATTAATAAAGCTAAAATCGCTCGGAATATGGAGCAAAGTACTAAAATGGATTGAAGACTAGCTGGAAAAATATAGGTAGAGTGTTGTTTTCAATGGAAATAACTCATCATGGGAATCAGTCGCTAGCGCCGTTCCTCAAAGATCTGTTCTCGGAACTTGCCTTTTTAATTTCCTCCCTTTGCCCAGAGTGTAAAGCATCCTTCATAGATGTATTTATTTACCATTTTCAATTTAACTTTTTAGAATTTATCATATTATTCATATATATGTATGATAATGTGTGTTTTACTAATATATTTGAATATTTTGTAAATATGTTGGAATTACTTAGTATATTACATTGTTGTGTTATAAACAAAATGTTATATTTTCTAAAATCAAAATTCAACAATTATTTCTTAAATTTCAGCTTAAATTCATAACAATTGTGTATTCAATATCGTTCTAAATAAGTGATACAACTATAACCCAAGCACTTACAGAAACAGAGGCAGCACAAATCCATCTTCTCTATAGACAAGAATGTTTTTAGAAACAGAGAATGGCAGAAAATGTGTTACAACACATAGGGAAGACAGATCTACGAAGGAATGCAATGCGAGAAAGAAGCCATGTACGAGTATATCTATAGTCAACACAACAAAACGTTTTCAGTGGGTAAAGATCATAAATATTGGACAAAGTTAGAATGGTCGAAAGTTATCTGGTCAGATAAAAGTAATTATCATGTATGTAAGAAATACTATTGTAGTGCTGTTTACATAATATTTATTTAATTCCTTTTAAATATATCTGGTAAGTAAAGTTTTTTAAACTGTTCTTTTTTGGAGCATATTTGAAGATTTTGAGTACTTCTGAGGCTACTTTTGTGAAACGAAAAGTTGGGGAAGCATTTCACTCTGCTTGTGAGGTAACAAGCCAAGGATAGAGGTGGCTCTATCGTGTTACGTGGCTACATATCTTTATCGATTCAAAGAGGAGATGTTTTTATTCCAGAGAAAAATGACCTCCACAATTTATACCACCAGGTTCTCACAAGTTTTAGAGTCATCTATGCAGATATTGCAACTTTCTTTCCCTCTACTTGAAACTGCCACCATTTTATCCTCAAATTGAAGCTGCCACCTTCCCCATATCTACATGAAGCTGCCACACTGGTGGGGCCAGGAGTAGGGAGGGGCGGTCAACCCTAAGTGGTACGTTTTAGGGGGGCGCGGCATTTTTTTTTTATTTCAAGCCAAGTGCGCGTTAGTCAAATATCTTCCAGTAGGTATTTTTTTGTTTAATTTTCCAGATAAATACGATTTCATTAATATTTTAGACGAAAAGAAAAGAAACTTTAGGAAACATTGTGAAAAGTACATATAATCTTTATTATAAGTGAAAAATAATTTAGTGTATTTTGAGATGCATCATGCAAAAGTGAGAAGTTGTACTCTTTAGAGAGTCAGCAAATTTTACGACCGCTATTGGCGACACAAACACTAAGTGCGCCTCTGAGCTTCCATCTTCCTATCTAATATTCTAGACTCATCGCCTCAGATTGCAGCCCACATTTTTCACGTCTCAACTAGAAGCTGTTACTTTCCTTACTCAACTGAAGATACAACCTTTCTTCCATCTACTTGAAGCTTCACCACAAAATGAAGCTGCTAACTACCTCGCCTTAATATGAAGATATCATGTTTTTTGGCCAGCCCCTCAAGATGAACAACTTAACATCAAGTTGGGGTTAGCTAGCTAGCATGTTTAAGTTGAGGCGAAGAAGGTGCCACTTCCTCGCCTAACTTGAAACTGCCAATTTCCTCGCTTAATTTAGAAGCTGCCATATTCCTCGCTTAATTTAGAAACTGCCGTCTTCCTCGCCCCAACCTGAAGCTGCCACCTTCTTCGTCTTAACTTGAAGCATCCACCTTCCTTGCCTCAAGTTGAAGCCACCTTTTTTCTGCACTCAACTTAAATCTGTCACCTTCATTTGCCTTTCTTTTCAAGCTGCCACCTTCACTTGCCTCCTTTCAAGCTGCCACCTTAATTTGCCCTCTTTGAAGTTGCCAGCTTCCTGGACTCAACTTAAAGCTGGGCTTTATCTTGTCTAGACAATTCTTTTCAACCCCTTTCCTTACAAACCTACTCTTACCTATTTTCTTAGACAGCTATTAAGTTTGCAGGCTAGTCGCCTACCAGCCATTGTCCAGTCATCCATGGTCAGGGCCGGAAAGGGGAAGGATGCTTCACTCTTTCATCTGTGCCCCTTTTGAGGCGGAGTGGGGGCATTTAAAACGCCTGCCATATTCCCACCCTTTTCTTCTCCCTCTCCCTCTCCCCATCTTTATTTTCCTTATATACACCTTTACTAACGCGCAAGTCGATGCCATGCGTAGTATGGGCAACCTGATGCGGCTAACATCTAAAAATCAGATGCCCTTCCTGCCCTAACATTCGAAGTTTGCCATTCGGACAAAATGCCTTCGGGAGAACCTTTGGTTATATATCTTCCACACTTTTTCACTTTCTCTAACTTTCCAATTTTCTTTACAGATCTCTCCTGACACAGATTCTGCGTGATGCGGCCTCGTTGCTATTACGCTTTGAATTCGAGGCAAAATAGTGGAGGCGAAAAACCTCAAGCCTTAAAAGGACAAGTATTTTTAAATTCCAGTCTTATCTTAGGTAACTGAAACCTGGACATGGAAGGATAAAAGCACCTAGAATCTGATGACAACGCAGAGAAAAATGGAAACCGGACACGTTAGGAATAATAACCCACAGAAAACTAAAGAAATAAATGAATAAGGACACAAACACGGGTGACATATACATATAATAAAAAAATAATAGTTCTCAAATAGATATGACACATGACTAGAAGAAACGAAAGAGGATGGACCAAAAAGAAATTCTGAATTGTATTAATTTATACCTAAGGAAACACTGAAGACGACCTCGCCGAAGGTGTGAGGAGGAAGTTCGTTCAATAGCACGAGTGACATGGTCGACTCGTGACATCCGCCCCTCGCATCGGGGGCAAGATCCCCAAGCACCTAATAAAATGCATATAAAGATCAAAATGACAATCCCTTCCAAGCTCGACGGCACTAGAGGCTGGTCCTCATTGGGCGGAGTGGGTATGAGTGCCTCCAGCGGTGACGCTCTTACTCCATCAGTACAGTTCCAACACAGATTATAGTATGTTGTGTTGTGAAGGCGGGAAGGGAAAGATAGCGATTTTGTGATTGGCTAAGTGCAATATAATGCGTGTTGAGCTACTTACCAAATATCAGCGTATGCGCCTAATGGGCGGTCAGGTCGTGACCACGCTGCAAGTTTTGTATTCGGATTCACTGAGATCGAACTTGTGCCTCCAGTGAGTGTGTGTGTGTGTGAGAGAGAGAGAGAGAGAGTGTGTGTGTATGTATGTAAGAGATAGCGAGTGAGAGAGAGAGAGAGAGAGAGAGAGAGAGAGAGAGAGAGAAAGAGAGAGAGAAAACTATATTATTTTTCGCCTTACCTTTAACATTTTCCCTGATTATTCTCCCTCGTGAGCCAGAGGTGTTCTTTCAAGCATCAATCGTTTCTCACGACCGGAGAGTAAAAGGGCGAAAAGATTCACCATACATTAAGAAAAAGCTCAATAATAAATTTCCAAATCGGAAATACATAATAAACATGTAATTCATGTTTTACTTTAATTAATAAATTGGTGAAAAAATAGTTATATTTTTCCCTATGAAAAGGGTTTGACCTAACCTGACTTAACCTTTCGTCTCTACTCTCCATAAACATTTGGATCGCACAAAGGTTACCCATTCTCACACCTCAACAGTGACTAAGCGAAAATCTGTTCACCTCCGCGAACTGGAGAGGAACACCGCGAACCACCATTATAGGCCCGAACCCTCTGTATTAAAATGTTTACCGAGTGATTATAAAGGCCTTTAGCGTCAACGCGACAAAAATCAATAGGTCAGCTCTGTGTTATAAAAAGAGTTAAATAGTTTTATAACTTTTAAAAGGATGCTTAACTATGGCGTGATTCATAGGGGAGAACAAGCCAGGTTGAAGGCGTTATTAGAGGGAAAAAGTCTCTATAGTTTTGGAGAGAGATGTTTAAAGAGGTAGAGACAGCTAAAGGTTATTAATTCCTTTATTTGTCCTGCGATAGTCCTTCCTCTCTCTCCTTCTCCTTTTTATCATATGCCCCTCTGTCTTGTCCTGTTTTGGTTTTGTGTATTTGTCCACTGATTTGTCTATGCCTTTAAGGATTGTTGAAAGTTTTAAGAAGACATCTTTGTCCTACGTTTCGAGGTCTCTCCATTAATTCTTAATTTATTTTTATTCATTAAAAAATATGTTATCCTCTTTATCCTAATCGGACTATACATCTTTTGCAACAAATTTCAACTTCTTCAAACCTCACTGCAATCTTCAGTACTCTATTCAAAATGTTCCAGGTATAAAGGATTATCTTGTTTATCGCTTTCTAGTTACTTAGAGTAGTAGCATCAGTTTTTTTTTTATATCTCGCACATCTTCATTTATCCTAACGTAACCAATTTATGAACAAAAACCTTTATACAATTTTCTATCCGGTTCTGGCTGTTGTTATTCTCAAATAATTACTAAAATAAATATCCTCCATCCCTTCCCTTACACACAACTAGTGCACTTCTTGAATAGAATTCGTGACAGAAGAGTTTATGACTGAGATAAAGACTTAGAGATTTACTATCGAACTGCAAGTTCCGTTTAAAAACCTCTATTGCCACGAAAACGGCTCTTGACGTGTTTACCTCCAGCATACTTATGCGGTCATTCTTAACCCGTAGCAGTGAATATTTATTTATAACCGTAAGGTTGCGTGTGCTTTTATGCAGATAGCTGAATTTTCTATGAGTTATGAGTGATAGCGAAGGAAACTGACGATCAATAAAGAATGCATCCGAAACCTTTTTCGTGCTAATTTCGCCTCCTCACCCACATTTTGAGAGGGGGAATGAGGCAATTAATTTTTTTATCAACTCACGATTCACACTATAAAAATGGGTGCAGGAGAGTGCGCTACTTTCAAACCAAAGACTATTAGATTCTATTCCAATTTCTGCTAGTTACTGGACTACCCAATTTGATGGGTAATTGTGGCTTAGAATTAGCAACGGTGACTATTTTTTTTTTCATTATAAAGTCTTTTATGCCCTCGCAAACAATAGTGATCCAGCAACCAGTCGTGATAGTCCGTAGCCTCCAATGCCGTTGGTTGGATCGGGTAATTTGATTTTATTTGCAGGCAAATAATGGTCTCTATACCTGAGATCATGTGTGATCAGTGGTAAAGATAAAGAATAGAGGGTGAGAATGAAGAATCGAGTAGATATTTGTGGTGAAGAGGAAAATTAATAGATATAGCGATATGAGTCTCCATTCACATTTATAGTCACTCCAAGAAGTCAACGAATAAAAATGTCTCTGAAAAAGGAGCCTATTTAAAAGGCATGTGACGAAATAACATTATTAGCGATTGTTTACATGCATATAAGCCCCTAAAAGGGTTCCTGCTCTCGTTATGAAATAGACACCTGCTTAGGAGATTTACGCATTCGTACTGTCCCTAGTACTACAAGTAATCTAATCGTGATATGTACCTACTTCAAATTTTCACTTACCCTTCCTTCTCCACCTTTTTCATGAACTTCTCTCCACAAACTTGCTCACAAAGTTGTTCTTATGGGGGTTTCGGCCTATTTTAATAATAGCATTAATAAACTGTTCCCATGTGGTTAGGTCTTTGAAGATATTTATGTTTTGAAACGTTGTTTTCTCAAGATTCTCTATATGCACATAAGAGGCAAATTCCACCCGGAAAGATTACAGAATAGCCCATAAATTACTTCCAAGGTGTATCAACAAGTTGGCCATTCATTTGAATCGTAGACTACGCTGTTTTATAGCCTTCAAAGTCGGGATTTCTTAAGCCATTTTACAAGTAGGTTAGCACATTGTAAACTTGTTTTTATTTCTCCGAAAAACTCAATGGGAGGGGCCTTTCTTACTGAATAAGCTCCGTTTTACAGTGATATACACCCTCTGTGTCCCTGATATGCCCAGTGGCTCTTTTATTTTAGTAACTCGTGTTCCTTCTCTACATTTTTACACTCCTTAATTCACCATTCTCTCATTCTCGCATAAAATTCAAGGTCAACATAATGCTTCCCGTAGTGACGAAATATCTATGGGACGGTTTGGATACTTTCTGTGTAGTCGTGGAATTTTGGGGGGTTAATTGTGCAAGATAATGTGTTTTCATTTATCCGACCATCTGAGTGTGTGCCAGAATAAATGAAAGCCCCTCCTTCCCCATCAATATATTGGAATTGGAGAAAAGGAAATTGGAAATTCATTAACATATATTGAAACGCGCATCCATTATGATAATGACGCGGTGTCTGGTGGGAAGACATCCCAAATCGAGCACATAACGGCAGAAAAAAATGAGAATGCAAAGAAGAAGCAAATGAAAGCACATGCATAGATTTACATATGAATCGACAGAGATCAAGGCCTCCCCACAAAGCTGAGTTTAACACCTACCGTGTCCTATTCCGCTCTATCATGCGCGTGGATGTTGTGTGTGTGAGAGAGAGAGGGTGGAGGGGCGGGTAAGAGGACGTTTCTACAAATTCAAATGCAGTTTAGTCATCCATTTGATGGGTCAAATCTAACAAGGTTGAATTTAAATAGGGAAGTTTTTAGGCCAAGGAAATACATCTGAGTCTGCCTTCGCTGCAACGAGAAGAGGATTGTTAGCAAACAGTGGCCCAAAGGGAGACAAAGAATAATTTCACAGGATTTTTGATATTCTTTCAATTTGAAAAATAAGGAAAGTTAGTTTACCAAAGTATGCATTTTCACTCACCAGAGAAAGAATAATTTGTAGAATAATGAGATAAACGAAACAGATGGATAAATAAAAAAAAAATACTAGTGAAGCCAAGAAGTGTGATTAACATTTCATCGTAGCAAAAATTTAAAAGTAAAATGGACAGGAAAGTATCAACCCTGAAGAACACCTGCACCCAGAAATCCTGAAGAATAGAGCTGAAAACCACCAAGAATTCGTATATCCGACTCATTTTATTTAAGAAACGTAGAATAAACCAAAAACAGGGATTTTCACTATATAAGTATATGGAGTTTCATGGAGTTGAATTTAGAGAATTAATAATGTGCGAAAGTTACATTAAAAATCTAAATTAATTTGTGTGCTAAGGACAGAAGAGAAGCATAAGAGAAAAATCACAAAATTCATGGCTTAAGTAAAATAAATAACGTCTGATTTACATTAAACAAAATGTTTGAGGACTTAATAATCCAATGACAGAATCTTCATTAAAAAGGAAAATAGTTCTTCAGGATATCCGATGCTTTCCAAGGAAGCATCGGATATCCTGAAGAACTCAAACCACTTACTTAGATCGTAGAACATAAAATCCAAAAGTAGAATCAAAATTTATTGAAACACTGAATTATTAAAAGAGAAAAACACCTAACAATTTCTGATGGCAGATGATAATACAGGGTATCCCCAAAATCTGACAGCCAAAATGCTTATTTAATAAAAATTAAATGCAGTTTATTTAATTTGAACCACATCTTATTTAATTGAAATATTAATAACTAACATCTTCAGTGTGATTTGAACTATTCCCGATGACCCTATGCATTAACTTCAAATTTAGATCAATTTGGTCACAATAAGTTCTGATGAGAGTCTCGCGAACCCATCGCCGCTTTTGTGCGAAACAGCGATCGGAAGTAGGGGCAAGGTATCCTTGCTTCTGTAATTATTCCTTGTAATGTCCATAAGATGAGAGGCCAGAAGAGGTCAAATATGTATAGATCAGGGTGCATGCCGAAAGATTGGAGGAATGAATGTATTGTTCTTATTTACAAGGGAAAGGGTGAAAGAACTGAGTGTAGTAGTTATAGGGGTATAGGTCTGTTGAGTGTTCCTGGAAAGGTATATAGATGAGTCTTGAGTAAAAGAGTTAGGAGGGGCACGGAAAGTTTGATTGAAGAGAAAAAAAGGAGATTTATAAAGAGGAGAGAGTGGGTGGATCAGATTTTTTCTACCTTGACAAATCTATGGGAGTAGCTACCTGGAAAAGAATAAAAGTTTGTACATAGCTTTAATGGATCTGGAGAAAGCGTATGACATAGTGGACCGAAAGGGGATGGGTAATGTGTTGAGAATGCTTGGGATTGACTGCACAATAATGAGAGCTATCAAAAGCTTTTATGATGACTGTAAAGCATGTTTGAGAGTTGGAAGAAAGGAAATAGAGTGGTTAAGTGTAAAAAGTGGACTCAGACAAGGATGCGTGATGTCACCCTGGCTGTTCAATCTCTATATGAATGGCATGGTGATAGAGTTGAAAGCAAAAGAGGGAGGTAGAGGTGCAGCATTAGTCTGTGAAAATGGAGATGTACGAGCTAGAACAATTGTTGTTTGCGTAGATTAAGTGCTGGTGGCTGACTCAAAAGAAAACTACAGGCACTCGTCGATGCATTTGGTATTCTGTGGGACAGAAAGAAGCTCAGTGTGAATGAAGGCAAAAGGAAGGTAGTGTGGTGCATTAGAGAAGTAATGAGTAGGCTGGAAGAAGTGCAGTGTTTTAAGTATCTAGGTGTGGATTTGGAAGCTGATGGAAGGGGTGAAAATGAAATATTGCAACGAAAATAAATGGAAGTGAAATCATAGGGTGCAATAAGGAGTCTTATGAAAGGGATGCGAGTGAGCAGGCAGGCGCAAAGAGTGTGAAAGAGATGTGGAAGTAAAGGGAGTTTGAATGAAAAAACTGATATAGATGTGATTAGATGGTATGGTCACCTAAAGAGAATGTAGAATGAAGAGCTAGTAAAGAGAGTGGATAGATCTCGAGTGATAGGAAGGAGACAGCGTTGGCGTCCGAGAAGGGGGAGGATGGAGTGTACGAGAGATGCCCGTGTTGGACGGGGCCTGAGCATCCAGGAGGCAGAAAGTCGTACTAAGGATACGAATAAATGGAGACGAATAGTTAGGGGAGGACAAGCTGTGTAGGGTGACACACAAAGTCAGGTAATGAAGTTTTCAGGGGAAACATGATAGCCGGAATCTGGTGATAGATGAAGTTGTAGTAGGTGGGTCACCTTGGTTAATCAGCGGAAAATGGAAGTTTCTTTGGCTATGACCCCCCCCCCCTTCTGCGGGAGATATGGGCGGGGTATAAAAAACAACTTGTGATGCTTTCCCTCAAGTGTATTGTATCTTTACTCTTCACTTATCCCTTAGCATGCCCTAGAAGAAGAAGTCAAGTGAGGCGAGTAAGGTCTGGTAAATGAGGAAACTATTGCCAATTTCCTGTGTCCAAACTTTAAGAACATCCTGTATAAAAGAACACACCGCGGATTAAAATCAGAGGTAACACCAATGAAATAGTGAAGAATTCTATAGGATTAAAATTAAAGCAAGATATCAATACCTCATTATATAAGAATGAAGTCCCATCAGAAAAAGAAACCGAATTTTACAGACATATGTGCATGAAACATTTTAAATTATATGGAAAAGTAGTGTAACACCTTACCGCATAAAAGTGGGGTGATGGACGTCTTTTTGATTTACTTGTGATTCAAATTAAAACAGGGTTGTGACTTTATCCAATAAAATTAGAGTATAGGCCCGTTATTACAGCGAAGTAAGAATATTGCCTCTTTCTGTAGCACTGACACACTAGGAATTAACTTTCGAGGGTTCATTCGCACCTCGTTTTTTTCAATTATTAATGAGATAGTCCGACCATATAATGAACTTTCACATTAAGTACAAACAGAATGACAATCGTTAACAAGCCCGAGGCCCGAGCGGTACTAGGATGTTTTACCACTGACACGTTTCCCATCCAAGAAGTGTGAATATAGAAATCTCTTCCAAGAGTTTTGTAGACGCATAAATGATATGTTGTGTGTGTAAATAGTGAGATGGGAGAGCAACGGGCATCGTTGTTGGGTATATACGTAGAGAGGCATCTGGCCTGAACTGCCTGCCTCCATTCGTCGGAATCAGTTCATCGCCTATGAGTGGTGGCTTCCGACAAGCACCGAGGTTTTGAGTTCGATCTTATCGGTCATCTAACATGAAATATAAGCGTAGAAATCAAATGCCTTAGCTATTAGACTAGCGAGCGCTGCTAGACTCTATTCCAGGATGTACAACATGAAGGACTCATGGCTTTATAATAAAATATAATTCACTATGTAACAAAATTTAACCTTTTTCTCAATCCTGGGTTTTAAAGGTATTTTCCAGTTGTTTATAAGTAAAGTAAATGAAAAAAGTCTATTTTGATCGCAAAACTTTGCTTTTGTAGGTAGGGCATTGAATTTCTTATTAATTTAGGGAAAAGATTGAGAATATATAGAAGACAGTAGGCCCTATACTATTCAAGGCGAGGTAGAAAATTGTAAATAGTATTTTTAAAAAGCATTGGAATGTTGTATAATAGTATTTGTTTCAAGGAAACCTTCCGAAACATTCTAGATTTAATGAGAAATTTCTAGAATTTAGTAGAATTTTATGAAGTTTCAAGATTGTTTCAGAACTTATCAGAACACACCCAAAGAAACTTCAAGAACCTTTTGAAATATTCTAGAATATTAATTCAGAAATATTTACATCCATCTGCTATCATGTCTGCTCTAGCTACCATAGTGAACACATCAGAAGCGAAAAGGCTTGAAGAGGCTGCAATCATTCTCCAGGTGGATTCTGTTATATGTAAAGAGCAAGATATTAAATGCCACAAGTATTTAAGATATTAATTTTGTTGTTCGGCCAAAATACTAATAAAGTATATACTTTTACTTTAACAAGACGGTATAAGGGGGGAAAGAAGAGCCATGAAGTTTTGGAAGTCCCAAGATTTGGCTTGAACCCACTTACCATTCAAGCAACTTCTAGTTCTGCATGGTGGACCCGTCTAAACGTCAAAGTGTTAGAAATGCACCTACAATTTCCCTGGTGCAGGAACATGCGACCCAAAACAATCAAATAAAGTGGAGGAAACCAGCCTTCTCCAAAATGTCGTATAGTCCAGAAGTCAGTGTACATTCAAAGGACAAGTGGTAACGACCCCACTCGTCCAGATACCAGAACACGTAACGTGCGCGAAGATCTCCTAACCTGGAACATTTAAGAAATTGTGCTGAACAGTCTGGGGGACAACGCAGTCGTAACAGTAAGGCGCAGGCGAGCGTGCCATCAAATGGCATTGCGTCTCGAGAGTGTGTCCAATTCAGAGATGACAGAAAGCAACCTGAAGCCGGCGCGGCATTGGTGGGTAGGTCCATCTGAACAGTCTCACCCGTAGTCGAGCTTCGAATGAATAAAGGATCGATAAAAAAGTAAGGCAGTAGCCCTATCAGATCTCCAGGCCCTGAACGGCACGGAGTGAAGAATATTTATAGCGCGGGTACAGGAGATCCTAAGGCTGTGAATATGAGGCTCCCAAGTCAGGCGTCATTCAAATACAAGACCAATGAAACGGTGCGATTCAACCACTTCCAAGCATTTAAAAACAAGTCTGAGTTAGGGAGGAGCCGTGAATGGCGGATAAAATGCAACAACTTAGTCTTAACCAAGGAAAACCGAAGCCTGTGCGCTTCAGCATAGCGAGATAAGTGGCTCAATGCATGTTGGAGTCAACGCTTGAGTTGGCATCTGGACCGCGTCAAAAGAGATCGTAAATCGTCCACGTATAGCGTAGTGAGTACATCTTCCGGCGGCACAGAGGTGATGCCGTTGATGTTCAGGGCAAAGAGTGTGACACTGAGGACACTTCCCAGTGGGACGCCCTTTTCCTGCTTTAAATCAGGCTGTGCCTCTGGAGAGGACAAAAATAGTTCAAAGCAGGAAAATGAAGGGCTTCTCTGGCAGTGATGCGTGAACTCCTCCACATTTAGGACACCTCTTTCCAGCTCGTCGATAAGGTCGGCAAAGACTTGACCCCTGGGATTAATCCAAGCGGTGAAAGTAGTAGCTCCTCCGCCGCAGTGGCACGAATGCCTTAACGTGGTAGCGATACCAACCGAGAAGCACCGACTCAGGGAGCTTGTCACAGTCGAACGTGACGAAACGTGTAGGGGTGGATCTCGAGGCCTTTTTGTTTTCTCATCATACGCATGAACTTGACAGTCCCATGGTCGGCCAGCTCTAAAGTGGCCATATATGGAGTAGTCCAAGAGTTACCTCGCATTAACTACTTCTTTCACGAAGTTCATGGTAGAGTGCCGCTTCCCATTCACCGGGTTGCCATCAAGTGTACGGAGAGCACTAATCTTGAACGCCTCGGAGGGATCAAGCGCATTCGCCAGAAGGCTCCCGTACGAGAAACTGGTCACCTTGGGCTCTCTAACAATTAGGTAGGCTTGTTCTATTCTCTAATGGAACATGTTGCCTTTGGCCAACATGCTGCTATCAGTGGAGCGAATAACTAAAAGGTGTCTGAAGCCAGCGGGCTCACAAACACTAGGTAAGCTCTGAATGAGAGGCCTCGACGTAATCAAGGCTCCGCTCTGCGCACTTTTGGTCTTCGTTATGGACTCCCTACCGGGCTTGATGTCGCGATCTTGGTTTGGTCGCATACCAAAACAGCAGCGGCCCCGTCCGTTCCCGTGGCTGCTGCGGAGAGGAGGTGCCCCGAGTATTTTGTGTTTTTTCTCTTTCGTTTCTTTTTAGGAGAGGAGGTCAGGGAATGAACCCTCTTCTCCCCTCCGCCCTTAGAAGCCCCCAGGCCAGATAGACCGGCCTCCGCAAGATTCTCCTCTGAAATGGAGAAGGTCTTGCTTTTAACAGGGGCACCAGCTGGGGGAGGAGATCGATACTCTCCTTGTTAGACCTCTGGGGCCCGACCCGTCTGAGGAGGATCTTGCAACGAGGTGGACTTGAGTGCTGTGCTTGGCACCGAGCCAGGGTTCTACCCCGTGGAAGATCCTACCGTCTGGGGCTGGGTAACCTAAGGGACCATGTCCATCTCATGGGGTGGGGCCTCCATGTACACCCCCCTAAGACCACGAATCCGATTCGAGGAACATGTATTTCTGGTCTTGAGCCGGCGAACCAGCAATCGGTCGGAAAAGATAGGAAGGCAGGTATACTGACCCCCTGCAAGCTGGTCGCGCACGCAAGTAGGACATTAGGTAGCATGGTCCGACGGGCCCTGCCATCCCTTGCTTCCCTACGGGGATTGGGCTTATCAAGCCGCCTCCACAGGGAGCGCTCAATTATGAGCCGCCTGACGGCTTTCATGACAGTCTTCTTGGAAACCAAACGGGAAACTGCCAGAGAAGGGGGTGAGAAGTAGTCTCCTGCATCCGTATACATATAAGAGGAGTAAGAATCCTCTCCTGTCAAAGAGGTTTGGAGGGTCCCCTATGAAAGCACAGGGGAGCGAACCTCTATTTTTTTCGGTGGAGCTGCCCGAAGGCGGCTCCGACGATGGTAGAGGGAGAAATAATGGGGTGTTTTGAGGATCTTCATCATTGTGCATGGTGACCCTATTGTTTTAACGGGATGCAAACACTTATCTCACTATCCAATAGCCCGCTCTGCCACAGATGAATATGGGGCCGGCAAAACCATCTACAGCCATTTGAGGCTACTCCTCCCGCCTAGTGACCTGGTGGTCCATCGGCATGGCGGCTCCTCCTTAGGCACGGCGTAAAATTGATAGACAGTAAAAGGAGATATGAAGGGTATGTGAAAAGGTATGGGTGGGGATAAGGCAAGCTGTTAAAAACCCATCCTCCCAAACTGGAGCTCAAGGATATTTAGGCGATGGGAAGCTGGTCGGCGTCTACCCTGTAAAATTTGGGGCCAACAAGAGAAAGTTGTGGAAGAGGTTGTATGTAAAGTGAGGAAGCAGGGTAAGAAGACAGTGTATCAGAAAGAAGGAGGAGAGGCTAAGCTAGGGGCAGACAATGCGGTAAGTCCCGTCAGCACCGCGGCCAGGAAAGCAAATCGCCGTGCGGGAAGCAACCTTTGCCTATGTAGACGTAGCCAAATGTGGCCTTTAAAAAAAATCAACAAGTTTGTTACAGAAACAAAGGAACAGTATCAAATTTTACAGAAACTAGCAATAAAAAATATCCATACGCTATCAAATTTAAAACGAATCCTCAATAGTACATATAACCTTTTGCCTTAATAGAAATTCTTTAATAGAATATTATAGTTTTTTTACTAAATTCAAAGAAACTACGGAGGGGATTGTGTCTAGCTTATCTTTGCAAAGATTATCCAACTCATTGATTTTGAACGGTGTCTTGCATGCATGCGCAAATTCAGTACTGAGTTCTGACGACTGTATTCACCACTCCAAAAACGAAAATTTTACCCTCTTTCAACCAGAAAGAAAGCAATTTACATTTGTGTTTCGGTAGTTGTTTTGCTGTAAGATTTATCTTATTTCAAAGCCAAGATTGCGAGAATCACTCCAGATAATCTTTAACAATTTTTCTCTAATATTCCTTATTCATTTTTATGTCGTTTTGATAGAGTACAACAACACGCCTAATCCACAGAAATAGCTGCATAACTTAATAGATCCAATTCTATTCTACATTTTTACAGTAGGAACAGAGTTTTGTGGAAGATCCTCCTCACCACTTTTACGACAAACTTACCGCATCATTTATGCCGAACAACCACTCTTTATTTCATATGACTACAACACATGGATCCAAAAATTTAAATCTTTTCCCAAATGGTCATTGGCATAATTTATATGGGTTTTAACTGAATGATTTTCAATTAAGGCGGGTTCCTCCAAAGACTGCCATGTACTTCCACTCTATGACACGTATTGGACACTGCATTCCATCGATCATCGATTCCGTCCTCTCCAAACTTTCTTTCATCTCCCGTTCGGTCTTTCTTGCATTATTTTCAACACATTTACCGAGCTTCCGAACCATGAGGAGTGGAATTTTCCAAGGACGACCCTAAGGAGCGCGACATTCAGTTGTCCCCAACACCCTTAAACTTTATTATTACTGACTGCGCTACAGTAACCAAGTGGGCGATAATATATTTAAAATTATCTCTGCCTGTACTGTATATTTAAGGACATTTAGCCCTTCTTGAAGCTTATCTTAGATTTGAATTTCGATATTATTGTCGATTTGAGGTTAGAAGAGATGATTGATTGAAGAATAAGAGTGTTGAGATGCGATCCCGAAGAAAGTCTTGTTAGGATGTTCTGGACTTTTCTTCTTTAGTCCAAAATATAATAGAAAGTCACAGAAAATAGTCGTGTAAATTCGAAAGTGTCCTAAATTAAAACACGATTTAAAAATGTGGAGGTGAAAATGATCTGATAGGAATACATTTTGGTTGCCAATTTTGATATTTGGTTGGGCATGAAAAGTTTTGGAAGCATGTGTGGAGCGAAAGTCATGTGAGTGGTGAGTGTGATTGAGAGGAGAATTGGAGTTTTGTTTAGAGATATAACCTTTCTATTTTTAGTCTATAAGTTACTATGTCGTTCGGTAGGTCGTCGGTAGGTCGGTCAGTAGGTCAGCCGGTAGGTCGGTCGGTAGGTTAGCCGGTAGGTCGGTCGGTCGGAATGCTCCACTTGTTGAAAGTTTTGAAGGTCAGACGAGATGTTTGTAAATTTATAATACGTTTGTTAATTAATTCTATTTTTTTTCAAATAATTGAGAGGACGCGACTTATGTCTGTTGACCTAGTTTCTGATTTGAGGCTGCTTTTGTCGATCAATTCTAGTCTTAGATGAAAAGTGTGACAGATGATTTGAGGGCAGAGGCTCTCATTTAGGTTGGTGTGAGTCATTTGTCCTCTTTGTTTCCTGTAGGGATTTTATTACTATCTTGACTTTGGAATGTTGTGCTGTTAGTGAGATGTTTGTTAGAATAATTGAGATTGCAGTTAGTGAATATCGTGGATGAATAAATTGAAAGGTATGGATGAGAGTATGGGACCCTGATAGAGGCCTTTTTTAAAGTAGTAGTATACGTGATGTGTGTTTATGTATAACTTTTCCTTCTCTGACATAGATGAAGTGCGTTTGTCTATTTCGTTGTTCGTAAGATGGGTGTGTAGTGGTAAATAGGGGAGCTTGGTGTTTGTTTATTTTATTCCTGGATTTGTCGCTATGTGGCTATAAAGATTGTGTTTGAGTAATATTTCATCGCTATGTTGCAGTGTTTTAGTAGCTTGAGTTAAGTGTTATATATATAATTTAGTTCGGGCTCTCCAGAGCTCGTTTACTTAGTTTTGTGATTTAATGTGCAAGTGTTTGGTTGCAGGTTTCGGTGTATTGTCTTCAGCATAGATTGGTAATGTGAGTATTTAAGTATTGTATTTGCTGTAAGTTTTTATGCGTGGGTAAACTAGTTTGTTTTAGTTATTATCTGTCTTTTATATAGTGTGATATTTCTTTTGTCAAGTTTAAGTTGTGTTTATCTATTACCTTAGAACATGTATTCTTTGCTGGCTGGGTTGATTTATTTGGGAGGAGGAGTGTGTTTGCAAGTGCAATTTCTATGGACTGGTAGTTGTCGATGGGTAAGTTATGGAACTTTTTCTCTATGTATTCAGTGCAGCTTTTCTAGATAGTTTTTGCAGTTTGTATATGTTGTTTTGAATGAGGTTTAGCAAGAAATGATAGTTTTGATTGTTATTGCGTTCTATGTTTCTCGTGTGTAAATGAGGAGTGCAGAATGTTATATATGTTAAGGGAGATTTATGCGTGGTTTGAAGTATTTTCCGAGCTAGTTGGAAAATGTTGTTAAGTGTAGTGAATGTGTGAACTTTTTCTGAGATTTGTTTATCTCTATCGTGTACCAATCGTGTTCTCAATAATAATAAGAAGAAGAAGAATCAAAGAGAGAAAGACTAGCGTCAATCACATAATAAGAAGAACTACATAGTCACAAAAATATATATATATATATTTATACTCCGATCCAAGACTCATAGATTTATCTGATAAAAGTCTGAGACATTAAAAATAGATCAGGGTTGAGATTTCGTTTTTGTAATCCTCTTATGGGGATTTATAGCAGGAAGTGAGCTATCTTGAAATTATTGGTTACTCTTCTAAAATTATATTGATTTGTGGACGGAAATGAAAAAATAATATAACTTTATTCGATTTACTGTCCCCAAAGTAGTCCTTTAGAGATGCTTTAATTGCAAAACTGTCCTACAAGAATGGTGAAAAATGAATTCCAACTACTTTTGGAATTTATTCCTAGCTTTCGTTGAGAATAAATGAATAAAGTTCTGAAGTACCTCCAATTCTTGTTTTCTCTTTCCTGTTGAACATCTTTGCATTGTCTTACGTATTTTACATAAATTCGAGGTTTAAAGCCCTAACTAATATTTTCTTTACTCTACTAAAATATATACACCTTAAAATATACGAATTTTGAGTTTTTCTTCAGTGTAAATTTCATTTTTCTTTTCACACACACATACAATTTCGAAAATAATTAGTCATATGAGACCTATTAATGGATCGTTTCTACGACCGTTAAAACAAATTATTCTTGCAATAAAAATAAACGCTAGCAAACGGTCTAATGGAAGCCATTAACTCATGACATTATGACTTAAGCACTTTTAAAGACTGGAGAAATTTTTCATCGAACGAATCTGTGTGCAACCGTAACATAAGCTACCAAATATAAACAAAAGAAGAATGTCCGTCCTACACCACACTGAGATGTAAATGAGCAGAATAAATAGAGGTCGAATGAACCGGTAGATAGTATTAATTCGCACACTTCATTTCTCGCTACCTACTTGGCATGCATAGTGCCCAAACCGCTTCTTCTTATACATTGGGTATTCAAAGACCGACATCAACAAGATGAGAATGACGAATCTGAGGGCTTTGTTTGATTGCAGTCTCACTCATATTTCTTTATTTGATTGCAGCTTCATGCATTTCGATCACACCGAATGGCATGAGTTGTATATTCAATGGATTGTGATTGCCACTGCTGGCAATTGCTACAGAAAATTATTGCCACCACTGCATTACCTGAGAGCGCTCCTACAAAACTCCTTTTTTCATTTGTTACCCAACACAACATTTGCATATCATAGCCATTTTTTCCAGAGACTTTTTTTCAGCATTTTCGCTCCGTGCCATTAATTTTTATTTGACCTTACTTCTTTCCTTCATTTACTCGCATGTTATAGTTTTTATTTTTTATAATTGTTCATTTTTCCGTTCTCTCCTTTTCAGTATTCCAATATCGGTTGAGCTTTTACTTCTCCTTCAAAGCAAGAGAGTTGCGCACCATTCCAATTATTAGTGCCAAATTAGAATTCTCAGGCTATACATCTTTCACACAGTTTCAATTTGATTTATTTCATCACTTGATTCACGAATTTTTTAATTCAGGCTAAGATGTCATCTTTGTTTTTCTCTTTTTTTTCAAGTAAAATAAATGCAAAAATTCGCTTAGAGATTCATTGTCTAAATCTTTTTTAGTTTCCATTGAGAACTTTTCTTTGTTTTTTGAACCCAGCAGCGAGAATCTCACCAAGTAGCATCCTCATTGAACTAGATGGGCTGTATTTTTCACACATTTTCACTTCTCTAACTTCATCACCTTCTTTATTTTCCTTTCTAGCTCTTTGAGACGTAGGTGACCTCGTTATGTTTCTCTTGATTAAAAATAAATTGGATCTTGGTGGTTGCGAAACACGTCAAAGTGTTAAATTTTACAAATCAGAAATCTCTGCTTCATCGAATAGCATTCATATACTAAATTCCTATCTCGGTTTTTTTCATATTTGTTGAATATTCCATTTTACTGCACGTATATGTGGGCGAGAGGAGGGGGGGGGATATTTTCTTTAGACACGAGTTGTTAAACTTGACTGAGCCGTGATTGAAGTATACGATATATCATCTACGAATCCGCCGTCCACAAACCTCTTCTCCTGTGGCACCATTAATGCATTTTAGAAATGGACAGACGTGTTGTTGATCCCATTCAGTTATTATAAGCGTTGATGCGCGCCATCCTTATTTTTGTCGTGAACAGTGGTGAGGACACTGGAGGACTGGCAACAACATGTGATGTGGTGTGTCCGATGGGTTGCAGTGTTTGGGGCTGATGGTAGGGTTTGTACATGACGCAGATCTCATGAGATCATGGAACCCAGTTGTCAACAAGGCCGCGAACATGTTTGTGGTGGTTGAATATTGGTGTGGGCTGGATTTATGTTGAATTTATTCGTTATTCTGGTCGACCTAAACACACGATTGATATGTGACCGCTATCTTACACTACTTGATGAACATTTGTATCCATTTATGGACGTCAAGTAACCGAACAACGATGAGACTTTCCATAGGGATAATATTCCGATTTATCTGGCTCAAGTTGACCAGAATTGGTTCGAAGAGCATTGTGGAGAGATCTGACAAATGGTGTTGCACCACATTCTCCCGTCATGGGCCCTATCGAGTATTTATTGGACGTGGTGGCCAGATCTAATCGTATCCATGACCTGGCACTTACAAATATCAAGAAAACGTAGGCAGCTATAGAGACGGCATGAATGAACATCTCTTCAGTCTCCCGTCCACTTGTAGAAACGGTGCCGCGTCCAGTTACTGCACATAGCCAACTGAAGGGAATCATACACGCCACTCACTACCTATTTTATGACTTGTCGCACTTCATTGTATATCAAATACGCTATACTCACTAAAAAAGCGGAAGATTTGGAGGAGTGAGATTATGTTAAAGGCACAAGAATGTAACTTAATTGTCATAAAGAAGAGAATACCTTAAAAGATATAGGACATAAAAGTTGCCAGTTCTCCGCTTTTTTTCATTCCACAATGGAGAATAATCCCATTGGGAAGCCGAAAGTTTCTTACTTGGGCATAAATATGGCTATATAGAGTACGTTCAGATTCATCTTTAGCATCTAAATCTCCTCACACTATCTCTTTGTCACTTTTCATCTCTGCCATTTCATTTTATTTAATTTCATGTAGTCCTTCAAGTACAAGAACCTTGCTGGTGTATTTGTATATTTAGTATCCGAAAGGCATCCTCTATACATGTATCTGATTTCAGCACTTTAAACTCCCTAGTCTTGGAAAATCACTAGTGTAATTGAGCATAAGTACACGGATGACTTAAAGGAACCGTTCGGTAATCAAAAAGTTAGTAGTGGAACATTGTTCCCTTTTAAATCTATGCGCTAGTATACAAAAAAGAGGATGCGATGATTTCAATATATCAAAGTCCTTGCAACAATTGAACCAAGCTAGAACAAATCTTTCATCCTGATTATTAGAATGACTTCTACGGGATTAGTTTTTCTATATGGCTAGTATATTTGCTGAACCAAGTTCTTTTCATAGAAGAAGCTACAGTAAATGAAACTTTTCTTTTTATTTCTTCTTAGTCGGTTAAGTATAATAATCTCGCTACTGGATTTGTAGCTGAGCTATCCGCTAAGTGACCTATACTTTTTTTCATTGTTCTAAATGGTTTAGTATTTGAACCTTGCTAGTATTACTAAGCGTTAGTACGCGAGAAGCTCAATTTAGAATTTTTAGTAATGGTACGACGAGTTGTGTTATTTCGACATCCGAAAAGTCGTCCATAAATCAAACTAACTTAGTTTATGTCGCTACTCGTTAGTATTAGAAGGACTTCTAAGGGTCTTTTGTGTTTACTATAGTAACTGAACCTCGCCACTTGTTTACGAACGTCATTAAGCTAATTTATACAATTTAATTTTTAATTGCAAGCAGAATGTTAAGTATAAGATCGTTGCTAGTGTATTTCCAAGTTTAGTGTCCAGCATGCTTCTTATAATCTTATTACAACGCTTCAGGTTGTCTGGAAGATGAATCTCGCAAGGAGTTATTACTATGCGTCAGGACTCGAAAGAAGTTGATTATTTTTCATTTTGTAGTTCAAACGCGTTTATATATTATGATATGCTCCAAATGCGAAAGACGGAGAAATATTGATTTCCATAACAGCTGAGGTCGCTGTCGTAGAGTCGAACGTCGATGCTAGCCGAGGATTGACTCTGCGTTGACGTGCGAAGGGAGCACGCCAGAAATTGGTATACAGATCCCAGTGCGAGGGTTAAATAAACAAAGTCGAGTGAGGTTGGCCTAAATAATCAATTCTTAGAGGTTCTGGGTTTTAAAGAAACTGATTATAGAAAAATAACTTTACTATATACAAAGAAAATATTATTAGGAAAAGTAAATAAATTATAATTAATAAGATGAGACCCGGGGTACCAAAGGGGGTGGGGATACAAATGACTCGACGCGAACGAGGGTCCGAGATAGTATGTACGATGATTGCTTCCAGGGAAAAGGGGGAGGGGAGTGCAAATGATGGGGAGATTAATGTAAAGCCTAATTGACTGGAGGCTTTGGATACGACGAGTAAGCGGGGTGCTGCAAAGTTCCACTTTCAAAATTCCTTCTTCTTTAAACTTGCTGAACGATGGAGTACTCCAGACGAGAACGAAGTCGATACCCGAGTGATAGATGCCCGTCCTTGTCTATAGTCTATCGTGCGGGCTCTCTGGCTTTAGGTACGAGCGAGGCCGGGTAAAGGTGACGCGTCGCGTTCGTAGCTGGAAGCCGTTGGGAGGCTGCGCAGTGCGCACGAGACTGTACGTGGCTGCTAACCAAGCCGGGCTGTTACGTACTAATTTCTTAAGTCTAGAGGGGGGAGGTAATCTTCTCTCTCTTACAGTCGCATACTTGTCGAAACTCGCTAATATTTTCCACTACGCATATGTATTTGAAATATTGAGTGACACTTCCAGTCTGGTGGGTCGGGGTAGAGGGAAAGCGTTGTCTGATGTTCCCTTGATGTATGGGAATTTAACTCTCTTGACGTTTGTGCTAACCATTGCTGGTCTCCTAGTTTTGTTTAGCTTGCTCACAAATTCCAATGCCTAGTTATTGGATGCAATAACAGACTTCAGATACTCTTCTTCCTCTGCTTGAAGTTTAAAGTTGATAGTGCGTGGCGGCTCTGTCGTATACGATCACACAATTTTAGTTATGCGAAAGCAGGAGCCACTACAAAGCGATAATTCAGGTCAAATATTAATAATAATAAATATTATAACTTAAGGTTCCGTAACCCCAACATATATGACTACGAGGGGGCAATGAAAATCAGCATAAGCAAATCCTTTATAAGATTATAATTAGTAACTATAACTATCATATATAATTGCAAAGGGGGTGGGGGCCTTTCTACCTCAATACAAAAAGAAAAACGTTTTTACAATGCGCAACGTCGTGAAAAAGGGTTTGGCAACATCAAATTTTGTATAAATAGAGAATGGTTCTATAATATACCCTAATAATAAACTACTTCTACTAATCACCCTAGGCATTTTGGTGGGAATCAGGAGATTTAAGAAAAAAGTGTCTTAAACTTTACTAATCATATAAATCGGTATATGGCCTAGAAACTCATTACATATATCTTAATCCGATCGAAAACTTGTAAATGTTCCTCAACAAGATAAGTTCAGAAGCGGAGGCCGGCATATTATGACAAGCCACAACCGTTACTAAACAAAGAATCGAGAGACGTCGTTAAGGATTTACTCCTGGAGTTGTTATTGAGCCATAACGACGGGGTTACCATAAAAATTCCTTATAAGTCGTTTAGGTTTTTTAAACTAATTTAGGACAATTTTGGACCGTTGACTTCGAGAATTACATCAGTTCCCTCCGATCAGGTCCGGTTTTTTTGTTTCGTAGAATTCAGGTAACCCGAACCTAAATTCTTTTGGAGGGAAGACGACAGCGCCAAATTAGAACACGATTTTCTGAGAATGTGATGGGATTTTAAATAGCGAGAATGAAATAATCGTTGCCCAGTATTGCTACTATTTATATGAATCGAATTAAAATGACAAGTAGGACTCGTCTTAGCCGTACTAGGCTCAATAAATACACTAATTACATGGCGACTATGAAGTTAGTCATAGCCGTACGAGGCTCAATAATTCTTACAATAACTACCCGAGAGGGACAGGGGGAACATCACGAAGTGAGTAGCTCCATCTGAGAGCGTCACGCCTCTTCGACGATGAAAGAAAATGTAAATCTTAAATTTTCTGGCTGACCACGAGTGTGGGTACTCGGAGGAAGATATTTCTCCGAGGAGGAAGGTTGAGCGCCATATTCCAGACGTAGTCTTCGTTGTTTCAAATGTGGATTCCTGCTGCGAGACCGAATAGCACCGAGGTTTATCGCTCGAGGATTGCGCGTCGTCTTATATAAACACAATAGATATTTATAGAATAATATACAGGCGATTTAGTTGACACAAATACATACAATTGGTTCAAGATCACAAGGAACCTAAAAAAAATACAACAATTCACATCACAAGAAATAACAATGGAATACAAGAATACCTGTAAGCACAAAATAAATAATAACTACCTAAACACCCAGGAAAATTTGCCATTATCAGGGGTTAATAACAACAAACAAACAGTAATTGCAGCTGGGGCATATCGGGCCTCGGTCACAAAAGAATGAGGGAACGTATATATATACAACCATTGGAGAAATACCGAAATTCACGGAGACCTATTTATATGAGAGACGAAATTGGTAAGTTCAACTTCATGGGGAGCGGAATCTACAGGATTCCAACTTAGGCTATCAGCCATACAATTCCCTGAGCCTTTTAAATACATTATCTTCAATTGAAATTCTTGAAGCACTAGGCTCAAACGCATTAGCTCCCTTTGTTATTTTTAATGTTCTTAATATACATACGCCAGTGGTTTGTGATTGGTTTCAATTACAAATTTCTTGCCTAATAGGTATATTTTGAATTTCTTAATTCCCCATATAATAGCAAAAGGGCCTCGCATTCAATTATCACATAGTTCCTTTCGCGAGATAATAGTTTTCAGCTGGCGTAGGCTATGAGGAAGCTCTTATCATTAAATCAGTATTGAATCAATATGCACCCTATGCCTTCGTTATTGGCATCTGTTTTAATTCAAAATGGTTCGTCGGGATTAGGTAATCGCACGATTGGAGCTGATGCGAGCTTACCTTTAAACTGTTTAAAGCTCACGATTGAAGATCGGGTCCATACGAGCCACTGTGGGGATTGTTTCTTCAGAAGTTCGTATGGGAGAGGGAAAAGTGTTGCAAAATTAGGGATAAACCGACGATAGAAGGATGTGGAGCCGCAAAACGATCTCATTTGTCCTTTTCATTACGGGCAGGGGCATCTTTACGATGGCTCTAATCTTTTCTTCCTGCGAGGCTAATTGGTTATTACCTACGAGTATGTGGAAGCCTAGATAGTCAATGGTATTGAAAGCAAAGTCAAATTTCCTTGGACTGATAGTAAGATTGTGGTCTCTTAGCCTCAGTAGCATAGCGTGAAGGGCGATGAAATGGGATTCCCAGTCATTCGTGGCAACATAATGTTGTCAAAATAGAAGGAAACCTGCGGTAATCCATCTAAAATCCGTCTCATCATCTGATTGTAAGTACTACAAGAGGTGACGAGGCTGAAAGGAAGTGGTGTAAACTGCATTAATCCTTTTTCAGTTGTAAATACGGTGAACTTTTTAACTTCTTCTTTAAGGGGGACCTGGTAATACGTTTTACACAGATCTCATTCGGAAATTTACTTCCCATTATCGAACATATGACGATTTTAGTCTATTAATGGGATAGGCTCTGCGTCAAACGCGGTAACAGCGTTAACTTTCTAAAGTCAATGCACATTCTATATGAATTATCCGGTTTCTTTACTATAACTACTGGGGATCAATATTCTGATTTGGAGAGCTCAATTATCTGCAACCTTAACAATTTCTCTAGTTCGTTATTAAATTCTTGCCTTAAATGAACGGGTAAGGGGTAGGGTCTAGACTTAACGGCTTTTTGCGCAGTTAGCTGGATATCTGTTCGAAATGGGTAACACATCCTGGGATGGCGGAGATGACGTCATTAAATTGGTTGAGAGTAGCTTAAGCTGGGTTTTGTGACCGAGGGATAATTGACCACTAATTTTTAATTTCGTAGAATGTGATTCCATTGCATTTAATACGACTAAGGGATAATCCTCGTACTGTTCCACGAAGACGTTTTGGACTACATCCAGGGGCTCCAGGGAGTAATCTCCTTCGGGGGCCGATTCTTTATCTATGGATACTATCTGATGGATTCCGGCGGGATGTTCGGGGTGGCATACGCGATAGGGGAGATTTTCCTTGACGCGCAAGGAAATAAAATCACCATTTTTAACCGATTCATGCGTTTTGTCCCGGGCCTTAGCCCACAAGGGTTGAAGGGACTCACACTCCTTTTGCTTTTTTAAAAAATCATCGATGATGATGTTGCCATAATATTGGACTCTGGAGGTTTCCAGTGGAACGGGCGCTTCTGATTCCCGATGAGCCTGGGAGCGAGTGGTCACAGGTTGTGCCACTGGGCGTGAGGACACTTTGGGGTTCCGACCAATCTAAACGGCACAAAACCTTATGGATGCTGCCACTACTTCTGCCTAGCCGGTGAAGTAGGCGCAGTCATTATGGCACTTTATTATAGGAAACCGATTCGCGCGTACCAGATAGTTATGGACGATAGCAAACCGATCGTGATATGGGGCTATAGGTGGAAGTAGCTTATCCGAGACCACGATACACGTGCACCCAGTATCTTGGACTAAGGTGGAGATACGGCAGCCGTTTACCCAACTTCACCCGAATTGGAAGCCCCCAGGGTTACTTTTATTAAGAAAAAAGTTCACTTGAAGAGGGAGGAGATTCTAGGGGAGACGGGATCTGAAATGGGTGGCACTCACCTTGTCCAGCAGATGGGAGAAGTCATTTCTGAATTTTGTGTTCTGAGGGCAGTTATATTTCACGTGTTCTGCGATTCCACAGGTAAACACATGACTGACCTTCCTGCTTGACGGGTGATCGGTCGGGTTTTGATTTAGCCGGGCCGGTTACCTTAACGAAGTTTTCTTTCTTACGGCAAACGAATTTGATATTCTTAAACTGCGACTTGTGAGACGCTAATTCTATCTTCTTTCCCTCTTTAGGGTAAAGTTGTGACTGGCGGAATATACGTCCGCCTCTTCGACGCACTTCTTGAAGCTGGTGCATCTTTTGTCTTTAATAAAATACCGGATTTCCGATGAAAGTGATACCATAAATTGATCCTTCAGGGTGAAGTCAATCAATGCATCGCAATCCTGGGGCACTTTCGAAGCGTCTAACGAAAAATTAAGGAGTCTCTGCAAGGTAAGCCCGAATTGTCTGAAGGTCTGTTTGGGTTGGATTCGGCACTGTGTGAATTTAACGTGGTAGAAATCTGGAGTCTTATTGCAGGCAGAGAGCAGTTCCGCCTTTAACGTGGAATAGTCTATGGTTGCCTCAGTCAGAAGAGAGATAAAAATATCCCTCATGTGGGTTTTTAGAAGGGGCAACAATCTGGCTACACCGTCCGATTCTATATCTCAATTCTCTACCTCGAATATCTTCTCAAAGTGTGTCAAGTAGGAGGCGAATCTTCCCTTTTAAATACAGGGAAATTAACTAATACCTGATGTTGCTGTGGGGCCCCCGAAGTGATAGTTAGGGCATCATTTCTCGTCCGTGAAATCTCTAGTTCATGTGCACAAAATTATCTTTTTTTTTCTCTTTATTTTTCTTCTCTATCTTTCTCTTCTCTTTATTTTTCTTTTCTTTCGTCTCTCACAGTCCTTTCTTCTGCTTGTATGTAGGACATAAGATCTTTTCACGATAAACCCAATCATTCTCCTTGGGCTTTATAGATTTCAAGTCACGACATGGCTGGTTTGCTTACCAAAACGCAGACGAGAGATTATAATGGGTTTTCGACCCGAATTTCGCACACCAAACGAAAACAACCACACGAAAGAGACTTGCTTAATTCGTACAAAGTGAACACGTAAATGGCAGTAATCACAAGCAAAATACCACTAAAAACAAATTTAAAATATACCAATCGTCTATCTAGCAGGTGCAATTAATTATATGAGAAGATTACTGTTTTCGCGTAATCCTCAACCACCAATATTAGAAGCCTCTAAATTAATTCTGATTAATGACCCTTTAGGGACTTGACACCAGCTTTAATATTAATATGTCGTAGAATTTAGGTAGTCCATATCTAAAGCTTTTAGTTTTCCCTCCAAAGATGCAGGGGATGGAAGACAAAGCCCACAATTAGGAAAAGATTTCCTGCGAGTGCAATGGGATTTTAAATAACGAGAATGAATTAATCGTTGCTCGGTATTGCTACTATTTAATTCGGCTTTGGTGATTGGAGGATTGAAACAGAAAAAACAAAATTAATCTTTTAATCTTATACAAACAAAAATAGATATTTACAGAATAATATACAGGCGATTTAGTTACTGTTACTAAATGAATCGAATTGAAATGACAAGTAGAACTCATTTTAGCCGTACTAGGCTCAATAAATACACTAATTACCCGAGGGAAAGTGGAGGGCGACTATGAGGTTAGTCTTAGCCGTACGAGGCTCAATAATTATTACAAAAATTACCCGAATAGGGCCAGGAGGAGATCACGAGGTGAGTAGCTCTGTCTAAGAGCGTCACGTCTCTTCGACGATGAAAGAAAATGTAAATCTAAAATTTTCTGGATGACCACCAGTGTGGGTACTCGGGGAAAGATATTTATTTGAGGAGAAGAGTTGAGCGTGATATTCCAGACCTAGTCTTCGTCGTTCCGAATATGGATTCCTGCTGCGAGACCGAAGAGCAACTGGGTTTGTCGCTCGAGGATTGCGCGTCGTCGATGAATGATTCAAAGACCTCTTCTGCTGCCGCGTGAATACCTTCTGTATTGTGTAGGCTTGCTTACTTGGAAGCAACGTGGGGACAGCTCACGCGACCAGAAAGCTCAAAGAATACTTCCTCGATATTCTCGGGGTGGAGAATTTATATTACTACGCCGGAAGTTCCAATGTTTGCCGACGGAAGCGTTATCGCTTCGGTTACATAGCCTTGATGGCGGGATTCAGCGGTGAGGGTTGTAACACCATAAACGGGACGGGGTTCTGGTGGTTATCGCTTCAAAGTTTGCGACCGGTTTGGAAGCAGGGCTCCTCGCCCGAAATATCTTTCTCGTGACTCGATCACACACGCTCGTGCTCTCTCTCCCTCATTTTCTGACATTGTGCGAAGTCTATTTTCTTTTAAATCTGATCTTACATACGACTAAATCGATTGTTTACATTTTTGTGCCATTTTTCGGTTGATTTTATTAATATTTCTCAAAAATGGGCTTTGAAGATAAAAACATAGTTATTAATTTAAGGTTACAAAAATGCTTAGTGTACATTGAACAATAAATATTGATAAAGGTAAATTGGTTATTAGGTCCTCAGTGTTGAGAATTCAGGGCAGAAACTTCCATTTCTTCGAACTCCTAGAATGCTCAGCGGTAGGTAGGTCTCTTTTCCGCGTCCAACAGTAATCAGCCATCATGACTGCATCCCAACGTGCCTGATAGCTGGTCTCCATCTCTTTCATGTCTTGATGGAATATCTCCCCCGGTTCGGCACTCATTGTCCCATATTATCAGGAAACCGAGCCATATATGAGAAGAAGTAAGGCATTTTGTCGCTAATGTTGCATCAGAGCATTCTGAAAGCAGTCAGCATATCGGAGCCAAATTATGTGTAGTTCATGGCCTTTTTGTTGGCAAGAAAGATTTTCACGACCAGAACAAAGGCCTTCTATGCTTTCAGGTACACTTCGTTTATTGAGTTTTTCAACTCTGGATCTCTGATGAGCTGACGAAGTTGAGGACCGTCAAAGATGTCAGCTTTCAACTTCTCCATCGTCGTTCCTAAAAAAGTGTGGAAGAGGTAAACGAAGCAGATACCATTCCTTTTCCAAAACATTGGTGAACTTTTTATCAAGCAGAGTTGGATTGGGAGAGTATCCTTTCTTTGTCCACCAAATTGTTGTTTATGACGTTCCTTGCTCCGCAAGGTACCAATTCCTCCCGTACATGAGGGTCCTTTGTGGAATGCTGATCTTGGCCCCTCTTACTTACACATGCATGGAATGCATGAGTACTTGTTCAACCCCGATAGTTGTTCCAACAAAAGGTTCACCATCCTCAGGTCAACCCCTATCAACCACTCATGCTGATCAAAACTAATTCTTTCGAGCACATACTTCACCACTTCATTTTTCTTCATCAGTGTATTCGATTAAAGGAGAGGTACAGAGGCAAAATGGTTGCCCATTGTGCAGTAGAAAACATTTTTTTAGTTATAGATTGTTTCTGTCACTGAAGAGTCACTTAATTAGATTATTTAGTCCATTTGGGGCAAAGAATGTAGAGCATCATCGTCCAAAAACACTTCTTCATTTTCTTAAACATTGGAGGGATCTTTATCAGTAATGTCAGGAAATTCTCCAAAGACAAGTATTGGAATTTTATTACAATGAGCTACATGACGAGGTGCTAAAGGATCCCAGTCAAATGAATAGCACAGAAGGGTGCTATTGAAAAGAGAAAAATACCAATTTGTCAAACATTGCCGTATGTAAACTCTTCAGAATTCGTTTACTTAAAAAAAGAATAATTTTTACATCATATAAATAGAAAATACTTGTACATGTAAAAAGACGTGGCGATAAATCAAAAAGTTGACCTGATGGAGCAAAATCAATGTGATTTTTGGAATCAGCACATCAAAATTGTCCTAAAGTTAAAGTTGGCCAGTGTTATTTTAGATTTTACTAGATTCAAATAAATTCGGTTTGAAAATTTTCCCTGTAGTCTATTCAAAACATTTTTCATTCCATTGATATTTTGGAGGTTCTTGCATGGACGCGGACCTTCAATCAATGCTATAAATTTTCTATCGGCTTGAGATCTCTCGACTTTGATGCATAATCAAAAACGTTTATTTTAGCTTTGTTCAACCAGAAAGAACTCAGTTTTGATGTTATTGGGGTTTTTGTCTTGTTAAATGACCTATATTCTTCCTAGGCCAAGCTGAGAGCATCACTCTTCAAATAATCTTCAAGAATCCTTCTTCATCGTTCTGTCGATTCGATTTTGCGTACCAACGCCTGTTGCAGACACACTCTATGAAACATGTTGGACATTGTGATCATCGAACGCTTTTCCCTCTTAAATGATCATTCATCTCTCTTCAGATCATCTTTGCTCTATTTTTAACAGATCTAAAGATTCCTCGAACTGCGCGGGTTGGAAGTTTATGAGAACGAAAAAAAAGAGGGAGCTTTACAGTTTTCCCAATTCCCCTAAAATTTCTTATTACTGACTGCACTGTAGATTTAGTGACATTCAGGTCTTGAGAAATCTTCTTGTAGTTCATCTTAAATTTAAATTTTGTAAATTCAAGTTACGATCCGGAAGAAATGTTAAATAGAACATTCTAGACTTTTCCTGAATATTCCAAATTAAGAATAAGTGACAGAAAATACTCGTGTGAGTTCGAACCTGTGTCATAATTTAAACCATATAAATTAAACCTATGGATAGGTTTTTCTATCAAACCTATTGAAATTTGTGGGTGTATCTAAACTGACAGGGGCCCAATGCCCTCAAATTTACTTAAGTTACATTACACGGTTAATAAATATGAATAAATATTTACTATGAGATATAGGTATGAAAACTTTCTAGAGCAATTCTAGACATTTTGATTGCTCTATAAGATTCCTAAGAAAATTTTAAGGATTTAATTGAATAATCGGAAGCAATAAAAGTTAGGAATCACAAAATCTTCCTTTCACAAAACTTATTGCCTTGACTGAATAAAAACTAAAAGTACAAACTCAACTCCATTAGTTGAAAAAAGAGAAATGAAAAAAACAAAAACTTTAAAAAATAACCAGAAAAATTATGGAAATTTAAAAAGGATTTATTTTGCTCGAGAGGTTACTTTTATATCCTTTGTATATATTTAGTGAGAATGAATTTTAAAGTCAAATTTTCAATTCATATACAAATTAATTTATTCCATTTGTTTTTTGCATCTTTTTATGCAATTTCTACTTCTTTTTATTCTTTTCTTCTCACGCTACTCGACAGGTAATTTTCCGCGGACGATAAAGAGTGCATAAAATCTGCATGTTGTTATGTTTTTCAAACAATCTTTTGCACTTCACCTCTTCTTGATAGAGAGAAGGTTTATTGTTTCTAGCTCCTCTAGATAGAGAGAAAGTTAATGTTCATAATTCCTTTAGATATACAAAAGTTAAATCTTCATACATCATCTAGATAGACAGGGGTTTAGAGCTCCTATAGATAGGCAGAAAGTTATTTTTCATAGTTCCTCTTGGTAGACTTTAGGTTATTGTTTTTAGCTCTTCTAGATAGTCAAGCGGCTATTGTTTCTAGCTCCACTGGATAGATAGAAGGTTATTGTTCATATTTCCTCTAGATAGATAGAAGGTTATTGTTCATAGCTCCCCTAGATAGACAGAAGTTTGTTGTTTGTACCTCATCTAGATAGATAGAAGGTTATTGTTCCTAGCTCCAATAGATATAAAGGAGGTTATTGTTCATAGCTTGTCTAGACAACAGAAAGTTATTCTCCCTGGCTCCTCTAGATAGACATGAAGTTATTGTTTTTAGCTGCACTAGATAGACAGAAGTTATTGTTCACAGCTTCTGTATATGAAGGGTCTTTCAATAAGGCCGCTCGATTTTTAAATATAAATGAAACAAGTTGTGTGTGATATATGCACTCAATTTATTTTAGATTTGAAAGTACATTTAATGGCATTAAGTGTGGAATATGACGTCGTTCAAATGTTTGCCGCGGCTTTGCTTGGTGGAACGTATTCAGAAGGCCCAATTTCCGATGACTTTGTCGCATAAATCTGGCTGAATTTGCTGGATGGTGTTCGTTATGTTGACTTTAAGGACATCAACTGTTTGCAGACTATTTGGATAGACCTGAGATTTAAGGTAGCCCCAAAGAAAGTAGTCTAATGGCGTTAAATCGTATGATCTCGGTGGCCAGTTGACGTCGCCGCCACGCGAGATGACCCTGCCCTGAAATCGCTGGTGCAAAATGTTTATCGTGGCGTGTGCAGTGCGGCACGTAGCGCCGTCCGGTTGGAACCACATGTCGTCAGTATCCATATCAGTCATATAATCCAGTTGAGGCCACAATAATTTGCTTATCATCGATTTGTAGGTTTCGCCGTTGACGGTTATAACAATCCCATCTTCGTTCTCAAAAAAATATAGACTTATAATACCGTTAGACTAAAATCCGCACCAAACCGTGACTTTGTTGGGATGCAATTGGTGCTGGTGTATCTCATGTGGATTGTTTTCGTCCCAAATTAGACAATTTTGCTTGTTCACAAATCCATTAATCCAAAAATGGGCCTCGTCGCTGAAGATGATTTTTGGGGGGAAATTTGGGGCAACTTCCAACTGCTCTAGAGCCCAATCAGCAAACACATGGCGTTGTCTATGGTCGTTTCCCGTAAGTTCCTAGGTAAGTTAGTTTTTGTATTGGTGTAGATCCAGGTCCTTACGCATAATTCGCCAAACTGAAGTCGCAGAAAGGCCAAGTTCTTGTGAACGACGAGAAATTGACTGCCTCGGATTTTCCCGTACACTCTCATTTACGGCTGCGATGTTTTCAACAGGCCTTGAGTTTCGGCGACATACGGGTGTTGGCTGATTGTTGATCGACCCTTTTGCCTCGAATTTGGCCACCAAACGTCGAACAGTAGACTCGGCAGGACGATTGTGGCAAGGATAGAAATCACGTTATGCGCGGAACGTTTGTCGAACGGAGCACTGATTTTGATAATAACATTTGATGATTTGCACACACTGTTCGACGCTATAACCTTCCATCGTGACTCGTCAAGTACTACGGAACAGTTCACAGTGAGGTTGCCAGATATTGCTTTAACAACATGATCACTATCTCCTGACAAAGCTCGAGCGGCCTTGTTTAAAGACCCTATAGATAGAAGGATAATACTCATAGTTCTTCTAGATAGACAGAAAGTCATTTTCATAGCTGTTTTTGATTGACAGAAGGTTATTTTTCATACCTTCTCGTTTGACAATCTTAGTGGACACTAAAGCTTACATAACTTCTACACGTTTTGTCAGTGGTGCAATTCGATGATATAAATGATTTGAGTACTGATTGAGATGATTTAACAAGAGTTGCGTTGGGTTGATGCTAGCAATTGAATCGGATCCTTGAGAGATCACTAGCTGTTCAAATACCGTAGTAATGAGATCAACTTAAAGTAGGTAATATTATGGAGAAAGAAAGAAATGTTCTGTAATCCACTAAAAATGATTTCTTAGTGGAGCTTATGACAAACATATGAAGAAAAAATAATAGAAAGGATAATTGGGTGACATGAAGTCGTGTAGATGGTAATTAGGGGAGCCAGGTAGCGATTTTCCAAAACCGCATGATGGTGTTCCCGTTGCATCGAATTGAAGAATAACGCTCTATCATTCATCGATTGAAAAATTTAAGTTGAGCATTTATCGAGATGATCTTTACCCCAAAATATTTTGAAAAAAAAATTATATATTAATGAAATTTGAAGTGAAAATTTATGGAATGAACGAAGCCCGCGTAACTCGGAAAGGTGACTACTTTGGGGAGTAGGAAAGGGTGGTCGGGAACCACTCGCCTAAACTCCCCTTTCGTCACTTACCTCTAATATTTAATTTTTATATAAAAAAAGAAAGCTGACAAAACCTCTGGTTGCAGACGTGACAGGCCAAAGCAAAGCCATAATGAAATAAATAAATTGCCAAAATAAATTGATTGCAAAATTGTGAATTTGAAGATTTCACCGTGTTTAGCTTGAAATATAATGTGCTTAAATTGAAGGACAAGACAGTCTTATGAGAGTTATCCGCCTCCTAATTCACTACTGGTTTAAAAGTTAATCTCTTAAGACATTTGTTTTATGTCCCTTCAACACACAATCATTTTCACACCATTCTTTGTAACCCCTTTCAAGCTTTCTTGCGCGCTTTCAGCATCCTGTTTTCATCTTTTTATTTAAGAAATAAAAAATCCCGTAAAATTGTTTATATTGTGAGCAATAGAAATGGACCCCAGTGAATAACATTTGGTTTGTGGGCTTAAAATGGATTTGATTGAATTTCCCCTCCTTAAATGTCAAATATTTTGAGATAAAATGTATGTTAAAATTCATGAGAGCAAAAACATTGAAGAAACAGGGAGCGAATTTAGATCTGAAGTTCTTGGTCGAGCTTTACAATCAACTTTACTAACTCTCTTCCCGATTTGCTCAAATTCACAGTGAAAAGACATAAAAGCCTTTATATTGCAGTCGCCTTTGAGCGATGAATTAAAACGAGACATGATCAGAGAACGCACCCAAATAAAAGGTTACGAAGGACTTAGTAAACTATTCGTTGAGAATAAAATGAGAGAGAAAAGAGAGTATAAGTAACTTACTGTATACAGGCCTTAGAATTACCATGCACATTTGAGAGACGATGACTAAAGCAGAGTTTTAAAAATAATCTGCATTATGCAATCCCTTGATCGTAAAGCTTTTATTCCGTCTCATCTCCAGACTCGTGAAATTCTTCCTTTTCAGTACGATTCGCCGGATTCGTTATGATCGGCTGTTTAAACCTTGTTATGTGACAAATTTAGCCAACTCTTTGCTAGGCATTAATTAAACGACTCGGGTTGTTGGCTAGAATGGTAATGAGTCCTGCCTTCAATGATTATTTCCACTCTTTAGCGGCACTTCGGAAATAATTTTCGGATTAATTAAAATGTCTTTACAGCTTTCTTGGCATTATAGTAAGAGAACATATTGTGATTATGCAATAATGCTAAGGAGACATTTTTTTTAGGGGCAAAGTGTGGAGATGGGTATAAGAAAAACTCTGGTATTTGGCTGTAGTTGAATTTATGAGGTGCAGTGACTTTTGGGAATTATCAAGAGAGAAGTAGACAAAAAAAATGAACTCCAGCATTTCCGTTTGACTTGATTTGCCCTTTTGTTACAGCTCTTTGTGCAACTCGAAGACGTGTTGCAAACAACTCTCGTTCTACTTTAAAAAATGGCAAAAAAAATTTTATCAGCTCACAAGGAGTAAACCATTTTGATTCGCTTGGTTATTCTAAAGGTGCAGCTCAGAGCAAATGACCATTTAACTAAGACTATTTACTCGCATTGATCCATGAGTGCTCAAGTGAGATTTAATAAAAGTCTGCGTTTTTGACGCAACACATTATTTTGCAGGGAGCCGAGCATTCTTCGGTTTTCCGAAGGTAATACTGGGGTGGTGCTGAATATGAACGGGCAGGGCAACTGGTCGTGGCCGATTCGCCGTAGCCCACCTCTCCAAGGCCAATTCGCGGTGACCAAATTGAATCATTTTATTTCTTTTACATTTAAATCGTTCGGATATTTTTAAGTTACTGTATTTAAATTAAGTGTTGTATCAATGGTAGGGTATCAGCAACTCTTTTAATTATTATACTATTGAAAAATCTAAATGGAAAGTGTAGCCTAGATAGGTATTAGTATATAAACTAGTACTGCACGAACTAACTACATATTTATATTCAATTTAAAACCCCGTCAATAATGGCATCGACAATTCTTTCACAGCGAGGAAAAGCGATGTTTACATCTGCAATTTTGAGGTACCGAATTTCCAGTCTTCTAGAAAATTTTCCAACTATTCAAATAATCTGTTAATTTTTTTTCATCTTAGGCAAAACATGTACAAGAAACTGTTAAATTTGGGACTTTCTCACCAATATAAGAACAAGGCAAATTTTGCTTTAGAAGCAAAAATTATAACTGCACTTGCATTTGTTTCAAATGAATATATGACTGCAGCATTTGAAAGTCTTTGAAAACTTGTTGATTGTTTTGAAGACAACTTCTTTGGCAGACGGAATAGAAATGATAATAGTAAAAATTCGGCACTTTTCCACAGGAGATTTGGAATGTTTATCACAAAATTCCTGGATGAAAAGATAGGGCTGACAATCATGCAGAAGATGCGCATCCAAGACTGCAAAATGAAGTTGGACTGCAAAATCCTACGGTTTGTAAATTTTCGATGGTTTAAAAAAGGGTTCGACGAGCTGTTAATTGCAGTTCACATTTCTAAATCAAGTTGAAAAAAAATCCGAGAAGTGCAAGGATTAAATCATTTCATAGCATATTTGCTAGTCGAAATTGTATTCAATCTCTTAGGAGAATTATCCGCAAGATTTGATAGATATTTGAATTTTTATCTTTATTTAAATAGATTTCTCCATTAAAATACATTCATTAAGCACTTTTAACACATTTTTTTATATTAAACATAACTTTAATAATAATAATAGATCTATATCACGGCATTTTGGACAGTGCCTTATTGGGTATATACGCGGCGCGTTGGCTGCAGCGAATTAGCCGTGTTGAGTTGGAATGCAGCGAGTTGGCCACGGTGAGTTGGATTGCAGCCAGTTGGCCACAATGAGTTGGAATGCAGCCAGTTGGCTACGACGAGTTGGAATGCAGCGAGTTGGCCACGCCGAGTTGGCAGAGACTCGTCCTGAACACTTTGCGAGCGACGAAGTATTTGTGCCTCCTCTCGCCAGGAATCGAAACCGTCACACATCACTGGAAACCAACACTTTACTCACCATGGTAACAAGCAGTCTAATTCCTTAGCCATTTTTGCTCTGAAGAAAATGTGCATTAAAAAGTTTAATTTTGGGAGATTTTCAGTTTCTTATATGATTACTCGAACTAGAGTCGGCCCTAAAATGATTGGAAAATTGATTGCTATTTCCATTAAAATTTTGATTGCATGGAAGTTAAAGCTATTGAAGTCCAATCTCGTTTGCATCCCGCTAATTGTTAAATGTCATGAGAGATTATATAAATATATATATATATATATATATAGGGTATTCGGGCTAAATTTGATAGTTTGAATGAAAGAAAGAAGTCAAGATACCTGAGTCGCGTGCTCTCAATTAAACTGATTTAGGACCTTACGACCTTCAAAACCTTCAACAAGTTTTGAAATACGACCCATAGTTAGTTTACTTTTGATTATTCCCCGGACTAACCTTGGGAGGACCTTGGTAATTGTATCATTCAAAGCAAAACGTAAAAGAACATGAGAGTTTCAAATTTCGTTAGAATCGGTCGAATAGTTACGAAGTTTTTGCCCCCAAAAGTAAAATGGTCACCATCCGACCGACCTATGGACAGACACAGTAACTTATAGAGTCGCATTCACGATTAAAAATACCTGTAAGTAATATTTTAGCCCAAAAATAAATGCATTTTAAAATTCTTAAAAAATATCAAAATAATTATAGGTGGGAGATAAACGTTCACTCCAAGGTGGAGCTCTCAGCTTCCACCACGGCCTCAAGACGGTTCCGCAACGTAGTGCAAGTTTTCATGGTATATCTCTGGTCACTACCATGACCTTGGTGTTTCAGATAGACCGGTTAGTGTGGTTCTCAACTGCCTCCCACACATAGCAATCCTGAGATTAGAATCGGTAGAATTAGAAGGCCAAAAATTGTGGCTGGTTTAGTCTTTGAAATTCTCTGATAAACACTCAGGATTATTTTCGGAGGTATGACATTCCAGCAGCAACTTTCTCCACCAAGGGGTTGACCACAATCTCCAGCAGTAGCAATTAGCCCTATTAATTGAGCCTAAGACCCTGCTAAATCATGTGGGGTGGCATAGGGTCACCTCATTGGCGACACACTATCCAAGTTCGAGGGAAGCTGGTCTTTATGATACGCAGAACTTCGCATGGATTGTAGCTATGTCACCTGTTGTTTTGAATGTTGTACAACTGGTCTTGGTATAAATCTTTTTAACTTTAAAGAACCAGATCGTCCCCGGATCAACAGGATACTTCAGCTTGTTCCGGAGCTTTTTTTTGCCTTCGTCAAGCGATTCTCCTTAGCCTTGACTGTCAGAATTTGTTCCTTGTCCTTCTTGTACGAGTGATGGCGAAGGTCCTCATTTAGGACCTACTTCAAGGTGGCGACTCTAACATTCTTCTCTCTCATCAGCACCCAGATTCCTTTTTAAGGGTCTTCTTTCACCTTTTCCTGCTACTGTTAGATGAATTTTGGTGTGCAGACGCAGTCAGAGCGCCTGAGGCTTCCGTTCTGCCGACCACGACTTTTTAGTTTCCGTTTCGGCCGTTCATGTCACTTCTTACAGTCTTTACATTGTTTACAGGTCATTGAGTAGCAATCATGATTTTGGCATTTTGTACCAGTGGTTAGTACGGCGACTTTTGACCTAGTAGGCAGTCGCCACATACGCTCCTAATTTTTTTTTAAAATTATACTGGGGGCGAATCATCATGATGCAAGTAACTTCTTTATAAAATTCAGATAACTTTTTTTATTCCATATCAACTAACTTTTTCTCACTTAAATTTTTCTTTGGATGTTATCCAACGCCGTTAACTGTTCACCGATACGTCAAACAGTTCTTGAAAAAAGGAATCATTCAAATTCTTCAAATTTAACCATAACACCATATATATATATATATATATATATATATATATATATATATATATATATATATATATATATATATATATATATATATAAATATATATATATATATATATATATAAATATATAAGTAGAAAGAGAGAGAGAGATTTACAGGATGACCAGGACAGAGCCGTAGATGCCTCCTAACATTTATTTCAAACGTTTCAGGATTATAACTAACCCCATCATCAGTGCTGAAGAAAGAATACAAAATACAGAGTTAAAAGCAGCATATGGGTAGATCTGAAAGAACTGGACAACACCTTTCAAAACCTGATCCATCCCCAATTCGAAACCATCCGTCCTAATGTGGCTCTAGGGCTACACTCGAGAACTTCACGATATTTAATGCGGTAAGAAACATCTCGGACCTTTACCTGCTAGAGTCAATTTATATTACAAAACTTCAACCCACTCTAAATAATAACTTATTATCTGTCCCAATAAATATGAAAAAACATGATGATTTGTTAAATTTCTCATTGTTTTTTTTTAGGGGGGTGCAAGAATAAAATCCACTGTCAATTATTTTCCTTCCTATTTTTTAGAAATTTTCTCGTTGGTTTAGTTTGTTTTTTCCTCCATATTTCTAATGTAATCAATTATTCTCAAATTTAATATTCATGTTTCACAATTTTATAACATGTGTTAACTTTTTATTTATAGATACATTTAACTCTGTATTTTGTATTCTTTCTTTAGCACTGATGATGGGATTAGTTATAATCCTGAAACGTTTGAAATAAATGTTAGGAGGCATCTACAGCTCTGACCTGGTCATCCCGTTTATATTTCGCTTGAAGTTTGCGTCCATTAATTCATTTTCCACTCATATATATATATATATATATATATATATATATATATATATATATATATATATATATATATATATATATATATATATATATATATATATATATATATATATATATATATATATATATATATATATATATATATATATATATATAAATGAGTTTGGGGGTGGGGGCACATTAGAAGGACTCCTTTCTTAAATGCTATCGTCCAGCTCGATGACGAGGGTGTCATGCTAGACCTGAAGTAGAGTCAGTTGTCTAATAATGCAAATACATTAACCGCACTATATTTACATGTATATATATATATATATATATATATATATATATATATATATATATATATATATATATATATACACTCTAAGACTGACAATTTAAATATCCTACAATTCTCGAATTTAGTATTTCGCTTTAATTCTTTTGTATGTTAATGATTTATTTCTCTTTAATATATGTTTTATTATCATATCATGAGTATTCATATTTATGGTTTCTCGTACAACTTTTTATTTCAAGCTGATCGCATAGTTCCTTGCTGGTAATTAAATTCTTCCCTTGGGTATCTAGTATCTACTCAATCCTAATTTTATCATTTTTTTCTTGCAAGTCCTTCACCGACTTCCCATCAAACACCTGTCTTCCTTGGGCCACAACATGAAAATTACCTACCATATATGTATGTATATCCTTGGCCATAAAAGTTTAATAATCCAAGTATCTCTTCCCCTTCACTTAACTGATGTTTAAATTTTGTTTTCGAAATGTCCTGAAGTCGTCGGGAAATTTGCGACTTACCTTAACCTCGCTCGAATACCTGGTATGGGTTTCATTGAAATTACGATATGATTAAGAGAGAAAAAAAGCATTGGGCATTGATTACCACTTACCAAATTCTATAAAACTAATTTGTTTTACTTTTGCATTTTCTTTGGAAAAATAATATGGACTTTAATATAAGGTAACCTGAAAAAAATTGTTGATGAAAGAAAATATATATTTATGCAGTTAGGACATTAAAAGTTACTTTAAAAATAACAACAACTTTTTATTATTATAATCTTTGACTATCAGAAGAAATACGCTTTGATACTTTATCATCTTTCAACGCCATACATATCCAAATATCATACCGAATATTTACATACACTTGCCTTTATCAATAATACAAGTAAGCCTGTACTGTATGCCTGATGTAACATTGTAAGTGAATATCTTACTGCTTTACTGTGATTTTGATAACATTAAAATGAGAATTAATGTCATCACTCTTAAATTTTGGTCAGATGAAAATAATGATATAATTTATAAGGAAATTGGGCTTTTTTTGCACTTTTACGTTCATTTCAATGTAGATTATTCTAAAACTCTGCTTGAAGTTTTTGGTTAAATTGCCTTAACCTTCTAATTATTCCTCTTTACTAGAAAGAAAGAGAGTATTTTATCAATTATTCTTAGGGGTAAACGTTTTTTTTGAACAACGTCGTAAAAATAACTTGGAGCGAAGCAATAACCTGCATTGTGAAAGTAAAAAATAAGAGTAAAACGGAATTTATTCCCTCGCTTCAGGAAGAAATCGACAAAACCTTATGGAAGACAGACCATTGCATTGCACCAATATTTTAAACGCTTTAAAAAAATCCAAGGCGCTCTGCCCTAAATGACGAACGATAAGGGCAATTGGGAAGCATTCATGATGCAAGGCATCGACTCTTAAACGTCACATTTGCCTTATCACTTTCTGCTTACGACGTTTATGAACGTTCGCACAATTACTGAATAAACTAGATCAGTGATTAATTGTTAAGGCCGAGTTATGAAGATTATCTTGATTGCAACTCTTGGTAGAGCCAGAAGGGTATAGGTAAGAGAGTGAATAACTTTTGGAATTTTACGTTAAAGGTTGAAGGTATAAATTGAAAGGCTCGTCCCTAGTTTTGCAATAATTAGGAGACATAATTCTTAGAATTAAGGTTAGATGAAAAATGTTTTTTTATGGATAGAAAGTAGATATTTGAAAGTAATGCCTTCATGAGCCAAGAAGTGCAATAAATTTCGCATTTCACGGGTTGGAAACCCCCTGCCTTCTCGTCGACGCTCTTCAAAAGGTTCCCCTGCAAACGTTGCGCCCCTTCTCGTCATTACTACCATATGTTCACCACATGTTCACTTATCCTTACTTCACCACTTTCTTTAATAATTCTTTCTTAGAAGGGTACTGACAAAAACAATCCCGTAGGGTTTCAAATTTATCATTATATTTACAGTGAAGGGGAGAGGTAAAATTGACCTCAATGTACTGTCAGTTACACGTCGTAGAAATTGCTCTACTTTTTAGCGTTAATTCTGATCGCATCGATTCACTGCATATCCTTTTTATTAAAAGGAATACCCAACTGACATCTCCTCGTGCGTAAGATTAGTATCGAAAAGGATATCAAAATGGAGGCATTATGGCAGGTAGATATATTAGGTTTTATATTATCTAATCATTCTTCCATTTCTTCTAGAGTGCCCTACAAATTCCACCCCTAAAATAGGATCTGCTTTCATTGTGAAAACAGGACAAGTAACTTTCCGATCGAGGGCGCCACAAGTAATCTCCTCTTTTTACGCTTCGGAATATCAAACTTCTACAAATTTTTTAATAACCTTTAATTTTAATATGTTCTAAATCCATTGCCCCCTCCCCAAATATTGGATAGAAGTTCTAGATGTTTGTCCATGTATTTTTTTCTAAAGAAAATTAATAAATAAGTAGTAAGATGTACCATCATTTTGAAAACTAGACTGCTTTTTTTTTACGCAGAGCTAACTCCTCCTGGGTGAAAGAATTCCAAAGTTCTAAATTCTATTCGAATTTGTTCTGATAGGTTTAAAAATAACTCGGTTGCTCAGTAAAGCTCAGTAACAGCACTGCTTTGCATTCTCTTTCTTTTTTTCATTTTAACTATCCTCCTCCTCCTGTGGTATATATTTCCCTGCATGTATTCAATATTCTTCCAAAATTCAATTAGTTGTGTTCCCTATGACTTATTATTACATCCTTCTTCATGTTATCCCACCCTCTTTCCACGTTCCCCAGCTCCGTATCTAAATTTTCTTATTCTTTTTCCTGCGAAATGAAGAAAGAATAGAAAAGAAATATTGTGTTTTTAATATTAATAATTTTAAACTTTAGTTAAGAGGCAAAAGCATAAATTGGACAAGGTACGAAGAGTTTTAATCTTTACATCTTAATAATCATTCACTTTAGCATTCAGCCGTTTCATTTGGTCAAACTCGCTACAATACGGGTTTTAAATCGGAAAATTAAGAATTAATATGAACATATAACGTTTTATCGTGCCTTGTCTAGGACCTCGTAAATGGCCATCCATAATGTAATAAAAGCAATTCAGAGAAGCGCTTTGGACCCAGAACTTTTCTCACGTTTGAACATTACACTTGCACGCCCGCGTGAGCGTATGGTCTCTCAAGGGTATATGTATAATGTATATACTCATGCCCATACGACCCTCTGAACTTTCCCTCATACACATCACGCGTGCGCGCAATGCTGAATCGCTGAGCTTTTCAGACCTTTCATAAGGAATAAAAATCAGCTCAGCCGATGAAGAGCAAAATAGTGGCCCAACGCTATTAGACTGAGTAATTGGGAGGAGGGAAGTGAAATGGACTCGAGTAAATTAGGAGTTGCGTATTCACCGTACCGGAGGAACTCGATTGAGACAACATATTCCATCCTCCACCCCCTGTTATAATCGTTTTCATTGCCCTGTGCCTCATTCCATTTTCAAATCACCTTTTCACATCATGTTGTTATGCCACCACCCAGTGTGTAGTCATTACTCCTATGTTGTTACTCCTCAAAAACAGACATTTAGAAAAACATTTTAATTCCCCTCCCAGAAGGCGATTCCGTAAACGACAGGAACACCAAGGATCTCTCTTTCCCAACGAGGGGACGCACACATATTCCTCTTTCAGGTGTAATTTCCCAAATGAGGGGAAGGCCACAGATCCCTCTTTCGGATGTAATTCCCCAAATGAGGGGAACACAGATTCCCTCCGTAGGTTTGACGAAAATTCCATTTTAGTACCAATAGAAGAAGAATTTTATCAATAAAAGTGGTAAAGTTAGGGGAAGTGTATTTTTATTTATTTAGTAAAACTAAAGCGTTTTGCAAATCTTGTTAAAATTAGAAGTTGAAATGTGTGTTAAATAGCCCATGAGAATGGTTCAAGGTAAGGACTGTGAAGATACGCAACTCTCCTGTTACCAGCCGTTTCTGAAAGAAACAGATACCTACCTCCTGATTTATGCATCTAGATTTAACAGCACGAAAGATATTTCCCTCCATTTTGAATATCTTATCATCCTCTATCACCTTAATTGGCAATATCAATACGTGTTAAGGAACGAAGAATAAACTAAAAGTAATAATAAAAACTATCATGAGTTATTGATATAGCAAACTTCTTCGACCCTACTGGTGCTGGAAGAGTGTATTGAAAACCACAACCAAACCTGTACCACAGACACTCAAATACAAGACTGAACTCTTCTGCGGGGGAAGGGGGGGGGGGATTCCTCCCATGTTCGGGGGAAGTGTGAGGTCAGGCTGGTTTTGTGAGCGATAAAACCGCACTCTCATCCCAGGTAGTAAGGCGCCTTTGATACACAGTCGTTCGAAAATTGACATTCTAAGGAGCGTTCTCAACGACAGCGATCAATTCTCCAGTAGGTGACAACTTCCATAAACAGAAGCCCGGTTGGGAATACCAAAAAGCACCTCGCGCTAAAAGTCCCGAGGAAAAACGGTGTAAATAAAACTTTCTAAGTCTCTTTTTCCAATGTCTGAGAACTAAAGAAGTTCTTCCGTGGATGGAATATTCATTTCCTCCCGATGTTAAAAGACAGCGGTGCAATTAGAGGAAGTGGAGATGTGCCGAAGATATATAGCCCAATAGATGAGTTGGGAGAAGGGGGATACTGAGAGGGGGGGGAAAGCTTTACTGAATCTGCTCTGGCTGTGCAATGAGGGATTCAGGAGATGGGCTGATATTGTGAGGTGTACTTACCCCGAGTAGACAAAAGCGGAAACTACTCGGGTGCCAGTAGATTAATATTTCGAATTTATAAAGTTCAAAACGTTGGAGATTAACTAGCGAATAGTTATACTATTTAATGATTGATATAATTGATTATTTTTGCCTTGCCTTGCGCTCGTACTTATAAATGCCCGTAATTTTTTGTACAATAGGAGTCCTGGGTATAAAAATAAACAGTCCACAACTATTATTTAAGGATAACAAGTATACTATGACAGTTTTTGTCCTTCTTAAGCTATTCATTTTTTTACCTCCGTCATTTATCCTCCCTTCACTCCATCCTGTCATTTTTCAATGAAAATACCTTCTTTTGTTACAACATGTAAAAAAATTGTCTTATTCCACTAATTTTTTTTCACATATTGAAATATCCTTATTAGTCATCGACATCTTTTTAAAATAAAAAAGTTATTTCGTTTGTACAGCTCAAATATCCACTACAAAAACCTGGTAGGGCCGCAAAGTCCTAAGAATTTCGTTCTCCACGATTTACGACGAGACCAAACGTCTCCTTTGCCCTGTCTCACACCATTGTAAAAGATCCGACGTGTCTTTAAATTTGATGAGTCTCGGTATCATAAATGACATTCTCTTCGCTGTATCTAAATCATAAAAAAACCTCCTACTCCATTACCTATCTATCGGCACACGAACTTTACGCTTCCGGAATACACAATTTTATCCATGTACAGAAAACTTCTACGCACACGCACGAAAATACACATACAATCCTCCTGAAAAGAATCAAGGTAAAAAGTTTTCTTATTAGTATAATTTAATTCTGTTTATACATTTTTCCTAATCTTTACTAAAAAACGGAGGATAAATTAGGCACCTTTGAATCCTTATCGTTTTGAATGTAGTTATTAATGTAGATTGAGGACTTTTCCTTTCTCAAGGTCTGTCAGAGTCCTTTGTAGCAAGGTGTTATTATTGATGCTTTCAACATCTTTTTTTCATTTAATTTCTCGTATCTTTTTCGTTAATTCAAATATCTATTTTTGGTTTACTTTAGTTCTCTTTCTTCCTGAAAATTTGGTGTATTTTTTACGAATATATCACTTTTCTTGCACCTTTATTTTACCCCAAAGTTTCTTGGCAGACAGGCAAGGATGTAAGAGTTTTGCACACCATGCCATAGCCACTGTTCAATCAATATGAACTAAACGGTTAGAATATCAGTGAGTATCCACCTTAATACTGCCTCGAGTACGGCTGGGGGGCGCTCCTCATTCAGGTAAGCAGGTGACTTTATCCAATAGATCAATCTACAGGCCTAAGAGAACTGTATTAATTGCATATTTTATCCTTTTCTTTTGCCGTCGCAGCACTTAATGGATACAGCCACTTGCTTAGCGTGGATGTCGAGCGTCCACCAGGAATGTCCTAACCAATATACACTAAGTTGTAGAAAGATAACCACGTTAGCATATTCCCTATAGGACCAGAACTAAGTGTAGTTTGGCCTGTGGTATTTGTGCAAAGATGGTAATTGCGTTTGGTTAGAAGCACCGTCGTGTGAATCAATAGTAGCTATAGGTATAAAACGCATTTTTGGTATATCTTACTCTTGCAAGCGAGTCTTTGTTCTAGCAGGTTAAATGTAACTAATCTCCCCTATAGATACTGTAGTGGTATTACATTATATTATATCAATACCATATTATATCTATGGGGCAGGGACCATTAACTTAAAGGCGAACCGACAAGGACACGCTAAGCCACGAGTTTCGACGGGCGGAACTGCGAGAAAGAGTGCAACGAGGTCAGGTAAAATTTGGGCAATGGCAAAGCTCAAGGTTATTTAAAGAGGCATGTACAAAAATATAATTTTATTTACAAAAATAAGAGAATAAATAGGCAAAATTACATCAGAGAATTAATGTGCGAAATTACATCGGTAAACGAGAGGGGGAATTGTAGTTATGCGTCAGACACTGAAGTTAAAAATTAATGTATTACAGAAGGACACTATTCAAATGGGGAGGATTAACTCAATTGGGTTGCTGAAGGGGGAGAGGGGTTGGCTTACGGAGGATTACGGGTGAGACGTCAGGGTTAGGCTTCACGGATGTCTTTTGCCCGTGAGGCGAGAGCGCTCGGAGCTTCTGAGCGGGAAGTTAACGTGATGACGGTTCTCCAAGGGGGGAAGGTGGTAACGTCCGGTCCAGGGGACAGTATTTCGGCCACCCGAAAACGAGAGGCGATCGAGGAGAGCTTCGAAAGGAGTTGATGAGTGGAGTCAGAAAAATTGCTCGGTAGCGATCGTCAAATGGAATTACCTCATTGGCTGGGGCTAATTCCAACACACAAATAGTTCAGCCGTCACATTGCTTTGTTATTAGCACCTGACTTGGAACTAGGGGAATCTTCTTGGATCCGGGCGCTCTCCTGAACTCTGTGTCTCCCACATGGAAGACGAACCATATATATATCCGAAGCTCCCCCCGCGGGGTGGGGGAAACAGCACTACTCTCGAATGGCCTCGAATCTTGATGCCGAGGTGATTCTAACCCGCGTAAAGGTGGTCCGGCTGGACGCGGATCGAGGCTACCGCTTGTGTAAGGAGACGGGGGGAGGCTTACCAATTTAAGCCTAACCAACTTCTAGAATCTTCTCCAGCACATGGAGGTCACTTCCGTGCTGGAAAAGAAATTTCACGTGGAATTCCCCCACAGATACCATCGCTCTTAGTTACCCCAAGCATAGAAATGAAGCGGAAAAAACGACAAGAGGATAGCTCGTCTGCATAATTAGCCGAGTGGATCGAAATGCTCCCAAAATCTTTCATAAGCATCACAAATGATTCTATAAAATATAAAAGATTATGAATTGGAATATTTCCTACATTCACACCGAACAAATGGATTTAAAGAATTACGTAGGTTTCTAGGAAGAAAGAAGGACTGAGAGAGTGAATTCACGGAAGGGGTTAGAGAAAATCTCATAGGAATCGTAGGGTCAGAAAGACCCTCCCGATAGTTGGAGGGAGAAGTGTCAAAGTTCATTTGATCTTATCAAGATTAGGGGTTGCTGGGCTAACCTGTGCATAAAGTGTGATTCCGTCGAATCTTACATTTATGAACTATATTTTCGTAGTGGCTACGTGGTTATTGCTCAGGTGTTTCTATTCTTACGTAAAAATGCGAAAAATTGTGTGGAGGAATCCTCTTTGAATAATATTATTTCCCCCAGCGCTCATGAGACAGAATTTCGGGAGAAAAAGCGAGTCAACTCCCACCCCCCCTTCAGACCTACCCCTCTTTGGACCCGCCGCCAGGTTCCCGTGAAATTCACACCGAAGCTCCCCCCCCCCCAGCCGTCGTGTCGGGAGACTGCTTTGTATCCTCGCCGTGAACCGCGTTTATAGCCCCGCCGCTGTAGCCCCTCTGACTGCTGATCTCAGCCGTTGACACTTCCTCGTAAGGATGCACTCGGTTCATCACGCGCGATAACGAAGGTTAAGAAGGTCTCAATTTCTTTCTATGTTTTGAATAGCTCCGGGAATATATGCACCCGCTCTAGGCTGACGGACAGATTTGGTTAGACGCGACTTCCCCGAAAGGAGTGCAATTCAACCATCTCTCTCCCAAGAAGAGTGAGTGATGATCGCAAGACACGGAAGAGCTGGAAATCACCCCAGTGTCTTCGGGTCGAGGAGAAGAGTCTCGTGAGGCAATTTCAGCCTTTCTCGTCCGCCTTTAGATCAAGGATTAGAGAAGCCGTCCGCCAAAGTTCATCTGGTGTCCTTTTACGACAAGAGGGCCATTAGCTCGCTCAAGCTGAGTGTGGAGAATTGATCTCCCCCCACCCCCCTCGAAGTTTGAAGGGTGATCTCCTGAGGACAGGAGGCCCGCATCTGGTGACTTCTTACGACAAGAGGCCCATTAGTTCGCTCAAGCCGAGTGTGGAAAAGTCATCTCATCCCCTTCGAAGTTCGTTCGGTGACCTCCTGAAGACAGGAGGCCCGCATCAAGGTCACCAAGCCCCTTCCCCTAGTTGCCCCACCTTACCTTAGAGTTTCAAAGGAAGTAAATCATTCATTACCCTCAATCTCCCCTTATAACTTTTCCCTAGTATCAGGAGTTTGAGTCTGTCTCATTTATGTTCCTTTTTATATATATTTATTGTTGTCACCTTTTAGTTCGTGTATTAAAAGTCTATTTTTGTCATTGTGGTTGTTGTATTCCTTGGTTACGCAACTGCCGCTATCTACTTAAATCGCACTCTTAGAAACATTAACAGTTGTCGCCTTGCTTGGCCTACCTTAGTGCCTGTGTGCGCATATTTACCTACCCTTTGACCATTTGACCATTGCCAGAAGGTCACCTCCAAAGGGCGTGTAGCCCACGCCCCCCTCTAAAAGATCCCAAGAGTGCCCGAGCCCTTCGCCTGGGTCTCAATCAGCCTAATGGGCCCAAATCTTCCCCCGTCTAGCGAGGGAAACATCTACCCCGTTGACCCCGTGCGTCTGGTCCAAATGGTGCGCGTAGAAGCTGACGAAAAGTATCCCACGCCGCCTCTTCCCTCCGCCGAACGGAGCCTCACTCCGACTTGAACGTAAACCCCAATCTCGCCCCTATTGAGAAGGGTCAGTTCCTTGGCTTATTGGAAGACTTTACCGTGTCATTATATCGTCGTTTTGGGCCGAATTTATCTGCCATAGCCGCGCCCTTTAATGACATGCTTAATAGAACGGCCCCCGTCTCAGTCAATTGGACCCCTTCCACTGAAGATCGCTTCCGCCAGATAAAGGACAAGTTAATCTCTGCCTCCATCTTCAGATTATCGAATCCCAATGAAACATTCGGTGTTCGTACCGAAGCCTCTCAAGATGGCCTAGATTGTACTCTCGTTCAATATGATGACGATGGAGTGCTATATCCTGTAGGATATGCTAGCAGGAAGCTGTCCCATAGCGAAAAGGCGTATGCCATCAAAGATCTTAAAGCGTTAGCCATAGGGTGATATATACGTAAGTTTAGGATGTATGTTAAAGGCACCGACAACTGCCTAGCCGATAGCCTGAGTACGAATCCTATATAAGACCCCCCTCCAACAACATTTTTTTGTAAATACTATTTTTCTTCTTTTGTTTTTGCCTTGTTGCTGTTGTATGTGCCTATGTATAAATTAAGTTGTCTGTGGTTACACATATGTAAATCCCGTGTAGAGTTATGTTTGTTTTTTTTGTAGGTAAACATTAAATTTGTGACTTTATAAGTTCCCTTCTTAAGGAATTTATTGTAGACATTTTTTTTCGCTCCCAAGTGTCTATCGCTGTAAAAATCTCTTTGGATAGGAAAGGGTGTGGAGGAGTCCCCTTTGAATACTATTATTCCACCCGCCCCATTTGAGAGAGAATTTTGGGAGAGAAAGCGAGTCATCTTCCCCTCCCCCCATATTCCGCCCTCTCCCTCTTTGAACCCGCCGCCAGGTTCCCGTGAAATTCACACCGAAGGTTCCTCGTGGTTGTCTCAACCATCTCGAGTTTCAAAGGAAGCAAATCATTTATTACCCTCAATCTCCCATTATAACTTTCCCAAACCACGGTTATCTAACTATGTGAGGGTATGGAACGTACGCACTCACATGCTGACAGACGATCGTGGGAACAAAAAAGATTTGTCGTCTGAGTTGACCTTCGTTTCCTCCCCCCCCCCCTAACTCCCCCGACATTGTACCGCTTTCCTCCGCCTTCCTCCTGACCTAAGTCGTTATCCGCCCCCCCCCCCTCCTCCCAACAGGCGACAGGAAGGCTGACGGAAGAAGGCCTATCTCACAGAGAAGCCTAAATTCTATTTGCCTTCTTTATGATGCCAAGGAGATTGTCCAGAAGACGCCGCCATAAGCAAATTGTCGTATAGGGAATCTCTTTCTCGATTTCACACAGTCCGCGGTATAAATGGCAACGCCGCTCATCCCTCAGCAGAATTGTTCCAGACCTACTCGCGTAATCCTCACGTCGAGCGAATGACGTTGCCGTAACGTATCGACTGCCAACGCACGCCTGCTGAGTCAACCTGGTCGCTGTCTCAAAGAATTTCTGAGGCAAATCTGGCCCGGCATATTCTGTGACTAGAATAATACGCTCTGTTTCCCAACGTAACTTGAGAAAGAAAAAGGAACATCCAAATAGTTACTGGAAGTAACTATTTGTTAGTGTCACATCCAGTTATGAGTGAGCTAACCGGAACTGCAGGGTGCAGCCCCGAACCCATCGTCTTATCCCCCCTTTTTCCGAGAACTCGTGTTAACGCCACCCGAACCACCCTCTCTGGACCTGAGTAGTCGTCTCTCCAATCCACCACAATTAATGGTAATCTGTAAACCCAGTGTCCCTCTATTCTTAAATTACCTATTTAATTAACAGTGATTGATACTCCCATTGAGTCATTATAAATCTAGGCGCTTAACGTCAGTGTTATCCTCCTTTTTTTAAGGAGATTCAAGTGAGTCATTCCCTGATATTATTATTTATAATTGCTGTCAACTCAGACTAATCCGTGTTTAATATTTAATCCTTATTTACCTAAATGCCCGTTTAACTATTACTACTAATTATTATTTTGTTTTAAAGTAAAGTTTATTTTTGTACGTGTATTTATTTGGTGGCTCCTCCTTTTTGACGTACCATTGGCAAGACTTTAATTAAGAATCCCTTCTGCTAATTTATTCAACCTGTATTATGCACTGTTAGAATTTAACAATCACAAACCTTCCTCCAGTAACAAGTGGGACTTTTATAGTGAGAATCCTGGCCGTGGCACAACCCGCCTCTAACCCGCCTTCGCACGTTCAGTAGGAATTAAAGCATATATATATATATATATATATATATATATATATATATATATATATATATATATATATATATATATATATATATATATATATATATAAATATATATAAATGATCGAAGATTGAGTCATAGGGTCTCAGTACCATCTACTTAAACAAAAGTGGTGTGTCCAGATCAAGGACTAGAATAATTATTGGACCGGACTATGAGCAATTCTACGACAAACTAGTATTCGGAGTTTAAGTCCGTCTCATTTATGTACCTTTTTACATATATATTTATTGTTGTTCCCTTTTAGTTTGTGTGTATTAAAAGTCCAATTTTGTCATTCTGTTTGTTGTATTCCTTGGTTACGCAGCTGCCGCTATCTACTTAAATCGCACTCTTAGAAACAATGACAGCTGTTGCCTTGCTTGTCCTACCTTAGTGCCTGCGTGCGCATATTCACGTACACTTGGCCATATCTCGACATATTGTAAAAGGATGCTAATTTATGTTTTCCTAAGAGTTAACAAAGGGTTTAAAATATATAGGCTTATTTTATCATTCCTCCACCAAATTCCATCTCTCACTCTGTAAGTTTGTAAATTAGGCCATATACTATGATCCAGTTCTCTTTTCCCTGTGATTTTAAAACGACTTACAGAAATATTCTTTTACAAAGTTCGATTTATCTTAAAGATCCGTTTTTAAGATAGGTTTCAAAGGAAAGTGAAGAATTTAGACCGATGAAGATGTGTGTAAGGTACATAGCCTCAATTGACGGGGAAAAGATACAGTTGTTTATTGCTTCCAGGGAGCAGAGGCCATCTCGACTTCCATCGACCGTTTGTGAGATTAAGGGAAAGCTTCTATCCTACCGCCAACGTTAGCACAATTAAGTGGGGCCGCGCTTTCTGTGAGACTGTCCTCAGGGACCAGGTTAGAGAGGAGGAAGGCTGTTGCATGCTGTTAGAATTTTATCGCACCCTCATGTGATAGGGGCCCTAATTATTATTATTAATGTCGTAAATGTTGTTATTTTCATTATTAATTATATTATCATTTTTTATAATTCTTATTAGCTATGTGTGTATGTATAATTGTGGGGGGATGGGCCACACGTCTCTTTTTCGGAGCGATTTACTGATAGGATAATTATTATTATAATGCTAAATAAATCATCATAATATCAGTTTGGCAATGTCTGACAAGCGTCTGGGCATCAGGGCCAACCTTGCTCAGGGAGGATAGGACAAGAAGAGTGACGCTACTCTATTTTTCCCCAAGAAATTGAGATCTGCAAACTTTGTGGCTCAAGAGAGTGCCACCCGTTCCGAATCAAGAGAGGGTTGATATAGGCACCTTTTCCACTGGTTGCGTAGACGGAAGAGTAATATGTTGGTTACGCGAAGAAACGAGGTGAAAGATAGAGCGGTGATGTGATATACTATATGTACTATTTTGGGATTGGCGGGAGCTCCCTACATGACCCCCCCAAAACATGGTGTTCGTTCTTTTCGGTAATTAAATACGGTACCTGTTATGGAAATCCAGCCCCTTTAACCAGATAGCTCTAGGTTTCTTTTTTGCTACTACAACTGTGTAAGCACTTCATATTAATACTGTATTATTATTATTTATATATCCATATGATTATATTCTTATTTAATGATTCTAATTATTTCCTCTTAAAATTATTTCACTTGTAACGATAAAATGCTTAAAAAAGACTATTTTTTAAATTAACAGAATTTAACCTTTCAGAAATACATTTAAATTTGTATTAGTATTTATTATATATTTGCTACTGTGTCCATGCTCATGCCCATCAGATCCTTATTAGATAACTAGATCTATACCCCCTGAAATATGTATTCTTTCCACTAATGGTTGCCTTTTGGGCTCCCTTTCTAATGGTAGGTTTTATTAATAATATTCGCGAAGCATTGAGAACTTTGGGAAATAAGTTTCAGAAACGGCAAAAAAATCATTCAGAAGATCGGCGAAATACGCTAAGTGAGATACGCTACATGTGTTCCACAAGGTACGAAATATTTTACCCATTAATATTTTATTTTGTGGTTAGCAGGAAATTGATTTAAGACACAATAATCACAATTCTTAGGAGTTTTTCTTGTTAGATGACAAAAACACCGGCCTAAAAATGTATATAATAGATATCCTTCATTTTCATCCCTACAATCCTCAATGCTATGAAAAACTTTTCATTGACTATTTGAAGTATTTCTGTTAAGATGGAAGCCAATAACTACAGAAATTCTTGTATTAAGCTCTTCTGTACTGAGGGTAGACTTTGCCTTTGAGGTATCAACATTTTAAAGAAAGTGAGAGCCGTAATGAGCGACGACCGCACAGAGAAGTTTATCTCCCAAAGTCGAGAAGTGATTCGTTTAACGAATATATCTTGCAAAAACTCTCATACCCCCTGCTAGCGGCGTGAGCGGTTACACAATCATGTAAAACGAATTTGCAAAGATAAAAACAAAAGGCATCATTATACCGTTTTTATCCACATAGGCTCCATTTCTGTACTTTATTTCAAAGAAGTATGGCACTTACAAACAGGTCTGTGACTTCCGTACATTAAATACGGTTATTAAATCGGCCTGGGATTCTATAGCATTCCAATTGATTTCACGTCACTTATTGCAAGCACGAAGTTCCTTTTTAGACTTCGTCTTTCAACGGGCATTTCATCAAATAATTAGAAATGAATCAAGGAGACTTAAAATGCTCTTTTACAACGCCTTTTTATGACATTGATCTGAGATCGTCATCTCGAACTTTTCGACGGGTTTTGTATAAATAATTACTATTTAATCTTCCTTTTATCTCTTCATTTTTATTATACTCATGTACTCATAAACAGAAACTTTCTCAGCTCAAACTAGTTTTCAAGTGAATAATTGCACACGGTTTAAAGATCAGCACCTGTAAGTTCCAATTATGTGTAAAAACACAGGAAGTTTGCAGAAAACTTTTAAATAATTGGGTCCCGCACCTCTTTACGACTGGATGGAGGACATTAATTTTTTTTCCTGCCAATATTCAAATCTTTGAGGAAGTATGTGGAACTGTACAACTTTGACAAGAAGCACGTTTGAAATTATAGCACAATTTAGAACGTTTTATATTAGCTTATCAAAGTTTTAGATAAACACAGCAATTTCCCTTTAAAATGTTCTCATAACGCAAATCTTGCGTTTTAATTGCCCAAAGTGGAGATCTTCAATACTACTAATCTTTACCACCTATTATCCGAGACAACAATTGGGTTCCTAACGTATGCGAGTTCGGAGCTTATTATGAGTGGGACATTGGAGCAATTAAGCAATGAGAAATAGGCCCGATTAGTTTTTTTTCAAATGATTAACAACAGCAAAAAAAAAACTTAGTCGCTTTCTCAAGGGAACTATTGGCAGCGTACGAATTTTGCAGAAAATATTTTCCAATCTTTCAAGACTCTAATGTTATAATCATAAGTGACCACAAGTCACCCCCACTGACTGCCCGTCATCTAAACTTTACTAACCAATTTTTAATGATTGTCAATGGTCCAAGGGAGTGAGTAAAAGTTCCTCGTTCTTTAGTTCCATAGCGATGTCCTTGACAGCTATGGTAATCCTGTCCACTTTTGCGACGAAGATTAAGCGGCTCATTAGCAGTGGTTGCGAGAACCTTGCTGGTACTTTGTCCAGGGTACCACACATCGCTGCCGAAGATAGTTTGTTTCCAGTCGAGACACCCCAAAATTATTACAAAACAGATTCTAAATAAACCATATATCTCTTTTTGACATGTAATGTTCCTTCAATTATCATGGGATCACTCGCACCAACGAGTAATCTTAGACCGCTATAAGTGTGAAAACAGCTAATATCTGATATTTCCTTATTGAATCTCCCAACTGAAAAGTATGGAATCGACCTTAATTATTTATTGATTTGGTCCCATACAGTTACATTTCATTTCTTAGATATTTAGAAAGAAGTAACTAATTGTATCTTTTGTACATTATGCCTCTTTTTGCGGATTTCATTATATAGTCGGGTGATCTCTACCACGATGGGGAGGACGAATGTCGCTACGTACCAAAGCCCAAACTCCTATCACCACTGAAAAAGTTCTGTTCACCATCTTAAAATCTCTCAAGCTACAAATCCTGACAAGATAGCAAGAATTCACAGCAAATGGCTAAGAACTATAGTAATAGCAACTATCAAGCAAATCCACTCCTTTTGATTTGGAAAATAGCACACATCATACCAATACTCAAATGAAGCAAACCCCAACACAATAGGTATCGATCTTTATCACTATTATGTACATATCCAAAATCATCGAAAAACTAATGAGAAAAAGAACAGGTGCAGGAAGACATACCTTCTCACACTCACAATACATATTCAGAAAGGAACATTCATTCGCGATTCTCCTGACCAATCTCACGCAACATATCCTAACCCTTTTCAACGGACACCCACCACCTTCACAAACAATTCTCGTTACTATCGACAAAACAATGGTTTTGTCACAGCAGTCAAATATATCCTCGCACAAACTTGAGCAAAAACGAAAACATACCACACAGCATTAAACAACCACCTCTAAAGGCGATATTTCGATAATAACAAAACTGCTCAAACTCAATATAGCAACACAACAAAATTATACAATATTCAAACCAGGCTGACTCGAATCAAACAGGCACAGGAGAATCACACACAAGCCTTAGTCCTACCTCTAAATAAATGACCCACACTCCTATAAATCACATTTGGCAGTCACATGATTTCCAATACACATAACACAAAAATAACAAAGTCACAAATACTTACTCTCATCAAAGAATGCCCCAAAACCACCCCATCCTACATTTGCACGACATAAACTAAATACTGAAAATTGTTGTGTCATTATGCATAATAAGACGCCAAAACTTCAGCAGAACAAAAACAATCCCATCCTAATCACCGAGACATAAAAGTCCTTCTACACACTACTTCAAACACCTGTAAAATAACCTTTCCCTTTCCTCCCACAAATCAAAGCGCAATAAAATATATCCAAGCCGCCGTCATGCACAGACACCTCAAGAATCTTCCAACAAACATCCTATATAAAACACTCAAAATAAAAAAAATCAGAGCAATCACTGTACAGTACAGAGAGTAATATTAACAAAACTAAGACTAGGTCACTCTTTCTTACTCCAACAATACAAACACAAACACAACATTGCCACAACAGTAAAAAGCACATTTATCAGATGCAAACAAAGCAAGGTAATATTAAACACTTTCCCTTAACCTTGCACAAGAATAAAATACACTCCCTCGCCTCAGGGAGGGACCTGTATACGGCGCGCTACGTGGAGGCCACAAAGTAAGTAAGCATAACTATATATAAGCTGAGAGAACAAAATATTAGTCACGTGGGGGGTAAAATTGTTTAAGCTACAGTACAGAGGCCTGTAAATAGCATTGAACGATGCTAATTTTTAGATTACTACCTGACAACTTTGTGACTGAATTCCTTTATTTCGCAAAGGCTGTATGGTGCATTGCCCTCCTTGTAGGCTATGGGTAAAACGGTTCGCAATGAAGATGGTACTGAGTTCATAAGAGGTGCCTGCTTTTAGTGCGCAAACGGCCATCGTGTGAAAAATGTAACATAATTGGCAGATGTATCTAGAGTACGTTCATAAGGGTGTAATGCAATGAGAAAATCTAACTCTAGAGGAAATTCTCTAAGGAATTGCTGCCGAAAGACGATACTGACAGCCCGGTAGAGCCAGACTGTTTCACGACTTGTGGCTAGAAGTTGCTTTGTTTCGAGGCAGGGATTGCTGCTAGTCTACGACGTCCGACCTACGGCACCTATTACTGAAAGAACAATCCGCTGAGAACTACATTACATGGATGCATAGAGCCGAGTGGGCGCAAGAAGCCTTTGACACACTTATAACCATAAAGTTACCCTGCTAAAGTGGTCGACAAGTCAAATAGTTGACCTTGGAAAATTGGAAACGCTTTACTTAGTCAGACAAATTGCATCTCTACCTGTATTTGAATGATGCTCGGCGACATGTTATTGATAGTATTCTTAAAGCTTTCAATCAAGACTGCCTGCATGGGGTGGTTCATGCTCTAGAGGGCCTGTGATGTACTAAGGATGTTCTAATTATGAAGAAATGGATGTTATGTTAGAGGCGAAAAACAATTTGAAACAGTATATCTGCATCAAGATGATAGACGACCAGGTTTGCTGTTTGGCCTTCATCATAACATGGAAGTAACATTCCAATCCCTGTCTTCTAGGATAACAACTCCTGCGTTCACCAACCTAAAACTGGGTTAGTGGCATGCTGAACATTAAGAAACAATGAAATCTGAATTCGTCCGCAAAATCACAGGATCCAAACCCCATTGAAAATAGATGAGAAGACATCGAACCACGTGTCAAACGTCAGGGAAAAAATCCACACAATTTGTTCGCATTACATAATTTCTTATGCAAGAGTGGGAGAACATTGATGTCTCCTACGTCCAGAAAATGATCCATTCTCTACCACGTCTAATCGCAGATGTTATCCAGGCTCCTGTACCAAATGATTAATTATATATATATATATATATATATATATATATATATATATATATATATATATATATATATATATATATATATATAAGAGGGGTGGTCAATAAGTTTTGCGAATCGGTAGGGATTAACAGAGGAAGGGGGATGGCTGTTCGTGGGGGTGTTAGGACAAGTTATGAAAAGTCAGGATCTGCAGCCGCACGCTCCTGCCTCGTATATTTAAGAAGCAGTAGCTGATCGCAGATCGTCAGTCACAAATTTTTCAACAATGGAGAAGGTTGGCGCACCGCGCAGTAATCAAATATTTGACCAAGGAAGGCAATAATGCAAAAGAGATCCATGAATGCATGGTTGCAGTGTACACCATTGCTCGCTGGAATAGGGAGTTCCGCCATTGTCGTGAGTCCATTGAAGATGACCCCAGTTCAGGATGCAATGTCAGACGTGACCAACGAAAATCGACGTGTAAGGGTCAAAGAAATCGAGCAAGAACTTGGAATATCACATGGAAGTGCTATCAACATCATCCACGACAATTTAGCCATGGCCAATGTCTCTGTCCGTTGGGCCCTTAGAAACCTCACGCCCCATGATCGATTTCAACGTCATCAAAGTCCAGGAGGCCAGAATTGCTTAAGCTGCCCTTCGCGAGTTCGGATTCGAGAAGCTCAACCATCCCCTCCCCCCTACAGTGCAGATCTGGTCCCCAGCGACTACTTTTTATTCCGCCACCTCAAGGCTACACTGCGTGGACGCCGGTTTAGGGACGATAAAGATGTCCAGTTCGCCGTTCAGGAGTGGATTGAACAGCAGTCAGTTGATTTCTGGTTGTCGGGAATTCGAAGCCTCAGGGACAAGTGGCACAAGTGCATTGAAGTCGAGGGTAGTTATATTGAAAAAGAATAAAACACTTTTTCTCATATCTCGTTTCCTTATATCCGAATTGCAAAACTTATTGACTGCCCCTCGTATATATATATATATATATATATATATATATATATATATATATATATATATATATATATATATATATATATATATATATATATATATATATATATATATATATACGTATATATATATATATATATATTTATACGCTCAACGGAAAAAAGTTATATATTCAACTTACGTTATTTTGCTTATATTTTATATTCCAGGAAACTGCCAAAAATATTTAGAACAATATCGTTTATTATTATATATAATAAACGATATTTTAGTTCTTCTCCACAAGTCATAACATATGATGAGCTAAAAAAACACATTTTTTTTGCATGTGTCAAAAGTAAAAAGGATTCAGTTAATTCTGAATGATATTAATATTATTGTCATTAAAATTAAATAGGCAACTATATTTGTGGCAATTTGTCTCGATTTAGGTACAATCAATCAAATTAATTTAACATGCTTGCATGGGCCTTATTTACAAAAGGTTGTATTAACATTATTAAACCTGATAACTTCTATTATTTTAAAAATGAGATTTTAAATTAGTATTATTATGTTAAGTATACCTCATGAAAATATTGCATCTTTTATGCGAAAGACCATTATATTTTGGCCCCTGGCTTTCAATCCCGGAACTAAATTGTAGCTTCAAAGAGTCACTGACTCATTCCATGCCTAGGTTTGAAAAAATGCGCCATGAAATCGTTTCATTTTTTTTTAATAACCCTTTAAATATATTTGACTTTAATTGGATTTAAATTATCAATTTCTAAAATGGATTGACACATTAAAAATTATTCTCCAAGTGGAAATATAAAGCTTTATTTATTAAGGTTATTACTTCTAGAAATTCTCTATTTTGCATTTAATACCTTCAGTAAAGTTCAACAAGCGATACTTCCATTAATGTAGTTATTTTTAAAATTCTATTTTATTTAACCTTTCTTTAAAAACTTAATGATACAAAAGCCATTTAAAATCACACAAATATTTATTGATCATCAAAGAGATTTTAGAGTTCGTATATCCCTGTTCTTCTTTTCATTTGTAAGGATAATCTGGTGCAACGATTGCGCCCTCAATATACTTGCCCGAATGTATTTAATTTTATATCTATTTTACCTTTACTTAATCTATGTTATATCTATTTATCACTATTATAGTTTTGGTTACCTGCTTTTCCCCTTAATTCACTCTGCTGGATCATCCATTAACCCCGTCTGTCCTAGTCTTCTCAAAAATAATAAAATCTGCCCCATTCAATGTTCGTAGAATCCTTTTTGAATCACTTTGACAATTCACTATTTCATTGAAAATAAGGAAATGGATTAGTGAGTTGAAAGAAATGTTTGTCTAGCATATCTGTGTGATATTTCATGCGTGAGTGAATGTTAAGGGTAGCAAAAACATTTGGTCGTTATTCATGAGATTCTTCTACAAAGCCAGAATTATCTTCGCACTTCCCTACCTTCCATTAATTCTTCTAACCTTGGGGATCATTTCGTCAAAATCATATAATTCAATACAAGGTTATGTTTCAATAACCTCTAATGAATTCATGACGAATAGAACATTTCAGCTATCTTTCTCACTATGCCTTTTTACAATTACTGGTTTCTTTCATATGATGGTTTTAGACGTCTGTGCGTTTTAAAAAAAACACAGAAAAAAACCTTCATTGTGTACACAAGGGTATCTTTGTAGAATCAAGGCTTTCCTACTTTCTTAATGTGAATGATAAATTTGCCCTCTTGCGTGTCCAATTCAGAATATAACCCGGAAGAGCATTAAGGAATTAGAATTGCACTAATAGCATATACTTTTCATCAATTCTAGCATTGATTTCTTAGTGACTTTTGTGCGAAGGTTAGGACTCTCTAATCTTTTTAGGTTCGCGATGGCCAAAGATTTTAAAAATCACAGGTGTAGAGGACAAAAACAACGTCTGCTAATCAAAAAGTCGCGTTGTCCTCACTTATTTTGATTTATGTCCTTACGACTTTGAAAACTTTCAATAATTCCAGGAGTAACCTTGGAAGGAGCTTGGCAATTGACTCATTCGAAAGAGAATATAAACACCTTAAGTGTTTCAAATTTCGTTAGAATCGGCCGAATACTTATGATGCTATTGCTAAAAAGATCTAATTCCATGGCTAACCTTGGGTGACTTTGGTAATTATATTATTTAAAAATGAATGTAAAACAATATAAGGGTTTCAAATTTCGTTAAAATCAATCCAATAGTTATGATGTTATTGCAAAAAAAACTAATTCCAAGGCTAACCTTGGAAGAAGTTTAGCAATTATATCAATAGAAGTATAATGTAAAAAAAAACACAAGTGTTTCAAATTTCGTTAGAATGGTCGGAATAGTTATGATGTTATTGCCAAAAGAAAATAATTCCATGGCAAACCTTGGTAAGAATTTGGAAATTATATCATTCGAAAGAGAATGTAAAACAACATAAAGGTTTACAATTTCGTTAGAATTTGCCGAATAGTTATGATGTTATTGCCAAAACAAAATAGTTCCCGGGATTACCTTTATAGAACTTTGCCAATTGTATCATTCGAAAGAGAATGTCAAACAACATAAGAGTTTCAAATTTCGTTAGGATTGGCTCAATTGTTACAATGTTATCAAAAGAAAATTCAAAACGTGTACCGATCGACATAGTGAGATGTAGAGTCGCCCGCGATTAAAAAGCTTATTAAAAGCTTATTAAAAAGCAGTGTCTTAGAATTCAAGTAGACACAACCTGACCCATTTGGCTTCCCTCCAAAGATGTAGGGAAGGGAAGACGGCAGCCCAAATTAAGTAAGATTTCCTCTTCGAGTGCGCAGGGATTTTAAATGGCGAGAGTGAATTAATCGTTGGCCAGTATTGCTATTTAATTAGGCTTTGGTAGTTTTAAGATTTAAACAGGGGAAACAAAAATAATATTTTAATCCTATACAAACAACAATAGATATTCACAAAATAATATAAAGGCAATTTAGTTAAAAGAGTTTTCTAAATGAATGAAAGTGAAATGACAAGTATGAATCGTCTTAGCCGTATAGAGCTCAATTAGTACATTAATTATTCGAGTGAAAGCGGGAGGCGACACCGAAGTGAATCTTAGCCGTACGAGGCTCATTAATTATTACAATAATTACCCGAGAAGATTGGGAGGAGATCACGAGGTGAGTCGCTTCGTAGGAGAGCGTCATGCCTCTTCGACGATGAAAGAAAATGTAAGTCGAACGATTTTCTGGATATTTCTGGGTACTCGGGGGAAGGTATTCTTCGAGGAAGCGGAGAAGATCGCGATATTTCAGACGTAGTCTTCGTCGTTCCGAATATTGATTCCTGCCGTGAGACCGAAAAACACCGGGGGTTGTCGCTCGAGGATTGCGCGTCGTCGATGAATGATTCCAAAGACCTCTTATGATGCCGCGTGAAAACCTTTTGTATTGCGTGGACTTTCTTACTTGAAAATTAACCTGCCACCTCTAACCGATTCCTACGTTTCGTCCCGCGTCTTAGCCCACAAGAAATGAAGGGACTCACAATCCTTCTACTTTTTGGAAAAATCGTCGATAACGATATTGCCATAATCCGGGGCTCCGGGGGTTTCCAGTGGAACGGGCGCTTCTGATTCTCGATCAGCCTGGGATTGAGTGATCACGGGTTGTGCCACTGTGGGTGAGAAGACTTTGGGTCTCTGTCCAATCAAAACGGCATAAAACTTTATTAGTGCCGCCCTACTTGTGCCTAGCCGGTGAAGTAGGCGCATTCAATATGGCACTTTATTATGGGCAACTGATTTTCGCGTCCAAAATAGTCATGGACGAGATCGAACCGATCGTGATCTGGTGCTACTGGTAAAAGTAGCTTATCTGAGACCACGATGCACGTGCACCCAGTATCTAGGACTAGGGTGGAGATACGGCAGCCGTTTCCCGTACCTGCTCTAATCGGAGGCCCCAGGGTTACTTTTATTAAACAAAATGTTCACCTGGTGGCCAGAAGGACCCGCTTTACTTGAAGAAAGAGGAGATTATAGTGGAGACGGGAACTGAGAAAGGGTGGCATTCACCTGGTTCACCTGGTGGGAGAAGTCATTTTTCAATTGTGAGTTCAGAAGGCAGTTATATTTTACGTGTCCTTTGATTCCGCACGAAAAACACGGGACTGGCTTCCTTGGGAACGCTGACGAAGGGGGTTAGAAAAGAATGATCGATCTTTCTGTTTAATGGGTGGTCGGCTGGGTTTTGATTTAGCCTGGCCGATTACCTTAAAAAAAATTTTGTTTCTTGGGGAAAAATAATTTGTGATTCTGAAACTGTGACTTGTGGGACGCTGGTTATATCTTCTTCCCTTCTTTAGGGTAACAGTTGTGGATGGCAGCATATACGTCCGCCTCTTCCACGCACTCCTTGAAGCTGGTTCATCTTTTGTCCTTAATAAAAAACCGTTTTCCGATGGAAGTGATGCCACCAATTGACCCTTCAGGGTGAAGTTAATGAAAGCACCGTAACTCTGGGGCATTTTATAAGCGTCTAAGCAAAAATTAAGGATTCTTTGCAAGTTAAACTCGAATTTTCTGAAAGTCTGTTTGGGTTGGATTTAAAGCGGTAGAAATCGCGAGTCATGTTGCAGGCAGGGAGCAGTTTCACCTTTTACGTGGAGTAGTCAATGTTTGTCTCTGCTGGGAGGGAAATAAAAATATCCTTCATGTGGGTGTTAAGAAGGGGCAACAATTTGGCTACACTTTCCAATTCTATATCCCAATTATTTACCTTTAATATCTTGTCAAAGTGTGATAGGTAGGAGACCAAGTCTTCCCGTTCTTTAAACACTGGCAGGTTAACGGATGACTGATGTTGAGGTAGACGCCGCGAAGTGATAGATAGGGCTTCATTTCTCATCTTCGCCATCTCTAGTTCATGTGATCGAAGTTCTCTTGCTCTTCTTTCTTTTCTTTCCCTTTCTCTCTCTCTTTTCTTTCTTTTTCTTTTTCTTCTCTTCTTTCTTCTCTCACAGCCCTTTCTCCTGCTTGTATGTAGGACATAAGATCATTTCCAGATAAACCCAATGATTCTCCTCGGGTTTTGAAGATCTCAAATGACGACATGGCTGGTTCGCTTACCAAAACCCACGCACGCGGGATTATAATGGGCTTTCGACCCGAATTTCACACACCAAACGAAAACAACCACGGAAGAAAGGAATTCGCCTTATTCGTATGAAGTGAACGCGTAAATCGGTGTAGTCACACGCAAAATAACACTAAAATTAAACTGCAAACAAATTTAAAATATATTAATCGTCTATCTAACACTTTCAATCAATTAATTGGAGTTAAATTGTATATTTAGACTTGGTTGGTTTTCTTGAATATATATTGCTTCAAGGGGGAGTAATTGGCCTCTGTTGAGAGCATAGTCTAAAATTGTAGTGTTTTCTTCCACCATTTTTCTGTTAAGGCCAGTTCCATGTACTTCTTGTGTATGTATTTTAGGTGCACCATTATTGAGATGGTATGATATTCTTCTTGAGAAATGGTTTCGGTCATTCCGATACACAAGCTAGGTAAGAACTCACAGTCTCCTAAGTTACATGTGTACTCATATATCAGATGGGTCCTTTGTTTGGATTAAGGTGGAGGTTTGGGGTTATTTTTCATGAAAAGGGTTGACGGCCGTCCATTCTGATGGTATGTAGATGGTTAGTACAATCTTTTTTTCAGCATTCGTGGATTTTATTCCTCGGTAAATAATACCTTTGATAGCTCTGTCTTCTGCATGGTGTTCTGTGCACATAGTATTCTTGTAAATAAGTTCTATAATGTGTACTTGTTTCTATTTCGGTTCTTCTGGCGTAAGGACAGGTACGTCGACCAGGTACTACCTGCTCCCCATCGGCCTGCTATTTGTCCCACACGTGTCTACGTTCCGTTCGGCAATTTGTTAAAACATTTTTGTAATATAGAAGCTGGAATACTTGTATCAATTTCCCATTCTAGCACTGAAGATGGTACAAGTTTTATCGAGACGCGTCAGTAAAATCAAAGAAAGTGCTAAGGTGCAATAATTTCCATCTACCTTTGTGCAATTAATAAATATCAGTCTCTAATGAACTTCGGTAGGCTTATTCAGGGAATAAACAATGAAGAAAAGGCGAACATAAAAGAGATCGAGAAGATAGAAAGGACACGATTGATTTTTTGAGTAATTGAATAATAATTTCATCTTTGTTTTTTCCATCAAAATTATTGCTAATAATTTTTTTATATTACCAAAAAACAAAATGTGGAAGTTCAGAAATAAATATAAGTATCGAATTTTGTGAGTATTTAAAGCCCAAAGAATTACAAATGGTGAAGTTCAGAAAAATATTTTCATATATCTTCTTCTATAACTCTATGTATATTTTAGCAACGTGATATTTTGAAAGGGGGAAATTTAGTTTAGAGTTCCTTATTAAAATTATTATAATTGGCGACGTTCAGAAAATTTAGAAAAATTTAATCTTGGCTGCTTTTCTTTAGATTTTAAATTTTAATCTTACCTAAAGTTGAAAGGCACCTCGGGCTAATAATAAATAATGATTTAAAATCATATTTATGGTCCCCCCTCCTTTAAAGGATAATCATTTATGAAAGTTATCGAGAAACTAAAAAATGCCTCTTTTGGTGTCAAATATAACAATTAATATATATATATATATATATATATATATATATATATATATATATATATATATATATATATATATATATATATATATATATATATATATCAGGCAATAGATTCGCTACTAAGATTAAAATTTAAAAGCTAAAGTAAAGCAGCCAAGATTTAATTTTTATAAATTTTCTGAACTTCGCCAATTATAATAATTTTAATAAGGAACTCTAAACTAAATTTCCCCCCTTTCAAAATATTACGTTGCTAAAATATAGGTATAGAAGATATATCAAAATATTTTTGTGAACTTCACCATTTTGTTTTCAGAAGAAATAACCAAACCAAGATCAAATTATCGTATATATATATATATATATATATATATATATATATATATATATATATATATATATATATATATATATATATATATATATATATATAGATAGATAGATAGATAGATAGATAGATAGATAGATAGATAGATAGTTAGATAGATAGATAGATAGATATTAGGGTGCGTCACTTCAATTAGGATTGAATTTCAAAATGAAATGAGAGAAATTTCCTTTTGATTGGACGAAATCTTCATGTAGAACAGTCAACATACTTTTCATCAGGGACGAGAGAAATTGCGTCTTATTACACAAATCAGTAATCAGTGCCTTGATTTCGGCAGGCTTCTTTTCTTGGCCGTCGGATACACTTTCCGTTGCTCTTCGACAACGTGCAAGAGGCATCGCAGCTGGTCTTCCGACTTCGTGCGAGGGTTCTTAGTGAAATCTTGCATCACATTGGCAACAATATTCCTCTTTTCCTCCAGGGACGGCTCATCGTCAAAAGCGCAAGACAAACTGTCACTTCTGACAGGTACCACATATGACGTCCCAACGCTTTCAGCCCTTAGTCTGATCGCCTTGTTCGTCTCTTTCGAGAATGCTTTGTAAAGGTCAAGGTCGTTTGTTGTGGCTTTTGCTTAACACGCAGCTGAGAACCACGCTCGAATGTAGTAGCGTACGATGAAGACGCAGAACTCGCCCAGCTTTAGAGGAACTGCGGCCTTGGCTGCACGTGAAGTTGACGGCTGCGCTTTGTTGTATGGTGCAAATTAAGGTGTGTAGCTCCACATTTTCAGATCGTAAATCGTTCTTGCCATCCATGGATTCCGATGGACTGCTCCCGGCTTGTGGAAAGAGATTTTCTTGCGTCCATTAGGGATTCTACCAAGGAACACAACGGCTAGTTCTAGCAGTTCCCTGTAGTCCTCACGTGGGTCGTACTGTTGGAGGTAGCCTTGGCAGAGTTTAAGGACGTCGTCAACCCAGTCCTCCTTGATCTCTTCTTTTTCTGTCCTGTACTGGTCTTGATCAATAAACTGCCAGAACTCTCGGAAACGGACAAATGCAGCAATATCTGGACTTTGAGATGTTTCTGGGATAAGAGTCGAGAAAACAGCTTCTAGCATAACTTCCAGCAAGTGATGGCAACATGCCAGATGCAGCAGATCTAGACCAAGGATTTGCTGCAGTCGAACGCACACTCGACCCTTGGAGCTCGTATTTGTCGCTGTTGTGTCGAAGCACAGCGCTCGAATTCGATCGGAAATATCCCACTCAGATATAATGGAGCCTACCTCCGATTTTTGTCAATGGTGGGAATGGCTTAAATCTTCCTTGTGGCTTCTCCAGAAACAAGGATCAGCAGTCGGTCCACAAAGCCTTCATTTGTGAGGGAGGACATAGTTTTCCATCTCAGTGGAGTGTAAGCGGTACATCAGGAGCAAAGTTTTCTTTGAGTTTTGCAGGCTTTTCCTGGCGATCACGTCTTCGCTGACAATTGATCGCGCTCGCGCTCAACGACAATCATCCAGCGTTCGCTCACAGCTCCTCTGCGATTAGAAGCAGCACGTGTGCAGTTTGACGGTCACTTATGTTGGTCCGGTCCATAGCAGCAGAAGCTTGCGTTAAGATGATTTTCTTCTGCGATGTTGAACGGGATCCACACAGCCCATCTTTCCCTGCTTGCCCGACTTCCTCTGAGCTTCAAGAAACTCGACGTTCTCCTTAACCTTGATCAAGTACATGGTGTCGCAATGTGCTACATCGATCAAATTTTTCAGGCAAGCATCGAAATTGGCTCGGTTTTCCTCAGCTTGCCCTGTTGTTCGGGATTTTTATTTCTTTAATCCGTTATATTCTTCGTGCAGACGCCGTACTTCCTTGAGGATATCACACGTAGCAATTGTCTAAATATTTCCGTGGACTACTCATGTTGAACCTTCAGTGCCGTCTGCCTAACTGAGATGGTCAAATCCCGCGGGTTTAGTTTTGTGTTGTACTGCAAAACACACAGGACTTCCTCACGGTTCGGGAGAACAGTCAATAGCTGCTATTGACTTCCTGGGGCTCCTAGGAGCCATAACTTGTCAGCGGACCTTGTGGAAGCCATCTTTAAAAAATAAAAACACAAGTCAATAAATAGGAGTGTCGTGGTATGACATTACATTATATCAATACCATATTATATCTATCAGGGAAGGACCAATAACTTGAAAGCGAACCGACAAAAGGGACGGAAAACCACGAGTTCAGACAGTCTGAGTAACGAGAGAGTGCAACTAGGTCAGGTAAATTATGGACAATGGCAAAGCTCAAGGTTATTTAAAGAGGCATCTACAAAAATGTAATTTTATTTACACAAAATAATGAGAGAATTGATGCGTAAAATCACATCAGTAAATAAAAGGGGGAATTGTAGTTATAAATCAGGCTATGAAGTTAGAACTTAAGGTATTCCCGGAGGAGACTATTCAAATGGAGGGGGGGAATTAACTCAATTAAGTTACTAAAAGAGAGAGAGGGGTTGGCTTACGGATGTCTTCTGCACTTGAGGTAAGGCCACTCGGACTTCAAAACTGGAGGTTGCAGTGATGACGGTTCTCCAAAAGTACCGGTCCAGGGGAGAGTATTTCGGCTACCCGAAATGAGGAGGGCTTCGACAGGAGTTGATGAAAAAAGTCGGCAAAATCACTCGGGGCGATCGTTCAGTGGAATTACCTTCTGGCCGAGGCTAATTCCAAATACACAAAATAGTGCAGCTGTCACTTTGCTTTGTTGCTAGCACTTGACTTGGAACCATAGGGAAATCTTCTGGGTTCTAGGCGAGACTTATCAACTCTGTGTGTATTCCAGGGAGTCGAGCGTTATTAATATCCGAGGCTCTCTCCGGAGTTGGGGGTTAGTGGGAAACAGCTCTACTCTCGAAGGGCCTCGAATCTTCTTACAGAGCTATTTTAGCCCGCATAAAATTGAATCGTGGGGGACTCGATTGGAGGCTACCGCTTGTGGAAGGGAAGATGGGGGTTAGGCTTACCACTTTAGGCCTAGCCCAGCTTTCTTCTGTACTTGGGAGTTCCTTTGTGCTAAAGTTCTTCCACGTGGGGATTCCCTCACACATCTCCCAACCGAAAGATGATGCTTTACAGAGCAGTTGCGTAGGAGAGGATCATCCCAACCCGTCAAACTAGAATTATTAAAGGTCTAGGGAGATTCTGACCTGCTAAGACAGGTGTACACACACAAAAAGAACTTAAATCTAAGCTAAGCGGGAATTTACGGGCATAAGCCTTAAACAGGTCGATTATAGAGAATTTAACTAATACAATTTTAAACAAAAGAGAAATCACAGGAGAACATTGGCGAAATTTCAGTGGAACCAAAAAAAAGGATACAATTAAATGGAGGCATAAATATGGGACAAAGAAAATTAACAATTTAGTGGACCACCCAAAAAATCATAATTAGTAACATTGATAATATAATATATATATACAATTCACGTATATATATGAGGTAATCCACGTGTCCTCTAGCCTCGAGGACGGGGTAGGGTCCCCTTCACTGGCTAAGGATTTTGTTGCTTCCCGTGGGAAGTAGCACCCGCACCTTCGCGCCAGAATTGAATTTCCATTCTCGTGACTTAAGGTCCAATTAGGACTCAAACCTCTCAATAAGTCCTTCTTCACGGGATACGAGACTCGTTTGTTATCCATGGTGGACTCACGCTCGAGGGCTTTAGTTTTCTCCCAAAGGGGGGGAGAGCTGCGCACTCCTTCCGGGCGCGGGAAATCTTATCGCTCCGGAGGGCTTGGAACTGCAGGGCGATAGGGGTTTCCAGGGAAATAGGTTCACGGGATTCCATGGCTGCCTGTGTACGGGTAATCACGGGCTATGCCACGGAATGGTCGTGAATTACGGGGTTCTGACCGAATAAAACAGAGCAGAACTGGATTAGGGCCGCTACCACTTCGGCCCAACCAGGCATATAGTCACACACGATGTGACAACGAATTACTGGGAAACGACTCGCCCGGCCAAGGTAGTCGTGGACCACCGCAAATTTCTCGTGGCTGGGCCAAACAGGAGGGAGTAGGTCCTCAGAGACTATAATACAGGTGCACCCGGTGTCACGGACGAGGTTGGATACTCGGCGACCGTTCACAGTTCCGTTCTCGAACTTCAATCAACCAGGGTTGTTCTCATTAAAGAGAAGGTTTACCTGATGGACGGGTCTTTGGCGGGCGAGGGAGGTTCGGGAGTCTTCTGAGGCGACGGAGGAGGATCATGGGCGGCCCAGATTTGGTGTACTTGGTGGGACTGAGAGTTTGCGAATCGGGAGTTTTGAGGACGGTTCGTGCGGTAATGGCTGAGAACTCCGCAGGTGTAGCAGACGATCGGGTTCTTTGGTACGGCACAACCTGAAGAGAAGAAACTAGGGGCTTAACGTCTCGGTGTTCCGATGGATGGAAGTTTCTTGGCTTCGAGGGACTAGGAACTTTGGTAAATCTTGAAACCAATTTAGGGGGGATCTTAGGGCCATAAAATTTAGTTTTGGGGGGGGGGATTGGGAAGCCTTTTTAACATCCTTAGGGTAAACATCGTGACTACCCGCGTAAACATCAGCCTCTCCCAAGCACTCCTTGAAAGTGGCGCAACGTTTATCCTTAATGAAGGCGCGAATTTCGGGAGCCACAGCAGCTAAGAGCTGATCCTTAAGGAAGAAGTCCAGAAGGGACTCGTAGACCTGGGGAATCTTGCACGCATACAGCCAACACTGAAGGTGTCTTTAGAGGATGTAACCGTGTTGTCGAAAGGTTTAGCCAGGGCGGATCCTTTCCTGGTGGAATCGGGAGCAGTAGAATTCGCTATTCATATGAACAGCGGTTAACAATTCGGACTTCAACGTGGAATAATCCTAAGTTGCGTAAAATCACATCAGTAAATGAAAGGGGGAATTGTAGTTATGAAATCAGGCTATGAAGTTAGAACTTAAGGTATTCCCGGAGGAGACTATTCAAATGGGGGAGATTAACTCAATTGGGTTACTAAAAGGGGGAAAGGGGTTGAGGTGAGGCCGCTCGGACTTCAAAGCGGGAGGTTGGAGTGATGACGGTTCTACAAAAGCAAGGGTGAGGGTAACTTCCGGTCCAGGGGAGAGTATTTCGGCTAACCGAAATGAGGAGGGCTTCGACAGGAGTTGATGAAAGAAGTCGGCAAAATCACTCGGGGCGATCGTTCAGTGGAATTACCTCCTAGCTGGGGCTAATTGCAAATACACAAAATAGTCCAGCTGTCACTTTGCTTTGTTGCTAGCACTTGACTTGGAACCATGGGGAAAACTTCTGGGTTCTGGTGAGACTTCTCAAATATGTGTGTCTTCTGGGCAGTCGAGCGTTATTTATATCCGAGGCTCTTCCCGGAGTTGGGGGTTAGCGGGAAACAGCTCTACTCTCGAAGGGCCTCGAATCTTCTTGCAGAGCTATTTTAGCCCATATAAATGTGATTGGTGGGGGACTCGATTCGATGCTACCGCTTGTGGAAGGGAGGGAGGAGTAGACTTACTACTTTAGGCCTAGCCGGGCCTTTCGCTGCACTTGGGAGTTCCTTTCTGCTAAAGATCTTCCACGTCGGGATTCCCTCACAAGGAGAATAAAACGAAGATCTCTCCATAACATAAAACAATACTGAAACAACTTCTTGCACTGCAAAACTATACGAGGCGCGACCATGCCTTCGTTGCATGTGGTGTTGCAATAAGGACAAACTTTAAAGCGTCTGCACGACATGAAGATATCATGCTACTAGACTTGAATTTTACTTGGTGTGTTTCCTTATCAATACGCATGAAATTCCGGGTTCCGCGTTATAGTCTGAACACTTTTGTTCTTTAGACTCACCCTAAATTATATATAAATCAAGAATATGAAGACAAGTAGCAATCATTTAAACCCTAATGCAAATGTTTCAGACTTCAAACTCAGAGCATCTTCAGTGCCTAGAATGAAAAATAGAGAACTTCTTTATCAAATAATTATACAAGAAAATTAAAATTATTAGAGGCGTAACACAGAAATATAAAGAAATCTGTAAATTTTAACAACAATATAGTACAAATAATTATATAAAGATGCATCAAAATGAAAATAATAAAATGTACATGTTTATGGAAATCCATTTTCATATAAATAATTGTTATTTGTATATCCATTTCTAGAGTTAATTTCCTCTCTCTTTAGTTTAGATGAGGAATAAAAGAATGGGATGTTAGAACCAATACCGTATATACTCCAAAGAGTTGGGGTGGTCAGATAAAACTCGATTTAATTTAAGACTCAGCTTTCTTATATAATTATTCTACCAACAGGTTGGGAAAAATGAAAAAAATACTTAGAACAAGAAACAAAACATGCATGACATGTTTGAAAGACAATTTAAAACCATACATATACGAGACAATAGAGTCCATACAAAGCGCAAAAATGAATACAAACATGTTAAGGAATAGTTTTCAGTAGTTATATGAAATTTGGCTTTACTCTCTAGGTTTGGTTTGTTTATGCAAAGGCCATATATTTCCTGGTAATAAAATTACTCCCTTACCACAGGGAGAATGGGACACAGTAAATTTTAGTATCCCCAAATTATTTTAAGATTATTTTTTGAGAAATCTTTACTTCCCATTATAATAAAAGCAATTGAGCAACTAAAGAAGATGAGGACAAGGAAAAAGGATGATACAAAAATATTGGATTATAAAGAAATAAAAAGTTTAAAAATTATAATTGTTCAGTTCTCAAATGAAGTTGTGGAAGTCAAGCAGAAAAAAATAATACTTGGTATTTAATCACAGCTGATATTTTGTTGCCAGTACTTCGACTTCAGCCATTTTTATCGACATGCTGCTCTTAATATATACATGAACATTTAACAAACATATCCTTTGTTGCATTGTGTTTCATCCTTTTATTCTATTCTTCGCCATTGATATTATTTCATAAGACGTCTTATACAAGGATGTATATAATATTTTTGGCAAGAAAGGGGTGTGAGAATGAGACATGGCACGTTCTTGTTTTTGCTACTTTTGTACTTCTTTTTACCAAAAAAGGGACGATAGATGGGGTTGCTGTGCCTCCCGGCCCCAACAGCCTCAGTTGCTTCTCCCAAAACTAATGACTGCAGGAGGTTTTCCAGCCATAAATCTTTCACACATTAGCACTTTCTCTACCTTCACCACTTTCTCTACAGATCTCACCTTCCAAACTTGTGTGCGTGATTCTGCCTCTTTGTTATTTCGCTTCAACTTCTAAAAAAAATATTCATACTTTTTTACAAATTGGGAGAAAGGAAAAAAATGAGAGGTGTTGACCGAACCCAAGCAAACGCTTAGCGTGAAGCTATGGACCCGTTCATTCCGCGGAGGTGAATTGTTAACAAGATTGGACAAATTGAACGCTGGGTGAGAGGCAGCACCCCCACGAAGAAAGCAAAATCATCATTGCTGGAGCGTGTGGCAAATGGCGAAGGACACCACTGTTGCTATGGACTGACGAGCTGCAATAGATGGCCGCAAATTGACACCTAATTCGCCGGGACGGCTCGCATAGAGGAATCATAGCTTCCACTTGAATCCGCAGGCCATGAGATCTTCCGCGACTGGAAAGAAATGCTTTGATTTCGAGGATTTTCTTTATAACGGGAGGAGGAAGATTTCTTTCAAATTTGACCAAGGGATGACAAGGTTTCGATTGTTCGGCGTTGAGTGTGGAAGAGTTTTAAAGCCAAACAATTTTGGAAACCTCTGTGTAGCTCTTCTTTGAGGTAATAAAGGAAGAATGACAGAGTTGGAAACGATACTTGCTTCCTCGAAAAGAATTCAATGAAAATGGTGATTTTGTTTTTAAGGAGGGCCTAGAAACGTTTTGAATGATGTACGTGTGCGCTTTCCTCACATCAGTGACCATAATTTTTCGGCTCATTAAGACACTATGTCTCGCGAAGATTTAAGGATTAAATTCCTTTTAGCAAATTGGATGGCCCGTAAATCTGCCAGACCTTAACTCAGGTGAAAACGTTGCAATAATCTTGAAAGAATAGTTAGATGCCATGTTGATCCCAAAACACAATTTAATATTTGATAATCCCATGGAGAAACTTATGGAACACTTATATCATCAGTCTTCAATTGCAAGCCACTGTGAAAATACTTTTTGTTATCATATTTTCCTAAAATTTTCCGCCTTATAAGAAACTAGAGTAAAGGTGAATATTCTAATTAGTCACTGCGTGTGTGGGATTCCCTATTTCTTTTCTGCCTCCGGCAAAGTTTCTATTTTACTCATTACTGACAAACTGTAAAAATTATATCAATAATAAAAGAACTCACTGAGGAAAATGAAACAGTAGGGTCAAGCAACCTTGATTTTAATCTCTAGGAATATTAAGGCTTTATTCATTGTGGGAAATAAATATCACGAGGACAAACAGAGGCTCGTTTGTTTACACAGCGTCAACAGTTACCTAACATATTGTCCGGTACTTTACCCCCTCTCTTTCCTTTGCGTCGCTGGCCCAAAGATCCTCGAGGTTCCTCGCAAAGAAGGATTGCAATCAGCAGATTTCGTAATCCGTTAATATAAAAACAGGAGGGTGGGATAGCGTTTGGAGTAAAATTCTATGAACAGACTCACTGTCCCCTCTCAGTGTTTATGTCTCTTTTTGCCAAATAGACTAAATTCCACCTTCCCCAAGGAATAATTGACGTATATATAGTTCAATCTGGAAAAATGAAGAGGAGAATCGGAGTAGCAATCGAGAGAAAAAGAGCAGTCTCAGAGGCAAACCGGGAATCAAGAAGACAGTGGAACCGAGCGGGATTTTTCTGCCCGAGGCTGTTCCTTTAGTCAAATCGAAGAGTGGACCAATCTCTTTCAGAGAAACGTCCTATCTCCGTTTTCGAAATAAAAACAGAGATATCCTTCATCATTGACGAATAACAAGATGAAGATTCACCTCTTGGTCAAGTCTTATCATCGAGAAGCCCGCAAGTGTAACACAGGGATTGGAATAACACATATCTCTACAATCCCCTCGCTTATTTCTGTAAGTCAAGAAGCATCGACATGCTCTCCCCACCTACCTCGGGATAAGCATCAGCTGGTTTCCCGAATAGCCTCAACCAGACATAACAAGATGAAGATTCACCTCTTGGTCAAGTCTTATCATCGAGAAGCCCGCAAGTGTAACACAGGGATTGGAATAACACATATCTCTACAATCCCCTTGCTTATATCTGTAAGTCAAGAAGCATCGCCATGCTCTCCCCACCTACCTTGGGATAAGCATCAGCTGGTTTCCCGAATAGCCTCAACCAGCGTCTCCTTCCCCCAGAGAGACGGTCAGCAGTTTTTCCGAGTCAGTCTCACGTCCTTGAGAAAAGCTCTAGTCAAACGTGGCTCGAATCATCTCATCTAGGAGGTTCCCGTTCAAGGTCGTCCACCTTCAGACGACTCCCTCTCAGTTAAAGGTAAAAAGGAATCCAAAACTTATTCCTGTTTGTTAGTTACCATTCCATACGAAAGTGAATTTTTGCGTGAAACATCGCGTACTACTTATCGGTAGTATTATTTTTTAGCTAGATCCTCTTATTATAGAATTAGTAGATTTATAGTTTTAATATTTCATTTTTTTATGTAATTAAAAGTATATTTTTTCCCTAGTTGTTTAATTAAATCCTCGAAACGCTGCAAATGGCAATACATTTATAATATTAGGAATCCTCACTAGTTAAACAATCAAAAAGTAAAAATAAAGCATTTTGTAGAAAAGTGGAACGGATTTATTCAGGTATGGAACAAACGTACATACATACTCAGCTGTATACCACGACCTTCATATAAGTGAAAATTATAATTGCCTTTATAGATCGGAATGAGCGAGCAGGAGCCAAAGGAAGTATGTAAAATGAATGTTATGGGAGTCAATCAACTCGATTTTTCATATAATAGTATAGAGACCAATTCATTAACTTCTATTTATAGATACATGTAAACCTATTCTCATATGCGTACATGTTTCTAATCGTATTTTTATGGCCACATAGATAACAAATTTAAATGAGCAGAAATGTTTTAAACATGCCTCGTATTGTTTTCTTTTCTTTGATGAATTGTTTTAGTTTATATCCAAACTTATATTTAACCCCTCGTCAATATATCAGTAGTATAATATTCTCTAGACCCCTGCATATGATAACACGAAAACAATAGCAATTGCATAGAAATGCTTCTAAAGCATTTTTGCCTTAGCTTCATGAATATTTCAAAAGAAATATTAAAAAAAGGCGGTCAGAAGTGTCCACAAAGCATAAACTTCGAAGAGAATGTAAGAGCCGCCCTAAAATTCGGTAAGGTCAGCTGATCCTCCAATAAGCCGATTGTGTCGTCAAAAGATTTACTCGAGTATATTCCAGGACGTGTTTTTTTTATTGTTACCGTAAAAATCCAAATTGTTAGAGAATTTGGAGTCTTCTTCCCTCGTGAATTTGAAATCGCCTTATGCAGAGGACTACTAAGCTTCCATAAACTAGTTTACTAGTGGATGTTAACGTGATAGTCGTCTTGACTATTGAGACTCGTTTTCTAAGTTTCGGTCAACTTCAAATCGCTGTATATATTTTTAGTTTTATTGTCTGTTATTTGCATAGTTCCATAATTCATTATACGGTTGACAGTGGTGTTAAATTGCTCATTATTCCTTATTTTTATCGTTCTTGTTGTTGCAAGAGCTGTAAATGCTTTTCAAAAATGGAGCTTCTGTGTATTCTCCGACTTCTGAATATATTTCCTGCAAATAAATTTAGTTCGGCTCTGATAAAATCTTATTTTATACCAGAAGCTTTGCGCAAGGTACAATATTTTTGCAACTTTACTTGTTTCGTTATGGAACTCTTGGAAGCGGTTAGATAGAAATATTTCATTGGATTAACGATCTCCTCTGGCAAACCTTTTTGGTTCTCATTCTATAACCACATAGGAGGTGTGAAGAGATTCTGATCTCGTGTGAACATTGGCTGTATATTCACCTACATGCTTCCCTTTAAGGGTTTTCGTGTGGGTGACATGATTCTGTCAACAGACATAAGTCACTGGGAGTTGGGCAGACCACCTCAAAAGACCTCGCAGTCCATAGTCAGGAGGTAGTTTGATAAAAGTTCGATGTGGTGACTTTGAAAGAAATAATAATAATAATAATAATAATAATGATAATAGTGAAGTAATTATTCCATTTCTCCAATATATTTAGGCATTTCTTGGATCTACGGTCATTCTATATTTTTTAAGTAACACCTAGCAGAGGCATTTCCATCAGAAAGTTCGTGAAGAAAGTGGTGAAATTAAGTGATGTAAAAGTGTGTGTAGGGTAGTTATCCTTAGGACTGTAGAGTAGGAATTGGGTCCCAGTCTTCCATAACACAATACATAAATAAACGAAAATCTTCCCACATAATTAAGTTTGCCACTGAATTCTTTAATAGTCGTAGTTTCTTTATTATAAATTTATCAGAATTGGAATCTTAAGAATGTACGTGTGAGTCATGTAAATGCACTATGTACTGTATCTTAAGAAGAACCTGTACCTCTATCCCGTACGTGTATTTTCAGGACTTGTACCTGTATTCTATACTAGGGATTCAGATTCCCTCCCCCCCACTTCCACTACTTATGAATATTAATGTATGCTGTAAAAATCTTTCACACCCTTAATCTTTTCCCACTCCCTCCCTTAAATTCATTCTTTATTCTCCATACTGTCGCTTTATTCCTCAATCTTTAGTACTCCGTTATCCCTTAAACTTTATTACTTAATTATCCCTTAATCTTCATTAATCCCTCAATCTTTATTGTTCCTTAGTTATTTACTAATTCAGGTATCCTTCAATATTTTTTACTCTTTTATTCCTTAATATTTATTACTCCCTTAATCTTTCTTACTTCCTTTTCTCTTATTCTTCTTACTCCATTTATCCCTTAATCATTATTGCACCAATTATGTTTTAATCTTTATTATTCCAATTATCCTTTATAATATTTATTTCTCCATTTATCTCTTACTCTTTATCACTTCCTTGATAATAATTTTTCCTTTAATCGTTATTACTCCCTTTATCGCTTAATCATTAATATACCCTTTATTCCATAATCATTATTACACCCTTTATCCCTTAATCTCTCCCATACCTGGATAGACCATGGTTGTTGGTTAAAGGCTGGTAAACATCTATAAAACCCCTCTTCCTTTCACTACACTTTCGTAGTGAGCCCCCTCAATCTCGCCAATTTGATCAAGGGAGTCACCCAACTCACCCTTAATTAGGTGGAGTGAGTTGAGGGAAAGATTAATGGATGATGCGACCGATAGAGAAATAAATAAATGAAGGATTTGGAGAAGGAGTAAGGAGGAAAGAAGGTAGATACGAAGAATACCTATAGCAAACCTTAATAGGTGGAGCTCTGGCTAGATTGGTCGTTGGACTTCTAACGTCTAGGTACGGGGTTCAAGCCCAGCGAAACCAGACACCAAAACACTCAAACACGTCAAAGAGGTAGGCGGTGATTAGTTGACGCGCTAGGAGTGAACCTTGGTGCAGGTATCCTAACACACGCACATGGCCTTTTACAACAATGTGCGCGTGCCATTACACACATAACGCATCACTTTTCCATCTGAAAACCTGCCGAAGGTTTTTGTTATCCATTCACATTCCACTCTACAGAACGGTGGGGGGGGGGCCTCCCTAGGACCTCAAAAGGCTTTCTGATCACTGGTTGTTATGAACGTACAATAATTCCCTCTACAACCACCTCCTTCAAAGAAGATCAGCCCTCGTTGCCCTCGGGTTTACAAGCGATTGTCATTCCGATCTTTATGCGAATTTCTTTATCTTTTCAATAATTCAAAATAGGCAGATTGCATCATTAACCTTAACAGTGTAGACAAAATCTCTGGTATTATTGCATAGTACGATCAGAATCACCAATTAAATTCGCGTTGTTACTTTCAATTTCGTTTTAATTTTGTAGTTCGGTGTTTCTTGTAGGCTCCCAACCCATTCTTTTTGTTGTTTTTGAACAAGAAAAGAAGAGTGTTGTTTTACAGAATGATGTTGTTTTGTCTGAAATGTAATGAAAATTGAGTTTAACGAAAAGAAAAACATCTTTAGCCCAGCACAACGCCGAAATTTAACCTGCCGGTGTATTGAAACGGTCAGTGAATCTGATTTTGATATTCAAGAATAATCGGGTCTATTTTGTTATGTATTTTCATTACAGTTTCTTTTTTACTTTGAGTTTAAGTTTGGCCTATTAAAGTATAGCTTTATTTCCGATGGAAGTTAAGGTTAGCTTCATTTAGAGCATCTTGAATTTACTGTAAAAAATAAAAATTTTAAGAGATTAGGGCCATAATCTGCCCATCACCCAATTTCCATTCATTCCATCCAACAATATACTTTGACCCAATAAATAAGGGATGGAGTGTTTTGAACCTTTTGGCGGGCATCGATGATGTCACATTAAATGTTTACATTTAAATTTTATTATGAATGTTTATTGAACAATATAAGTGAAATCCAACCATTGCATTCTAACGCTCTGCCTTAAAAATGAGCGTGATGGAGTGTTAAATGTTCACTAAATTGTGAGATGAGAGTAAAGTAGTTTGACCAACGTGGGTATCAGGGAAGGGGAGGGGCAAAAATAATAAGTTGGGCACATTGAAAATACAAATATAAAGATATCAAAGACTGTAATAACAATTCTCGTTGACCATAAGAAATCTGATCAGGGAGGGGTACCAACTCCCTAAAAAAGTGTACTTCAGAAATTGACCTTGAATCCCCATTGGTAAGGGTGGAGCTGGAGGCAAAGGAAAAGAATGAATTTTATGACGGGAATCAATTTAAAGAAAATGATTGTATAGAAAGAGGAATCATTATAAAATACGAGTATGGTAATTATAAACAGATAATAATAATAATAACTAAGGAGAGAAATCTTGCATGTGTAAGAGAGAGGAAGAGAGAGACAGATTGGAAGGAGAGAGATACCTTTATAATGATATATGACGCAATTAATAATCCAGATAATATTATGCAGGAATTTGATGTAAACAAATGACAAAATATGTTGACAGGTGCTCCACCTAACCACCTTCATCTAATTCATCTCAATGACTGCATGAAGGACACAAATGCACATGGGAGGATAGAAACATTAAACAAGCTTTCTCAATATTCCATGTCATGAGATGTAATTGTCAGAGAATTTGTCGTTGCTGGAGCGCAAAACTCCAACGCCCAGAATATCTCGTTTGTCCCAAAGACGATTCACGGATTTTCATATTTGGCTGAGTTTGAGGGGCGAAGGAAATGGTTTGTTATGGTCCTTTACCTAAAGGTCGGTCAAATCGTTGAAAACCACAAGGGGAGAAGAGCCAAAGAAGAGTATTTAAATTAAAAATTAGATAGTAAAAAAAAATAAGGATGACATGAACTGTGATATGGGGACTTTATTAACTTTAAATTCTGTGTAAGGGGTATTTTAACAGTGCAGGAACAAAAAGATAACTTAACGAGGAGATAGTCTTTCCAAAACTGGGTATATTAATAATTTCAAATAGTAATTATTAAAAATTATAAGATTAAAAGTAAGAGTAAAGAAAATAGTTGGGAAGTAAACAGAGATTAATTAATTAGTACGGTGAAAAGTTTTGAAGGATTAAATTCGGTAGGAAGAAGTAAAAAAATGATCTGTAGATAACAATGGCCTGAGCGACAAGTTTGGACTGAAAAAGTGCATGAATTAGATTTAACACATCAAGGTCGCTAAATTTCAGACAGCCCTTTGACGCTATAGAGGTTTTGAAGAAAGATCGAGTACTCTTTTCGAGATGAATATGAATGCAAGAAAAGAGAAACAGAGATAAAAACACCTTAGTGAAAGAAATGTTAGTAGAAATCTTTGCCATAAGGTTGAGGTCAAGCAAGAGAGAGATTGCTGGCAATTGATGTAAAACAGAAAACTTCAGCGAATATTTGCAATGGTATAAACTTGAAACATAGAAAACGTCACCGTGTGATAAAGTTGTGGATTCGAAAGATGATAAAATGGTATATAGAGATTTGTCGAAGTTAGAATGTAGAGAAATATCGTACTTAGGGAAGGCTTGAAGATGGAAGAAAAAAAATTCTTTCTGAAAATCTGGTATGTTCAAACCAGCATGAATAACAAAACCCATTTATCGCCAGTGTGGGAATCAGACAAAGAATGATGACAGTCAAGAGGAAATACTTATAATTCGACTCTTTAAGAAATTGACGTCGATAAATGTCAACCTTCAGTTCAAGAGGAGAGAGGCTTGCTTGGCTCTCTTTAAAATGATGCTTCAATTCACAGACGACGTGGCTAATCTTCAATCAGGCTTAATTCAATCAGGTGGCTTATGACCAGATTGACAGATCTTCAAAGAGTTCCTAGAAAATGGAAAAGAATTAAGACATAAAAGTATAAATTTTATTTTTCAACATAAGCCCCATTGAAGTCAAAACACTGTTGCAAGTGATGATACCATCCATTTTAACCAGCTCTTTGAAGACCATAACAGAATAAAAAAAAATTAAGGTTTGGAAACAAAAAAGTCGGGTAAGGCGAATTCATCCGTTTTATATATATGGTTTAACTCGATAGTATCCTTGCTGGCAATATTGCCTTGACGTCGATAGAGCTGAGGGTGAAAAATAAAATTTATAATTCTTTTTGTTTTAATTTAATTCCATTTTCTACGATCATTTTGGAGACTTCTTGAATATCTTTCATTTTTTATGGGAGCCACTTCATTAAGATGGCAGGTGGTGGCCATCTTTTAATTCAAAGATTGCTACCACATACAATATATCTCTTAATATTTCGACTTTCAAGGTACTTAAAAAGCTGATCACTCTGACAAAATGTACATTTACTAATTCAAGGAGTGCAGTACAGTTACTGCGAATGTCCTTATATTATTATTTGTGCCAACATCAACTGAATATGTTCACTCTGCCGATGTCTCGCATAATTGTCGACGTTTTATTTTAAATTGGCACATTCAAGCTTATCGTTCATATAAATCTATAATCATGTAAAAAATGGTTAACATGTATTACTTGAATTAAACTTGATTAGCTTCACTTTTTAACATGACAAAGTCTTTTGCTAAACGACTATACAGTTTAGGCATACATTTATAATATAAAGCATTAAACATTTTTCTATATAGTGATCCGGCAATGCTATATAATATAATTTTATATTTACAAAGTACAATTGAATGTGAGTATTAATAAAAGCTAAATAAACATATGAGGGTATGTTTCTAACATCATTCACTCACTTGAATTTAACCATCAGGGTCCAAAACTTAAATCATTACACATATTTGTGTTACCTAAATGTTCCAACCTACTTGTACCGTCCATATACTTGCAAAGTTCTAAGCATTTTCAGTGTGCCTTCTTAAATGAGCATCTTGCTATACAGCCAATTTCACTTTGTATTTAAACCACACCGTTTCAGTTCACTGCATGCTTTCGAAACCCTCGTTAGTGTACCCCAAACAGGAAATCAGACCCGACTGTCTCGATTCAATGTCCATCTACATCCTTCTGTACAGATCGTTGGGTGGTGGGCCAGTCCAGATGTCAACCAAATCTCAGACTGGAGGGCAACTCGCTACGAGTCCTGCAGTTAGGAATCTTAAGTAGGTGGAAGGTGTTCCATCGTTTTGTTTATCTGAAAGAGCAATTCTCTCCGTGCTTAATTGATACATTCAAATCACTTATTTAGTCAAGGTGACTGTATAACCTTCCCGAATTTTAAATTGTTAGAAATTTACGGTTACGAGAGAGTGCGTGTGGATTTGCTGCCATATAATGAAGGTCTGGCTAACATCTGGGTAAGGATTCCAAGCCTCCCATGCTGAATTCATCAGCTTCCTACAGAATGCTGATGTTTGTCACAATCTGTAAACGAATAGAAGATGGGTAGTGTTGTAGACTTATCTTTGTACAGAGCATGGCAGATTGCATTTATATGAAAGTATTTGTAGTTCTTGCCAGTCCCAAAAGCAACCCGATGTCGACAGTTGGATACTTGGTGATCATGGCATGGAACTTGTTAATGAGGATAATGACAACATCCGCATACACACTGCGTACCGAACAAGTAGACGAGCCATAAGTTTGGGCATCAAGCAGATGAATCAGTATCCTGATTTCGGCCTCTTCATATGGTTACATAAAATCAAGGAGTGGTTGGTGTTTGTGCTGAATACTTTGATGTCAGATGTAAGAAGACCTGCTTGAGAGAAAGATAAAGAGTTCATACATATTCAGATGGTGACGCAGGAAATATAGCCATTCCTTGCTATCTTGCTCTCACCATTTTGCTTCCATAACATCCCTTCACACTCTTCTTCCGTGTTGACTTACTCGCATATCTTTTACTTGGATATCACGTGAAAGCTTCATTTTTAATAAATGACAATGCTACCATTACTTCAACTACTGTTTTACTATCCACTAAAATATATTACGTTATTTTATCTATTGTAAACAGAAGACAAGCTAACTGCTTAAAATATGGGGCCACAACGTTGTTTGCTTCTTATTATAATGATCCTAGCGTGTGTGCGTGCGTGTTTGTGTATCTGAATGTCTGTCTGTATGTCTGTCTGGCTGCGTGTGTGGGTCCGTCTCTGCAAGACAAACATGAAAATTGCTTTGAAAAAGTCAGAGATCTTGTTTGTAATCTATGACACTATTGTGATTTTCTTTTGTTTTTTACTACCATTTTTTAATGTGTTGTGAAATAACAACCTTTTTCCTTTGGACACTTTTTAATTCTGTGAGTGAAGCGAACAATCGCCGAAGCCTACCTAAAAACATACACGCGTGCGCGTAAACTACCGGGCACACGCGGTGAAGCGTTTACTCATTGTAAGTATATTATATATTATATAAAATTATATTATATAGGATTATATGGTAGAGAGAGTGCGCATCTCTCCTAAATCTGCTTTCCCCCTAATAATAATAATAATAATAATAATAATAATAATAATAATAATAATAATAATAATAAAATGAAGAAGAAGGAGGAGAAGCAAGTAAAGATATTTTTGTACCATAATATAAGAATTTCCAAATATATGCATTTGTATTTATTTGCGACAGGTCCTTTTATCCCGGAAAATGCCGGGTACCGAGGCTAGTACCAAATAAACCACTACCTCATAAATGACAACCTACTGTATGGAGTATATTTTTAACGCTTCAGCTATACATATATACCCTGCTTCTGTCTACCATGGGCGAAAGTGAGTTAATCTACGTGCCAAACACGCATAAGCTCAGAAAGCGAGGTCATAAAGATTATCTTCTGTCAAGAAAAGCGCCTAAGGTTGTTTGGAGCCCAAATTGTTTGGTTGTTTATGGTCCTTAGTGATATTACAAGCTACCAACATGCTTCTGTGTACTACCCGTATACATATGTAATTTGAAAGAGCCTGTGTGTGGGCTTCGCTGGCTTCTAACACTTAGTCGACAAGGAACGTGACCAAGCAGAAGTGATCTGATTTAAGGTTAGTTTCGTCCGGTATAATTTTGACGCGTTGTTAAAAGGATCAAAAAGGGAGATTTAATTGGGAAAGCAACTGAACGAGCTTCCGAAGATGCATAATTGAATCACCTTCCAGAGGGTGACTGATTTTTCATGCATTTGGCGTATCTGCTGCTATGGGCCACCTTTCTTGATTTGTTTAGCGAAACACCAAGAATAAGAATGGCTACTTATCTGCATTTACATTGCTTTCTTTCATGGTTCAGGTATATGGCCCAAAGGAAGTGTGTGTGTGAAGGTACATCTGCTGTTAAATCTACCATAACTACATTTTAGACAGATATTACACCAAATGTTTAAGGAAACCTGAATCCATTACTAACAATTGACATAACAGCCTGTAGAAACCATTTAATTCCTTTAGGGCATGGCGGGTTAGTTCTGCTTTCAGCAAAGATCTAATTTAATACGAGGGTGATCATTACAATGTCCAGAATGAGAAGATTTTTGGCACAATCTTAATACCTTTCGTAGTGTACTACCGCCGGATTATATTTACATAACTATGCTACTTGTAAAAGTTTTAATCATCAACTAAAAGTACTTAATGATTTTCTTTACTTCTACCAACACTATAAGATATTATAGTATGAGATAAAAAACGGGTTAAATTGGAAATAAACAATATCGCCTTTAACAAAGCAAGAGAAGTTGCAGAGGAAATAAATTTTGTGATAATTAAATTTGATTTTACGAATATTTTGCATTGTTCTTTTCGGATTCCATCACATGGGAAATTTAATATTAACGAAAATGCTCGGAATCCATTAATTCTAAATTCCCGCGGTTTGCCCTATGCTTTTTAGAACTGAAGGCAAAGTAGATCTTCTGCTCAATCAAGAGGTTTGAAAAGACTAAATTCTCTGAATTAGTTCCATTCGGGGCCGTACCTGATACGATTAATTTTCGACGACGCTCCTCAAAATGGACCGAAGCCTCAAGGTTCTCTTTTTCCAGACCTTGATTCGATTTCTGCACAACTTTCTCGGTTACACCTGGTAGCTGAAGAAGGGTTACACCTTGCCGTCCACTATGTCCCTGGTAGTCTCAAACTAGTTTGAGTCTACTTGGACTACATCTCTTCGAGACATTTCCATTTTACCCTTTTCCGCCATTTTCTTTACAAGAATTTTCTTGTCCGGCCGCCACTTCACAGGCACGTCACCGACCAGCATTCGTCCATTCATACATAATTATAGCGGGGAGGGGGAAGGCTGATTCACCACCCTCTATTTCCGGTGGTATTACTAACATTTGTGCCTTTATTCTTCCCGTCTTTATGCCTTTCCACTCTCCTCCATCTTTCTTTCCCTTATGCCATGAAGAGAATGGACAACTGGTTGCGGCTGGCATCTGGTGGTTGTGTGCCCTCCAGGCCCCTACATTGCAGTTTGCCTTCCCGTCCCTAATGGCCAGCAGGAGCATTTTCACTTCCTCTAGCTTCACCGCTTTCTTCACAAATTTACCCTTACAAACATTCTGTGGGAGACGACCTCGTTGCTATTGTCACGTGTTCAATGAACATAGCACGCGCCACACGTTGGTCAACCAGAAACTTCTGCATGTCAAAGAGAGCCATGCAAATATTTGATAAGGTGAATGTTCACCAGGGGTTAGGTTGAACTGAAGGGCGGGACTGAGTTGCCCGGACCTATACGGAAAAGGGGAGCTGAGAGAAGACGTTATTGTAGACCTCGGAGCAAGATAAATGCTGAATACGCTCAGAATAAATGCTCGATATAGTGGAAGAGAGAAATGTGCTACTGAATAGACAGTGCCAAGTTGCGGATAGTTTCCAGCATGCGGAGGTTGAAGAATAAACAGTACCATTGTCCACCTTGGACTGGACGAGGGAGGTTTATAGAATCCACAAGGTGACCCTATCGCTCTTCTAAGATAGAGGAGAGAGCATCTTTAGTAGATGTATCTTCCGGAGACATCTCCGTCGCAGGTCACGAAGATGAGGACACCAAGTAAGTTTGGAATCCAGGATTATTTTCAAGAAATCTTATCCCTGACACAAATTCCAAGGGGTTACCTTCTCGGAACAAAGGGGGTTTAACTTTCTGTCCCCGCTTCCGGTAAAATTGAATCATCTTTGAGGCGGAGAAGCGGAACTTTCTATGAAGTGGCCGGCGGTGAATGGTATCTACCGCCAACACGAGGCGGCTGGTTGTGAATGTTGGGCTAGAGGCGGAGCAATCATGGGTGAAATCGTCTAAAAGTAAGGGTGCAGACACCTCTTCGGATAAAGAGTATAGCAGGCTATTTATCGCAATAGCGAATAAAGTAACAATTAATCCCCTGCCCGAGAGTACACCCTCATCTGGAACATACATATCAGAATAAGTGTTACTAACCCTAACTTAGAAATATCGAGTATTTAATAAACTTTGATAAAAACTGGTAAAAGTCCGCCTAATCCCAACTCAAACAACTGGCGGAGAAGATCGTGACGTCACGTGGTGTGTTAGGAGGTAATGTTATTCCAAAAAGAACTGCAAGTGAGCTTCACCATTTTCTCCAACAACTTACTAAGACAACTGGTGAGGGCTATTGGTAGGCAATGGGAAGGAGACAAGCCGCCTTTACCTGGTTTCAGAAATGGTAGGACAAACTCCGTTCTCCATGCAGTAGGATAGAATCCCTGGATATAAATCCAGTTAAAAATATCTAGTAGGAGTGATTCCGTTCTGGGCTCTAGTGAATTTCGGGTAATACGTTTCGGATGGGTTGGGATCCGGCGGAACCGCGCATGAGCCTTTTTATAGGCCTCCGCCACACAAGTGCAATCAGCATTCCACCATGGGGCTGATGTTCTGCAACGGCGGGACCGAGTAGGATGAATTGCGAACTCTGCAGCATCAAGTACTGGACAGGAATTGTAATGTATATCAGCATCAATATGTATCTAAAAAATCTCTAATTTGCTTACTAGTGTAGTAAGCCTCATAGAAATTTGACCAGTCGGCCCTTACAACATTCCATTTGGGGGGATATGAAGGAGACGGGCTAAGGGTCGTGTGTTTCAAGAAATTGGAAAGTGCCGCTGCTAGGTAAGTCATCTAAAACACACCACTTGAAATCAGGGATACAGTTGATGGAACTAATAGATAGATCCACACAATTTAAAAAAAAACTCCGTTTGAATGAGGTACGACCTAACATGACTAGAGTTGAGGATAATAAAAAGATTAGTGGATAAAATAGATTCAAGGAGATAGCCTTGAAGGTTTTTCACTTTTACGCTATACTGAGTGTCTGGCATTAAATTCGCCTAGAACTAGAAATAGGTTACGAAGTTGAGATAAAAGATGGGGGCTCATCTGGTGTAATATAAGTAAAAAAAAGTATAAGTTCTATCCATAAGATGAACACGGGCTGTGACAGCTTGAGCAGTAGTCCGCAGGGTTGAAGTGGATGCAAGGTGGTTAGTGCTCACCAGGAGCGAGACACCACCATATGCAACCCTTCCAGGGAATGGTAGAGTTAAAAAATGGTGAAATAAAGAAACTTTGGTGAAGGGCGTTTCCTGAGCTTGGTTTTCTGCAATCAAATAACAGAAGGTGCTATTTAAGATATGGAACAGGTGAATTCCTGCCATTTTGGAAGAAGCACCCGGTAAAGGCCATCAAGAATTACTGCCAGCACTCAGGCAAGTGAGAGACCACTGTCGAGATAGTACGGAGGGCGGAGGAGCCAAACACAAAAGGGGCTTTGTGAAAGGAACACCTCATGGGCGTTATAGAAGGAGCCTTAGAACGAAGAGTCAAACCGAATTTGTTTCGACAGACCAAATTCAGTGGGTCGCGACTAGGATGAAGGGGCCAAGAGAACACAACAGATACTTGGGAGCTTCTTTACACCCAGCACATCGAGAATCATGATTAATAAGGGAGGGTAGGCAACCCAAAGTCTGAATGGAGGTCAGAAGTTATAGGTGTCGAAGGAGCAGAGGTATGAGGAAGAGAAGAAGGGATAGCGCGTACCTCAACCGAGATGGAGATTTGAGTTTTTATAGAGGTTACTTGCCCGCCCTTTTGGGAAGTTGGCTTCCTCAAAGGAGTAAAAGAGTGTGGAGAAGCTTTACGCTTGGGCCAGGAATCCTCAGTCATGACTTTGTCAAGAGCAAAGTTAATGAGTAAATTCAATACAGGTTTGAATGGCCTCCAGAGTCTCTGGAGTGGCATATGGAGATTAGACACTCTCTGCCCTCGCAGAGCTAATAAGCGGAGGAGAGAAAGGGGGTGTACTAGGAGATCAGAATTGGGTTATGGTAATTGACGACAGTGATAAAACGGAGTGTGGCGGTGTTGCATTCAGGGACGCTGGTGGAAGAGATAAGGTAGAATATGGGATACGGGGGCGAGCGGGACGAGAGCCTGCTGCCATGCGTAGGAGATCGGAGAACCTGACCCAGGGGAAGATGAATTTTTTCCGAACTAGGGAACTGGCCTCCCACATATCTACTTTAGCAGAATCACGGACAGCTAAGACCTCTTTCTCAAAGCGATATTTTTGAAAATTTGAGGAAGATGTATTATGGGACTCTCCACTGTTGGTAGAGCGACGGGGTGGTCGCAAGAATGACCATGGTAGGCCTGCGTTCAATCCTCGCATGCAAGATGGTGGTGGCAGATAGTGCTTACATGACTAAACATAAAACAACGTCTCAGATTAGATATATTATAAGGTTTGACTGGTATTCGTAAGTAACCCGCCGTTATGAACATCGTTGGGGTGCTTACCCGCACCCCACCAACGGTTCGCTGTGGTCTATCGATGTCAATAATTCGTTTTTTTGCCAGCTTTGACTGAAGCATCTTAAGGTAATAGTCGTTTAGTTCGTCAAAATGGATAACGGCCTTCACTGTGTTGAAGAAGTGGGTGAGATGAGACAGCAATTTAGAGCGAGCATGAGTCTTAAGAGCTTGGACAGAATCCTGTTGGCAGTGGGATGTGACCACTACCAGGGCTCAACGGGACCATATACTGCGCTGTTCACCACTCTTTAATCAAAATCTTCACCGACATCTAAAATATTAAGTTTGGATATTGGAATATCGGATTTAATTCCAAGGACTAAAACGGGGGGGGCAGTCCAAGTCAGAATCCATCTCTGAGGCAAATCTATATGGAGAAAAATAAACCAAACACTACTTTGCGAAGTAGTGTTTGGTTTATTTTCTCTATATACAACTATATTATTTAGGGAGGGGTGCAATCTCGCGCAGGGCGTAACCCGCTTACGCAACCACCTCACCCGATGCGTACCCCGGAAGGGAGTGAGAAGCCCGTGCAACCCTAAACCAACCCAGTTGTTTTAAAAACGGGAGATTGCATTCGGGATTTTCACTCCTTCGAGCGCAAAGACCATCGCACTAAGCAACCGCGGTTCGAACACCACCATATCCGACTCAGCATGGTTCAGCCATTGAACGACCCACCTCAGTGAGGAAGGACCGGTGGCCGAGACTGCAAAAATCTTAACTTAAACCTAGAACACGCACTAACACTTACACATTCATTCAGTCACACACTACAGCCGCACACACATATACGCTAAGGGGTATTCAACCACACATGAGAGGGACAACAAAAAGGGGGAGAAGATAGAGGGCAAATGGACGAGACCATGAATAACATAACAATGAGACCTTAAATAATGGTCAATAACTGTATCATGAACTGCAGCATGAAATACAGTATGAATAATAGCAGGAAGTGCAGCAAGAACTACAGCATGAACTATAGCGTTAAGTGCAGCATGAACTACAGAATGCAGTAGAGCGTGAAGAATGAAGTAATGAACTCAAGCTTGAACTACAGCATGAATAATAGCAACAACTGCAGCAGAAATATAGCAATGACCGACAGCATAAACTATAGCATGAAGTTCAGCACGGGCTACAGCATGATTTACAGCATGAACTACAGCATGAACTACAGCACGAATTCTCTTATTGCTTCAATTTCTCGTGAAGCAAAATTGCACTGAAACCTCGACTTGGCGAAGACCGACGAGGGCCTGGCGGCGCCGAAACATCGCTTCTTCCGATCTCCGAAATGTTAAGTCTCTTTTTCCTCTTCTTTGAGTCCATCTCGCGACTCCCTGCCAGCTCGGAAGTCGCTATAATCACGTGCAAAATGTTAAACCACATCGGATGGGGAAGGTCATTGGTTGTAGTCCTGATTCGGATTGCCTTCACGGTGGCTGCCATAAGCTGTAGAGAGCCGTGGTTTGGATCACACGTTAATCAGTAGCTTCCGGCTGAGAAATAAAAGCTATCTCACATGAATGCATGGCAGAGGTAAAATACATATGAAGAGTGAGGATCAGTAGTAAAGCCATTTACTAAATTAATTTTTATTTGATTATACGAAATTAAATAACAAATAAAACAGATTTTAACTAAATTCATCGTTGGGTCAATCCCTCACTTCTAAAGACTGAGATCAACGACGTCCGAAAAAAAAGAAGATTTCTATCATTTTCCCACTCACTGTCTTTCGTTCCCAGAGCTTGCTTCGGATCCCTATGTACCCAAGTAGTTTCCTCTTCTGCCTCCTCGAGCTTTGTCCCTCCTATTCATTCTAACCAACCCCACATCCCCACTTTCAGCAAAACCATCCTTTCTAAAATTATGTGGTTGGAGATGCCCCCGTTAGTCGTTGCCCAGGAATGTCCTTCTATCTCCTAAGTGAGGATTAAATTCATATTGTACATTTTTTTACCCACTTGGTTCCTGGTGGCTCAAAACGTGCCCTTCTGGCCCCAATAGATAGGGCTAATGTGCTGTAAAGATCTGTTTAAAACTCGATATTTGTCACAATTTAACTAATCAAGGGTGCAAGAGGGCGTTAAACCTTTGATCTTCGTATATCCCTCAAATTTAAAGTGCAATAGCAACGACGCAGCATCACGCGGAGGATGTGAAGAGACATCTGTAGAGAAAGAGGTGAAGGGAGAGAAATGGAAAATGTGTGTACTACATAAAGTAGCAGATTATCCTGCAACATTGAGGCATGTAGGGCACACAATCTACCAAATGCCAGCAGCAGTAAGGTTGCCCCATGCTGCATATGACACTCCCTTGCGGGGGAATTGGTCCTCCAAATATCTTTGTTTGTATCAGCCATAACTAAAAGAGTGCAATACATACTGATATATTACCTCCCTTCAAAGATGCCTCCCACAAATCTCAGTGATGTGCGGTGGTGCTCTAGAAGGTGCCATTAAACCAAAGAAATTATTATCTAAGAATATTTCCCGTGTGAAAAGGGAAAAAATGCAAAATATCCTGGATAGAAAATCATTAAAAAAAATCCCTGAGGCGAATCAAAATATATTTTCTGCTTTATTTATCTTTGGCGCGAAATCGACATTCAGGCGACAACAATCGGTAGACTTTAACGTTGCTAAAGGAAATATTTTATAATTTAGGTTTTTGCTGTTGTTTATATTGCGAAATTATTATTTATGTGCTAAGTATATACCCATTACAAAAATGGCTATTCGTTGCTTGTCTAATTCTTTTTAATACAGAAGTTTATTGATCATAAATAGTAGAAAATGAAAGTTATATCACTGATAAATTGCAATATACTCGTATATTGTAGGAGAATAGCATAATGGTCCCAAGTTTTGTCCACCTTCCTTCCGGGCGGGCCGCTTATAAAACCCTTCCCCTACCGGCCCAATATCTGGTGGTCTTCAGCAGGAAGAAACCGCCGGCCGTTTCAGCTAAACACTGAGTTCCTTCCCGTACTGTTTATCGATAAATGGGAGCCCATCTTCGCTTCCGATAGTTGCCGGAAGTTTATAAAGGACATAATGGAGTAGCTTGACATCTAATCTACTTCTGGCGCCCTGAGAACCTCTCCCGAGTTTCGAGTATAAAAGACGAATTCTTTTAACCCTCAGTAGTAGAGCTTGCACAGAGTCTGGGGGGCAGAAATTGCCATCTTTTGGCGTAGTGGTAATTCGTCGAAACATCAAGTCTTCAGAGAGGAGATCGGTCCCAGTTAGGGAGGCTCCTTAACCCGTTGGTTTGCAAGTCAATGCGGACCCAAGCTCGTACTCAGGTGTAAAAGCCGAAGCTACAAACAGACTCACTCTGGTTCCATAAGAAAGAAAACTACATCTTTTATTCGTGATCCTACGCGTCGATAGGTCACTTCGCTCCCCCAACCCTCACGGAGGCACCCAAGATTCCTCGGAGTTCACGAGCGTGGGGCCCTCTGTAACGAAAAGCTCCCGTCACCGCCTTCTTCCAGCAGAATTGTGACGGAATTGTTGGATCAGGTCGGTCCCTGGAGAACCTACCTCATCGTCTCTACCCCTTACCTCACCACCTTTACTCACCAGCGCCCCCCGAACATCAGGTTCCAAGGTAACCATTCCCTTTCATATTCCCCGACTTCACCGCGAAGCTTACCAGCATTACAAGTGCATAGGGATTTGTATGGGGAATATTAATTTTCAAGCCAAGTGAGATATCCGAGATTCACTTATTAATTTATCTCTCAAAGCACATTATTTTTATATACATATATCTTCATGATTAGTGTTCATTAAAACTTTATTTTCATATTGTTGTGTATCTAACTTCCTTTGCGTCGCTTGCTGGCAAAGTACATTCCAATCCCTCCGTAGCCAACCTCTAGGCACTCTGAGTCAATAAACCCATTCAGGACACGGGCCGAACGAAGTATAAGGAGTAGTACGACGACTCCTTCACATTCGGGATAATAGGATCTATATATATATATATATATATATATATATATATATATATATATATATATATATATGAATGCAATAAACCACATTGAAAGAGAAAACGGAATAAATTTTTCTTACAGTAATATTTATTACCTTTTTCCGAAAAAATCCATGCAGGGAAGCGATTCGAACCAGGCACACTGAGGCAGCGAGCACCGCTTTGATCACAGTTAAAAGTATGCCGTTAGGACACTACGCTACGCAGAGAACCAAAAAAATCCTTTGAATAGAATAGCTTTTAAGGAAAACTATTCGCAAGTTCGAACGGAAAGTATGAAAGAAATAAAAAATTAATTGGGAATTCAAAGAATAAATGAGGAATAGTTAAACGCGTGGTAAATAAACAAATGTATATAATATCTCTCTATTAGCACTAGAGAATAATAAAGATGAATGCAATAAACCACATTGAAAGAGAAACGGAATAATTTTTTCTTACATTATATACATTATTATATACATTGGTTTATTTACCACGAGTTTAACTATTTCTCATTTATTCTTTGAATTCCCAATTACTTTTATATTTCTTTCATAGTCTCCGTTCGAACTTGCTAAAAGTGTTCCTTAAAAGCTATTCTATTCAGATAATTTTTTGGTTCTCTGCGTTGCGCAGTGTACTAACGGCATACTTTTAACTGCGATCGAAGCGGTGCTCGCTGCCTCAGTGTCCATGGTTCGAATCGCTTCCCTGCACAGATCTTCTCGAAAAAAGGTAATAAGTATTACTGTAAGAAAAATCATTCCGTTTTCTCTTTCAATGTGGTTTATTGCTTTCATCTTCATCATTCTCTCACGCTACTTTGAGAGATAATATATATATATATATATATATATATAAAAAAATATTAATTTTTACTTGTATTTTCTTAATATTTCTTATAAGTTTTTAAACGGGGTCTTCGAGGCGAGAAAAAACATCCGCAGATGACTGCTTAAGTCCCCAGCCCCGGCCCCGGCCCCGCTCCCCTGCGCGAACTGCCGTCGGATGTGAGAGGGGATTACCATTCATGTTTCGTCCCAATTATGCCGGGCAATAACACGGCCATAATTAGGGGCATTTGAGGCGGGTAGTTTGAGGAGTAGCCTACTGTCGATAACAATGTTCGAAACAATTCCGGAGAAGGGACGGACTGCGAGCTCTGCTGCTCATCTCAGCGGGGGCCCCTTACTGGCCCATAGACTGACATACAACCGTTTCTATGGTATGTTGGGATGCGGTCGCGATTAAAACACCCTCGGGGAGTCAGCGTTGTCAATAAGTCAACAATACAATCACACCCCCGAGGGGATCCTCCTGGATTCATCTCATCCATTATCATCATTCACCCCAAAGGCAAATTCCCTTTTCATCCAGGCGGCGGTTTAGCAAGGTTGGGGGGTCCTTCATCTTCCAAAGAGCAACTTAAAAAATCATTTTTTAAGAAAGTAACAGAAACTTATACACACTGGTGAGTCCCTAAAAGAGCAGGAAAAAAGGCCAAGAACAGGACAGAGTGCGCTTCCCTCCTCAAGGGGGGTTCACCACCATAATACCGACCCAAAATGCCTCGAGGGTCCCACTGAGATGCCTAAGCGGCCATGAAAAATCGGAAAAGGGTGAGGTGTTTGAAACTCTATTCGGTAAACTAAACATTGCAGGCTTAAAAATAATAGATACGCCGGCAGGATACGTCGCAATATGCAAAAAAGAAGAAGAAATGGAGATACTCATGAAGGATGAAGGGGTCAAAGTCCTAAAGGATATAAACCTACAACCAAGCACACTTCCTCAGATCCAAGAACAGAGAAGTGTGGTGTGCAGAAGGCTGGACCCCTGGTTCGGCCAGCATAATAAAGAGGAGATAAAGGAGGAAATTGAGAGGAACCATCAATGGGCAAGGGTTATTGAGATAATTAAATTTATAAATAAAAGAGACAACATGGAGTATCACTACGTATTTAAAATTATCTTCTTAGACACGCAGATGGCGACAAAGGCGAAGGAGAGAGAGGGCTACTTCTCTTCAGCGCAAAAATAAGTGGTGAGCAAATCGAGCGGGAGGAATTCACCCCAGTGCAGTTTTGCTTTATATGTTATAGACTAGAGCATCAGACCACGAAGGACTGCAAGGAGCAGGAATCGACTGTTCCATATTCAGCCAAAAAGGCCACAGCTGGCGTGATTGCCCAGCAGCAGAAGAGAAGTGCCCAAACTGTGGACAAAAACATGGGGCAATGGCGATGTCCTGCCCCAGAAAGAAGGAGATCCTGAAAAGAAAAGCGGAAGAGAAAAGGCAGAAGTAATAAGGGGGGCAACACCTGTTACGCCCAAACGGCAAAAGCCGCGCCCTCATGAAATGTAGAGAATATCGCTGCACAGAAAACATATTTGAATTTAAGCAAAGGAAATGAAAACTCGGCAAAGATTTTCACTTACAGATTATATGCCCACGTCCAGAATCTGATGAACCCAGGCTGCTTCGTTAGAGAACTAAATATCATGATCAAGAACAATGGCTTAGCAGAAAAGTGGTTCCCGGAAAACCTCCCATCAGAACAAGTCCCTCAGAAGCAATACTAGCCAGAGGAAGAGGCTCCAGCGAACACTTTTCCAAGAAATGATAAAGAAAGAGTGGAAAGGAACTCGATCTCGAATCCACCCCAGCTCCTCAAAGGTCTCCAAACAGGGACCACATAATTGAGGCCAGAAAGAGAAGGGAAATGAGCGAGAAAAAAGCAGCCAGAAGGATCAAACAGGCAGAGGGCAACATCCCAAGCTCTGCATCTTCCTCTAAAGATTAACAAGCGTGCTCTCAGCCTCCTAAGACCCATGAGAGATCGATGAGTAAGAACAAAAGTAAGAGTTCTCGATAGAACAAAAAATACGATGAAGAAGACATCAAAATCCCCTTCTACAGAAAAGCTGAAACTTCCTTCCCAGAGGGCCTCAAGATAGCGGAGATCATCGAAGGAGTCAAAGCTGGAATGTTGAAATAGACATACGATTTGCCAGACCAGGAAGCGCTAATTGACGCAGCGTTCATGTCGGCCGATATTAAACTACATAGGGACACCTGCCTCACCGTAAGCGAAGCAGACTTTTTTCAAAATTAGGAAGGGTAAAAAGACAAGTAACAAAAAGCATTAGAAGAAGCCACACACACATAAAAACCACAAGCACTAGACAACACAAACATGGAAAACACGAACAATACATTAAGAATACTCACAATTAACGTCAATGGATGGGAAGGAAAACACATTCCTTACGGAAACATATGCAGTAAAGTGGATCCCGACCTAATTTTCATCACTGAACACGGCGTTAACACAAAGACAAACAGAATAAAGATACCAAATTGCGCAGTTATGAACAAAAACTACACACAGGATCGTTTCAACGGCGCAGCCATCGCGATCCGAAACAACATTTCATACAGAACACTTCAAAACCTACATGAGTCATTTGTGGCCTTTGAAATACCAACCCTGGTGGGAAACATGACCGTGGCGGCTGCCGATCCTTAACTTTTACACTCTCTTCGGCGCAGAAAAGTTACATTTCTTGGTTGTGATCTAAATGCCAGGTGCAGAGCATCAAGCTACGGAAGCACCGACAAAAAGGAAAGAAACCTGGAACTGCTACTCGAAAGAGACAGACTCCAGAGGGTCGGGGCAGATTTTCCGATCTTCTTAACACAACGTTCAGCAACTAAACCGGACATTGTGTTAACGAGCAAAAACTTCCCCTTCAACATCAGCAATGAGCCCAGACCAGTGGTACCGGGCGATCACATCCACTTAGGAAAAGTTACGCTAAAGCTAACTGGAAGCTATATAGAGAGATACTCAGTACATACCATCCAACTTACCTAGGAGACGCTTATCTCGAAGAGATTGATGAGGAGATAAATACGATCACCAATCTACTCATGAAAGCCGACGAGAGATGCGTCCCCAGAATTTCCTATAAATTGATCCCACAACCTAGGTGGACGAACGAGATGAGAAAAATCGTCCGGGAACATAGGGAAATCTATTAAGAGATCGGCAGGACAGGCAATAATCTGGAAAGGACAACCAGAATGAGACAACTAGGAGAGGAACTAAAAAACATAATAATTGAAATACAAAGAACAATCTGGAATAACATCATTGGAGGCTGGACAGGGAGGACAATCCTGTAAGGTTTTGCACAACATCCGAAGAATTAGGTGATTGATTCCCCTACCCAGAACCCAAATCAAGAATCAAGACGACATCATTGAGGACCCAAAGTCTCAAGACAAAATTTAGAACCCACTTGCAAGAGATTTTCGCTATATTCTCTGAGGAGAACGACGACTTCGACCAGGACTTCGAAGACCAATTGCTCGATGACCTCAGCACAGTGATACATATAACTCACCCACACCCGCAAGTATCTCAGGAAAGAGTGATAGTGGACCACGGATGCCCAATAACTCTCGAAGAGAACTTGAACACCATAAGGTCTTTCAAGCAGAGGGCAACAGGCTGGTCTGGGATTAGGAAGAACAACCTCGTAAATGCCCCAAGGCAAATTATTCAGGGTTTGGCAAATACAATGAACGCTGTCCTGAATACAGGCTACTTCCCTGATAGGTACAAGATGGCCAAAGTCATCTTTATCTCGAAAAGAAACAAGCCACCAGACTATATGGCTAACTATTGCCCAATCTCTCTTCTTGAGACAAAGTGAAAAATCTTTGAGAAGATTATAGCAGACAAGCGACAAGCTCAACTGAGCGTGTTGAGGACGCATAACCCCAAACAACACGGGTTCTACGGGAAAAGGGGCACAGATACCACCCTGGCGCTCCCAACAAAGAAAGTAGCATATTCCCAAGCAACGAGTGCTATGTAGACATTGCACTGAGGGAAGTGCAAAGGCCTTCGATAAAGTCTGGCTGGAAGGACTTGAATAAAAGATCCTGAACCTCCAGCTATACCCAATCCTGGAAAGGATCCTCTGTGACTTCTTCATGGACAGAAGGGCCTGTCTCATGATTGAGGACTACAGAGGTAGTAAGTTCGAACTCAAGGCAGATGTTCCCCAGGGAAGCTGCCTGAGCCCTCTGCTTTATCTGGTCTTCACGATCGACCTCCCAACTCCAGTGCACAGGGACACAATGTATGCAATTCGCAGATGCCATCACGCAAACTGTCCCAAACTCGGAGAGGAAAGCAGGGGCACAGGCAGCTCGCACGATAGCGGAAATTAACAACATCAACGAGTACTAGAGACGATGTAAGATCAGGACCAACAGAAATAAATTCAAGATCGTCCAGCTAAGCCGCGAATTGACATGGTCCATCATCATAGATGGGAGGAGATATGGCTACTCCGCCGAAGGCACTATTCTGGGCCTAAATATCACCCACCATGAATACTCGAGACACCACACGGAGAGGAGGAACCTGGCGATGAGAGAAATCTCCAAGCTATACAGATTTAGAGATTTTGCTTGGCCAAGATCATGAAAATATATATGATGTATGTCCGGGTTAAGCTCATCTACCCCGCAGTGGTTACTCAAGCGACCAGAAAATCCTCGATGAAAAGACTTCAACGTGTCCAGAACGCTGCATCTCTACTTATAAATAAAGTCCGAAGGCGTGATCGCCTTAGGCAAAGAGATTTGGATCCCATCAATATCGTCACCTCAAAACTTGGAAAAAAGGTCTGGTCCACTCTAACGAATGGTGTCATTCCGGAGATACAGTAGACAGGCGGAAGCTTAACATACCTACGAGGCTACAGGAAAAAGTCTCACGCCGACGTCAGTTACCGAGCACAGAACTATGCTCACAAGAAGACATTACACCAATGTATACATAGACGAAAAACAATATAACATGTAATAATCAATGAGTAAGTAACAAAATTACATTAAAACTTTAAACACGAGGTAAATTGTTGGCAAATAGAGCTAACAAAGGCTTGAAAGCTGAATATTAACACCAAAAATAAGTACACCAAACCATTTGGAAACAAATAATAAGAAGAACACTAAAGCTCATGAAGATACAAAAACATACGACAAAAGTTCAAACAAATAATAAAAGCAAAAGTAAAAATAAATAAAAGTAAAGCGATGCCCTCCCTACTAGGGCAAAATACCCCTTCCCGCTTTAATTATTCATCCACTATATCTTCCACTATCCCAATATCTTCTAAAATTGAGCATATCATCTTCAATGAAATTATTCACAAATTTTCAAGGTCAAACTAAGCGCTACAAGAAACATACAAAATTGGAATACTCAGCTGACTAGAGAGTGTGACTATTGTGGTCTACAATGGAGTATGGACCTCCCAGGCCGCTCCATGAGTGCCAATGGGGGTAGGGGAGGGCCGGAAGAGCTGTTCTTTGACGCCCACTTCTCTTTTTACAAGTTATAAGTACGGAGATGGCGATTAATGTCATTACGGAAAAGCTAGCCCAAGCAAAACGGGAAAGAAATTACATTGACATTGTTTGTCGGGATATATCAAAGGCGTTTGATAGGGTGTGGCAACGGTAAATGCAGTACAAGATCTTACGACTGGGCCTAAGTGAAAATTTAAAAAGAACTCTTCGTGATTATGTCATGGAGAGAGTGGCGTATATCAGTTTAGGGTACACGGACGGACCAAAGTTTCCGCTCACTGAGGGCCTCCCACAGACGGGAGGGTGCCTGTCCCCCAATCTGTACTTGATTTACACCGATGATGTCCCAGGCCCTGTAAGCCCCACTTGCCTCAACATTCCATTCGCCGATGATTTCACCCATTTAATCACTTGCCAATGGGGGAATGCGCCTTGGCAAGCTCGTATGACAGCAGCAGAAATTGAAAAACTCAACACTTACGAGGCCCGGAGGTAAGTCCGCACGAACCAGGAAAAGTTCGAAGTAGTCCCCATAGGCAAGAGACTACTATACGATATCAGGATGGGGGATAGACGCTATTCCTAGAGCATGGAGTGCATTGTACTCTGAATGAAAAATACTTCAACTGGGTCCAAGAAGCACGTCCATGAAAGAATCACCAAGGCCACACCTGCAGTCAAAACTTTATACATGTTCAGAAATCTCCGTGAAAACAATAAGAAAAAGATCTACGATGCCTTTTAAGATTGATGCTACTATATGCCGCTTCCACCCTCTTGTGTGTCTCAAAGACACAAAAGAGAAAACTATAAGTGGTGCAGAACAAATGTGTGTACCTAATTACAGGTAGATATAGGCGAGAAAGAAGACGCCAGGTAGAGCTGCATCGGGAGGCGGGATTAAGTCACATAAACGTTGTCATAGAAGAAAGGACAGGAATGTGCAGGAACTGGTTAATCGAGAATTGAACGATGATATCTTCCAAATGATTAACCAGAACTGAAGAGGTATAAGTCGCGCCAGATTTTCGGGTCCGATGGGCTTTTAGCTGGTGGAGTTGAAGTGCCGTTCTACGCAGGAGCATAAGAATGTTTTTACCCAAACCAAGAAAACCAACCAAGAAAAGAATACGTAATTACGAAACATTACTAATTTCTACAAGAATTCACCGATGAAGACATAACTAAACCGAAGAAGACATCAAAGGAAAAGGAAAAGACACGATTTAGACTCACTACAAGATATTCAAAAAAACAAATACACTAAGCATAATACTAGAGTGATTAAAGAAATGTATTACTACAACAGCAAATGCGCATAACATATCCAAGAGCATTAATCTTTCGAGGACAAATAGTTTGAGCGCCATAATAATATAAGCTATCCCACAGACAACAAAGGAACCACAAAACAAGAAAATATTTAAAAGCGATTGTCTTGATCACCAAGCACTTAGCCTCTCTGAACACCCTACAACACTTCTTTCTCTTTTCACCACTTGTCTATTTTCAGCTATCTGTTCCCACACCCTTTCTTTATCTCAAACCCACACTGTAAAGGCAAACGCGGAACGCAGTTCACACGGCCCTTTATAACTTTAGCAAACTGAAAACGTCGCCAAAATATTTATTCTGAAGGAAAACCAAGTTCGCTTCGAGGTAGACAAAAGGTTGCGCCACTAGGCTACACTATGCAGGTAACGGTTGGTTACCAGGTCGGGCCTGGAAAATCAGCGAGGGAAAGAGAGAAACAAGAAAAATTCTAATATTATAATTTAAGGAGAAGAACTTCTTGATTATAAATACAAACTCTATACTTAGTAAACACAAAAATGAGATTTATAACAACTTAATGTAACCTCGGCCACAAACGACCCAAGTCGTTATATAAAAGGGGTGGACGCTTAGGAAGAATTTACGTCGTATTAATTAAGCGGGGAAACAATAGGCCTCACTCCTCGAGTACGAGGTACACACGGAATAACCCCCCCCCCCCCCCCGCCGTCTTACGCCCTTTCCTACGATGCGGAGGGAGACTCGAGACTTACTCGGAGGCCTAGTAAGGGCGTAAGATGAAAGAACTATTCCAAAGTACCTGATACTGAAGCAGTGGAAGGACACCTCGGATGAGGGTAATCCAACGCAGGACGAATCCACGGATGGTGACGGCGGAGGTGGTGATAGATCCCGGTGACGAGGGATTCCGAAGTTGATACGGCCGAGGGACCGGCGTACCACACGGAGATAATCGAACGCGCGCGGGGTGCGTCGACCAATGGGGCAGGGCTCAGAGACGAGAAAATAACTTTAAATGGGCGCCAAACTTTGTCGCCCTTACACACACCTACCCACTTACATCGTTCATAGTTGATAAGTCATAAAAAAAGCTACTTAAAAGGCTTGAACGCTACGACCGAGTCAGGATGAAAACTATACATGTATGCATGTACAATCGTAAGTACGTGTATATATGCATAAGTGAATAAAGTAAAAACGAATATCGACAGGAACCGACTACGACATTAAAACCGATCAACGACAATGGAAATAAATGAATATCAATGAAATAAATATCCCTCAACGAGAGTCCCCTTGAAATAATGCAACTTTAAAGGCTTCGAAGACTTCCTCCCCCCAAAATATACACACTAAACAAATGCGATATTCAATAATAAAGAAAGACAAAAATACCCTTTTACCATTTACCTAACTACTAAACTCTATATCTATCTTATTTTCAAAATTTTCAACACTAAAGCTCCTACTTAATATCCTATATATTTCTCACTTTTTATTTCCGAGTCTGAGTCTGACTATTTTGCAGATGAGAAGGGGGACTGCTACTGCCATCGCCCTTCTCACCGAAAAACTCGCCCGCTCTAAAGCTGAGGGGATTACGTAGACGTGGTGTTGCGTGTTGTACCAAAGGCCTTCGATAAGGTTTAGCTGAGAGGTCTACATTACAAGTTCTTAATCCTCCAACTAAACTCGATCCTGAAAAGGGTTCTCTGCGACTCCATCTTGAAAAGGAAAGCCCAAATCTCGATGGAGGGCTACAGAGGGCCCGAATTAGAACTTGAGGCGGGTGTTCCATATGGTAGCTGTCTGAGTTCACTGCTGTAGCGAGTGAACACATTGAACCTACCTGCTCCAGTTAGGGGCGATGTCATCTGCAGTTTTCAGATGACATCACTTAAATCATCCCCAGTGTTTACAAGAACGCTAGAGTTCAAGCAAAGTAGACAGCCACCGAAACCGCAAACATCAATCGATACGGAAGAAAGTGGAAGATTAAAACCAACCGCTTAAAGTTCTAAATTCTTACATTAAACCGCCGGAAAATTGACGACGTTATAGGTAATGATGAAGCTTACTCTTACACTAACGGGGTAAAGTACTAGTTCTATGCACCACCTTAACCGGGTATAAGATGCCCATTAAAGACAGAATTTTCCTAGCCAAGAGAGAGCTTGGAAAATTATATAGATTCAAAAGCTTCAGCTCAAATAATATGAAAAGGCTGTTCACTGATCTGGTACGCTCAACAGTGATATACCCGGCAGCGGTCATGCAGGCCGCTGGTTCTCACTCTCTCAGGCAAATGCAGAGAGTGCAGAACAAAGCAGCCCTGCTGTTAGCTGGAACACACAAGATGGACCATATTCGGTAGACAGAACTACATGCAAGAGCAGGACTGAAGCCACTGAATATGGAACTCCAGAGGCTAGAGAAAAAGACCTGGGGCAAAATCGAGGAAGAGATACTCCCAAACTTGGACACCCACATAGACATTCCGAGAGCTCAAATTGGACGCGCCACCAGGAGAGCCCTACTCCCGAGTGGAAGAACAAACTCCAGAGAGAACTTAAATGAAATATTCACCTGACCACTACCAAAAAGAACAAATACAAGAAAAAAAGAGGCGAAATGCCCAACCACTATTAGATTACTAGACAATGATAATGAAAAAATAAATAATAATATTAAAAAGAGGCGTAGTGCCAACCACAATTAAACAACAACAAAAAGAGGCAAAGTGCCCACAATGAAAAACAAAGAATAATTGAACAAAAGAGGCAAAATGCCCACAAACTGGTAGATAGCATAAATTATAATTGAAAAGCTTGAACGCCGTGACGGAGGAAATAGAAAAGTCTACATATATAATTATAAAAAAGAAGAAAAATAAACAAAAAATTTAAACAAATAGGAATAGGAAAAAATAAATAAATAAAAATTAAATAAAATAAAATAAACAACGAGAGATAGAAAGATAAAAAAAAACAACTTCATCAATGGTCGCAAAGCGGCTAACCCCACCACCAGCAAAACACTGATGGTACAGAAAAGAAAACAAAAAAGAGTAAGAAAAAGAAAAGAGAAAAAACTCAAGACATGCTCTCTACACCAGGGCCATACTTAACTTCAGTTTTACTTCTATTTATCTAATACACATTTCAACAATTTCTTTATCTCATCCCCTCTCATCTCTGACTATTTGAAGGCTGAGTTCATCTGACTGCTCACAGCGACTTACGCACTGCTACGTTACGACAAAAATTTGTCTTGAATAACTTTGCGAAACAAGAAGCTTCTTTTCAACATAAGATTTCGTAAAAAGAGAAGCAGAAGATAGAGGGGATATATGTGCGAATAAGACTGATTGGAGAGATCTCCTGTTTCTGATTCGCGGGGTTTCACTCCAAAACGGTGATCTCCTTAAATTTCCTTCTCTCAATCTATTCTTTTTTTATATATCTGATACTCTCCCTCTTTATTTCCATCAACCACAGTATAACTTGACCACCAGCAAGGCCTGAGAAGCAGTCAGTAGTAGGGGCTGGTAAAATTCCAAAGAGGCCCCGTTAGGTGGCCAGAGAAGGAGCCCGATTATCAGGAACGAACCCAAATCTGACTGTAGGGCCGCTTATAGGGCTAGGCCTAAATAGGTAGGGTGGTCGGGAGGGGTGCGTGCATGAGCAGGCAGGTAAGATAGTAATAGGAGCAGCTAGGGGGCTTCTCCTCCCACTAGTGGAGTGGGGTAAATAATCTACAAACTTATTTTCCAGAGAACCTTTCCTTATTTGGGGGGAGGCATGAGAATGATTGATCATGGACCAACAGGATTTCACTAAAAGGCTCCCACTTCGGCTATTTCAGAACGGATTAAAACGGAAGCCACAGGACGTCTCACAGAACATTTTCAAGGATCTGCAAATCGCCCGGATCAAATGCATCGAAACACCAAATGGATTCGTTGTCATTTTTGCAGAAAACAATGACGTTAAACATTACTTTCATCGTCAGGAACCATCGATTTAAAAAAAAAATGACTTAGAAGGTAAAATACCTCCCCAGATCATTACTAACCGGAGCATTGTATGTCGGAAGGTAGAATCATAGGGGGGGGGGGACGCACCAGATGAAGATGAAGTAAAGAAGAAACTTATGGAACAACAACCCTAGCTGAAGATACACGATATCATCAAATTTAAGGAACACACAGACATGTTCAAAATCGTGTGTGAGTCAACCGAGATTGCAACTAAAGCACTTTTAAAGGGACTTCTCGTATACAGTATGAGAATCCCTACCTGTAACACCCAAAGGGACCAGTATCATAATATACATTTTTTTTACATGCTATAAAATGGAAGACCATATTACAGCAAATTGCCCGAGCAAGGAAGAAATATGCTCGGAATGCAGGGGCTTCCCCTCATGGAGGAGCTGCCCAAATTATACTAAAAAATGTGTTAATTACGGAGGGAGCCACAGAACAATGGCAATAACATGCCCGAAGCGAAAAGAAATAATAAAAAGAAAAGAAACGGAGACATATCAAAGGAAATAAGCAACAAGAAACTCCCCATACGCGGCGGCAGCAGCGAAAAATAAAAATAACAGACAAATTACCCAAATGACAATTGACGGAACGTTGAAAGTAAAGACTGACGTGTATTCTTTACTCACACGTCATGAATATTGCACAGGCAGAAACATATGCCAATACGTTGAAATCCATGCTCAAGGAAAACGGGCGAGAGCCAATGAAATTCACGCAAAATATCGGCCAAATATCAGAAGACATAAATAAAGACAATCATCGAAGAGGCAAAAAGAAATGAAAGTGAATCGGAACAAGAGGAAGACACAGAAAGCGAAAAAAACAGAATCTGAAAGAGCCACTGATGAGGCGAATAAAAAAAACGTAAAAAGAAGCACACGCAAAAGCATAAACAAAAAAAGGAATTTAACCAGGGGCACCTCGCCGCGCGACAGGAAACCAGATGTAGCAGCCACAAAATGTGAAACTTAGAAAAGCCAGATGTTGGCGCGGACAGAAAGGAAAAGCAGACTCCCCCCCCCTAAAAAAAAAAGATGCAAATAAATAATCGTAAAAGCTCTACTCTCACATAAAAGAAAAACCGCATAAGAACAAACAGATAAGATGTATAATATAAAATTAAGAATTATACAGAAAAAGACAAATGGATGGAAGAATAAAGAAAATACATACGGAGATAGATTTAGAGGAATAGATCCCGACATAATTCTGATAGGAAGCAAAGGAAAATGAGTGTTTGAAAACGGGCTTCTTTTAACGGTGGTCAACTCGTAGACGCCTAGATGTTGGGAGGATGATTTCTGGCTGAAGTTGCACGTTAATTGCCAGTTTCTTCATTTGAATAATGATGGCTTCGGCCATCCGCAATCTTCTGCCGTTTTGGACTCTCAGGATGATGGAGGTGTGCTTATTCAGCTTTTTACAGGTTAGGGTAGTGCCATGAGAGTGTGCGTATTTTTTAATCGTGCTATCTTGAAGGTGAGATGTCAGTCGCCTTGACAGGGTTGTGGAGGTTACGCCAATGCACTTTGAATTGCAGTGTTCGCAGTCACCGACTTTGCACGAATATTGGTACACGACGTTAGTCTCCTTGAGTTCGCTTATTGGAGGCAGACAGCTGTTCTTCATGGTGCAACTACTTGTTTTTTTGGTCTTGTAGTATATAATCAGATTTATATCCGTATATCCCAACCTTGCTACTGAACTCTCCGCAGAGTCAAATAAACGCCGCGGCCACAGTCGGAGCTCTCTTATCACACCTCGATTGAGGCAAGCTGCAAAATAACTCAGAGAGAACAAAGATATTGTTATCCGTAGAGCCGATAAATCCTCAATCTATTTTATTTTGAGCCAAGAAGAATACCTCAACAATATGAAAACAATACTGCACGACCCCAGTAAATTCAGGAATATAAGGCTAAATCCCACTAACAATCTCAAAAAGAAGCTCAACAAACTCATTAGAAAAATTAACACCACCACTAACCCTATGAAAATTTCCCTAATTGAAGGTGACTTCAGGATGGGTTACATCTACGGCAATGTAAAAACGCATAACCCTGGAAATTCCCTTCGCCCCATCATAAGTCGAACACCAAGCGCCACTTATCACTAGGCAAAATTTCTCAACTCGATCATCACGCCCTACACCCCATCAGACTACACGCTGCCCTCCTCTTCAACTCTTCTAGATATCCTTCTAACTTCTCAAACAGCAGCCCTACTAGCTTCTATGGACGTAGAATCTCTATTCACAAATGTTCCCGTTGATGGAACCATTGAATTGATAACCAATGCCATTTACCATACTAAAGGCTCCATACTTTTCATCATTCCCGAAGACATATTGCGACAGCTCCTCCAAGCATGCACAAAATAAGCCCCGTTCTACAGTCACGATGGAAAAATGTACGTGCAAATAGATGGCGTCCCAATAAGGTCACTCCTTGGCGTCCTCTTTCCTAATTTTTACATGGCCTCAGTTGAGAACAAGATTTTCAAAAGCAATATAACGCCCAAGCCTCCCAACAACGTGTATTATATCGATGGCAAAATTTTGAATACGGATAACCTCGAACAAGTGAACGGCCTAGTTGAAACATTCAAGAGCAACTAGCGTTTGAATTTCACCCACGACACGGAAGATGAAGGATCCCTTCCCTTCCTTTATATCCTCATAGGTGCCCAGGAGTCCAAATCTGTGACCCAAGTATACATTAAGGCCACAAACTTGGGCTTCTTCTTAAATGGTTCTTCTGAGACTTGAAGGCTACAAGAGATCAGTCATCAATGCCTACTTAACAGGCCAATTTCCTATTCATCCTCGTGAACGGCTGTTGATCTCGAACTTAAGAGGGATTCTCGAGTTCTCGTTAAGAACGGCTACCCACAAGAATCCATCGACGTAACCATAAAAGAGAAAATGAACTTGGATGCTGGTCCTGGCGACCGGTCTACTCTGAAGAAGAATAATATCGACCTTTTTTAAAGAAGCAATATGAACATCAGCTACCTTAAAGACTAAAATGCTCTTAAAGACATTCTCCATCATAATGTGACCCCAACCGACCCTAATACGGATATAAATCGGATTATATACTAAAAGACCAAGGAAAGAAGTAGTTACATCATGAAGAGCAGCTGTCTGCCTCCGATAAGCGAACCCAAGGAGACTAACGTCGTGTATGAATATTCGTACAAAGTCGGTGACTGCGAACACCGCAATTCAAACTACATTGGCGTAACCTCCACAACCCTGTTAAGGCGACTGACAGCTCACCTTCAAGATGGCGTGGTGATTAAAAAATACGCACACTCGCATTGCACTACCCTAACCCGTAAAAAGCTGAATAAGGAGACCTCCATCACCCTGAGAGTCCAAAACGGCAAAAGATTGCGGATGGTCGAAGCCATCATTATTAAAATGAAGAAACTGGCAATTAACGTATAACTTCAGACGGAAACCATACTCACGACATCTAGGCGTCTACGAGTTGACTGCCGTTAAAAGAAGCCCGTTTTCAAATATTCATTTTCCTTTGTTTCCTTTGCCAGAGAACTAGATCGGAGCGTTAAATAGTCAGACATGGGACATAATAACTTGTGAAAGGAAAGTAGATACACACATATATGATTAGAATGGCACTCATATATGCGTATATATATATATATATATATATATATATATATATATATATATATATATATATATAATATATATATATGGTAGAGGAATTAAAACATAACGCCACCTAGAGGGCAAAGCTGACATATATTAAAATCCCTCTTCGGAGAATGCGTGAGAACCATAGGCGTTTGAATAACAGTCAAACTGCCGAAGGGCTCTGATCTCCCCGCCGAGTGGGTAGTCGAGTCAAGCTGCCGGACCAAAGTAGCCGCAAGAGACCATTAAGCAGCTCTCAAAAGATACAATTACATAAGAGGTCAGGAGGCTCGCGGTTAGAGCGCCAAAGAGCGGTGTCAGATTAAAAAGACCACCGAAGAGAAATAATGTGACGGTTGACAGTGCCTCTCATTAAGAAGCAGACCTAGGCTTCGTGGTGTAAACTCTCCCCACCCCACTCGCCCTCACCTCATTGGCATTACCCCGCCCCCATTAGGTGGGGCGGTCTCCGGTCTATAAATAAGACCCGTAAGGAAAGAAAGTGATGATTCTGTTAGAGACGATAGAGGACTAGATTATTGTCATCAGTCCCTCACCCAGTTCTGAACTCGACTTCTAAGGCTTAGAAGTTCGTCTCGTTTTTTTATCTGTGCCAAACCGATTTAGCCTTCGAAGACTTAGCAAGAGGTCTGGATTGATCCCAATTCCTAAGTGCCAAACAGGAATTTCGGGAGCAAGACAAAAGAAGATCCGCTCACCCTTGAGGTACTCTCAAATTGCAATCTCAGTAATTTCGAAAGAAGAATTAATCCCCAAGTAAGTTCCATTTAATTACTTTCGGGATCCCCTTATATACCAAATCCAAGTTTGATAACCCTTCGAAGTAGAGGAGGGTACAAGAAGAATTCAAGAGCTACCAAGAAGAGGACTCCTTGAGCCAGAGAGCACAATTCTTCCCTCTGTCTTTTAGAGTTATAACAGGATAGATAAAGTCATAATAAGAGAGCTACATCGATTTCTACCATCCTAGTTACATCTACCCTCATTCCCCTGCAACGCGAAGACTCGTGAAAAATCCAGTATAGCGACATCCGTTAGCCCCTTATCCTATCAAGGTCATGTAACTCCGAATGACTATATATATTTGTTTCTGTTTGATTAGGAATTTAATGCTGTCTCCAAGCTAAATAAAGGAGATATAGTATTTCGTGACTCCTGTCATATTTTTAGTTAGATTATTGAACTTAAATTGTTGCTTTACTCTGTAACCTAGAGCCATCCAGAAATTAGCTACCTGGCAATTGGTTTGTTGAAGTGAAGCCTACTTTGTTTTCATCGGTATTCTCGTCAAGAGTAGGCCAATATTCTAATCGTGTAATGGAAGACCATGTTGAACTTATAGAATTTAGTGTAAATATTTGAATTAATTGATAAATTAAAAGTTATATATTTTTGGTTAATTCTTGATGTTTTACTGTTTCCTTACGTGTTGACCGACTCTTTCCTTAAAACAGATTAAACGCTGTGGTACTCACATAATGCAGTAATTAAACTCCGTTAGACAAATACGGAGTCTACTCAGCCAATAGAGGAATTATTTCCCTTCCTAAGTGGTGTCAGACTGGCCTGCTAAAGTCATTAAATATATAAATACTTTGACCAAAAGAGGTATTATATCAGAGTAAATGTTAAACGGCCAAGAGTTGAAGAATAATTCTCCGACAAAAGGGGGGACACCCATTCCGCAACATATATAATAGTAGGAGATGTATAGATAGGGATAAGTTTCCTTGCTGAAAGGAAGATCGAAGGGTAGAAAATCTCTGCTGAAAGGGAATCGCAGGCGTTACTCTGAGATTGGTGTTCTTCTCATTGTTTTTGATCTTATTTTCAAGCTTTTTGCGTGCTATTTTTCTTTTATTGCTTATGTTGTTCTTGGGTTGTGATGGCATTGCATGTTTAATTTTTGTTTCATGTAGATTGTTGTAGTTTCTTGTGGCGTTCAAGCATTTGTAGGTATTTTTTGTATTTCTCTCGTTGTCCGTTTTTGTATTTGTAGTGTTCTTCTTATTGTAGGTTCTTTGTCTAGTTTATTATTTTTCGTTCTTTCATATGCGTTGTCTTATGTGTAGATTAGTTTTTCTTGTCTTTCGGGCAGTGTTTTACTGCTGGTGAAGTTTTTCGTCCTTCTTTGTATTTCCTCCAATGGAATGTCAATTTGTCTTTGTCTGATTTCGCCTGTAATGCGTCCTTTGACTTTCTCTCAGATTTTGTGGGACTCTTGATTGAAGTTCCAATTTAATACGTTTTATCTGGATCATCTGATGTAGGTCCATCTGCCTCCTTTCTCTCCTTCTAACGTTGGTTAATAAGAATATAGATATATTTTTTACCCTTTGGAGGAGTTTCAATTTCGTTTTAGAGCTAATGTTTATAGCTATAGCTGGATACAGCAGCTTTGATCTTATGAGCGTGTTATAAATCTTCTTTTTGTTGGTCATGTTCAGGTTTTTGAACCTGAAGAGCTCGTTGAGCTCGACTTTCGCTCGCACTGCTGTTTGAGCAACGTGGCATCCGAACCCATCTCTCCCTATCTTTAGGCCTAGTACTGTCCTTTCTGTGCTGTATGGAATGCGGGCGTCATCTGTTTCAATATGGGCCCATTTCCTATGGAAGAGTGGTATCACCTTAAATTTATTAGTGTTAGTGGCGATTTTCAACCTTCTTTCGTATCAGGTGACATGTTCGATTTCTATGGCAGTTATTTTTGCCATGAGTTCAGGATTTCTGAAGGGGGCATTAGTTCGGGGGGGTATATATTGTATAGGTACCCTCCTTGCGATATGCCTGCAGTTAGCTTGAAGTCTGGTCACGAGTGGCCCTTTATTTGTATATACGCTATCCTGTCTGTTACGTAGTCACATATTATTTTATTTAGTCTTGAGTTTAATCCTAGTCGTATTATTTTGTACTGAATCCCAGTCCTCCATACTTTGTTAAGTGCCTTCTTAACGTCTCTGAGCACCAGGTCAGCATACCTCTTTGGGCTATCAATCTTCGCCATTTATTCTGTAATAATTGCTAGCGCCGTATCAGTCCCTCTCCCTCTTCTGAATCCATGCTGGTGTTGGTTTTGGAGGTTGTTATCCTCCCTTAATTCTTGGCTCTATTAGCAAGCTCCTTTTCGAAGAGCTTGCCTGCCACTTCGAAGAGGGAATTGGGCCTGAAGTTTGCTGGTGTGTCTGGCGGTTATCTGGCCTTTGCAATGAAGATCATTTTAGCGATCTTGCATTCGTCCGCAAAAGAGCCAACGTTTAGGCACACATATATTATATTGACCAACCCCTCTATAATGTTATGGAGGGCGTTCAAGAAGTTAACTTTAGTCAACTCCGTTTAACCTGGTGCTCTCTGTTTGAAGGTACATAGTGTCGATAAGATTTTTTCTTTGGTTATCTTCCGTCCATAACCATTCCTCTCTCTGTCAGCAGTTGTATTATTGAAAGGGTATGTCCTGTCGAGCTCTTGTATTAGTTGGTCGTTAATGCGTTCCTCAAGGAGGAGGGCTTCTTCGACCACCTTCTCTGGAATGTCCTCACTGTATTCTCACTTGTAATGACCAGTGCTTACGCCTTCACTGACGTACTTGTGGGTCCTTACTTCAGGGAATGGGGTACTTTCCATAGCATAGACTTTTAAATTAATTTTTCCGCCATGGTAGGCATGTTTGTTCCCCTTCGACGATGAGGTAGACCTCATCCTTTTCCGGTTGGGTGTTCGTCTGGAACGGCTACCGTGACGGTGTTTTATTTTGGTTTCACTGGTGGATTTTACCTCTGTATCTTGTTTGGAAGCTTCTATTATTTGGAGTTCAGGACGTTTGGGGGTGTTTGCTGGAGCAAAGACGGCATCTACTTGTGTAGTGGTTGGTTGACGAGGATGCATCTGGATCCGCAGAACTTCATCAGAGGGAAAGTTCTCCGTAAACCACATCTCTCCCATTCCATTTTTGAACAGCATCTGGTTGAGCTCTCTTTAGAATGAACCTGGGTTTGCGAGATTTGCTATGCGTGCATAGTATATGCAACACGTGATCTTAGTAGATTGCTCGCTTTCTACCTTGAGGTAAGTACTCTGAGCCGAAGCCTCATTGACTGCCGCCTTTGCCACTCTTGTATAAGACCGTTGGACTTAGCTTCTTCTTCTTCTTCCTTTTTTGCATTTGCTGCCTTTTTATTGCCTCGTTTTTTACTAGGGATCACATCGCCATGGCCCCGTGGTCACCGTTGCAGTTCACGCATTTTCTCGTGCTGTTCTTGCAGTCGCACCAGACGTGTCCAACCTTACTACATATAGAGCAGATATTCTCGGTTTTTGGACACATTTTAGTTGTATGTTGGTTATATTTATAACACTTAAAGCATGTCTGTACCTCAGTGAATTCTTCCCTTTCTATTTGGTCAGGGCACACTCTGACATGAAAGAGAAGGAGACCGAGCTATTTCGCTTTTTGTGCCATACCCGTGTCTTGGAATTCACCTTGAAGACATGAGTATAGTCTCTAAATTTGATCGCCTCAGAGACCTTGGCCCAAATGGTGATTTTTCTCTATTTCTTATGCAATTTCATAACCTGAGTGATTTCCCACCCATCATTTGATTCTCCGGCATATGACATTTCTGTGTGCTTGAATTTGGAGTGGGATCTTAGGGGTTAAGTTAATTTTATTGAACACTTAGGTTGCTTTTGACGAGAACAAGAGTTTTGCGTCAGTTACATTTTGACATATAGCCGTATACTCGAAAGGGGTGTCAATATGTCTGGCGAGTGCTACATCTAGCTCTCCGTAAAGTATTGAGAAGACTTTCCCGGTCAGGTTTTAAGCTTTCAGGGAGAGTCCTAAGACATCATAGCATGTCGCTCGTCATTTTGTCATCGTCGGTCCTTAGTCTGTGTGTTTAGTAGATGTAGAGTTACGATAGGAATAGAAGAAAATTGAATTTTTTTTAATGTCCAATGCCACTTTACCTCATTTTGTGGTGGAAGATTTTTTTAGGCATGTTATTACTTGCTGCAATCTATAATTGTGGTGTCACTAGCACTTTGAATAGTATTTTTTGCTACTTCACTTTAGCTTAGGGTTTATACTTAGAGGAAAACATTTACTTTGAAAAGGTTACCGCGAATTAACCTTTTAAGTAATCTTTATTCCAAGTACATTGCACTCCGTGCTGTAGGGATAGCGTCTATGCTCCACCCTGATATCGTATAGTAGTCTCCTGCCTATGGAGACTACTTTTGAATTCTTCTTGGTTCGTGCGTATTTTCCACCGGTCCTCGTAGGTGTTAAGGTTCTTAATTTCTGCTGCTGTCATACGAGCTAGCCAAGGTGCATTCTCCCATGAACAAGTGATTACCTGGGTGAAATTATGGGCGAATTAAATGTTTAAGCAAGTGGGGTTCACATCAGCGTTGTAAATTACGTAGAGATTGAGGGACAGCTCCCCCCCCCCTTCTGTGGGAGGCCCGCAGTGAGCAGAAACTTTAGCTTTTCCGTGCATCCTAATATACGCCGCTCTCTCCATGACATAGTCACAGAGAGTTTTTTTAAGTTTTCATTTAGGCCCAGTCGTAAGATCTTGTACTGTATTTCCCGTTGCCAGACTTTATCAAACGCCTTTAAAACATCCCGACAAACAATGTCCACAAAACTTCTTTCCCATTTTGCTTGGGCTAGCTTTTCCGTGATGACATTAATCGTCATCTCCGTACTTCACTTTATTTTAAACTAGAATTGATATGGGTTGAAGAGCGAGTTTCCCTCCAGGTCAGACACTAGTCTTTGCTTGAGGATCTACTGGAAGAGCTTCTTGCCAAATTCTACAAGTGAAATTGGCCGGTAGCTCTCTTTCAACATTGGGTTCTTTCCGTACTTACGCAAGAAAATCATCTTGGCCGTTTTATAAGCATCATCAAAGTATCCCATAGTCAGATAGGCGTTAAATACCCTTCTCATCCCTTCAATGACATTGGCTGGTGCCCTTTCAACGTTTAACTTTGTAAGCCCCGATTTCCTGAGGATTTTTGACTGAATGAGCGGAGCGCGCCGAATATTTCTTCTTCGGTAATCTCGGCGTCTCCTTCGTGCTGTCTATCCACCTGGTTGTGAGGGTGCGTTTTGTGTATTTGGATGTTAAGCTGGTCTATGATGTTGCTTTCAAACTCTAGGTCATATTCTTTGCTTTCCTCATCAGTTATACTGAAGATTCTTCCCAATAACATCGGAAGAGCTCTTCAATTCTTCCTTCTTCTGTTTTGATGTTTACGACTTATTTAGGAGTTCGGTCTTCTTCTTTCCAGTCGATCCTCTGAAACGTCTAATCTTATTCTAAAACTCTTTGGCAGTTGCTTCCCATCGTCTCCAATGTTGTTCGAGAATCAACTGGTTGAGTTCTTTTTTGATTTCTTTACCTCGTTGTATTGAGTCAACTGATGCATTCCTGATGTTGATCAGGAATGCAAGCTCTATCTGCGTTGATAAGAAAGTTATTGATGTCGTCGAGTGCCTCCTCAATCTCCTCGAAAAATTCCTTGTCCAAGTTGGGCGGATCTTAGGCCTCGAGAAGGCGCACATACAGTGTCCAGTCTGAAAAAGAAGAATAAGAATAAACTTAGATAAAAACAATTCACCATGTTACGGAATGCACTAAAGATACTGGAAATAATTACCAACGGCTGGAACTTGTATAGGGTTCCTGTTGATAGTGAGTAGGATCCCTATATTTTCACTACATGGTATCTGGACTGGTTCCATGTAGTAATTGAACGGTAGCTGAAGATTCGCCAGACAGATGTCTGGTTTTGTGGTACTTCTTCCTCTGACAAAGGTGGGGAGTTTGGGGCCTATTCGCTGGGCAAAGTATCTGTCCAACAATAGGTTCAGGTTGCTTCCTATATGTTTGAAGGTGCTTTAGCCGGATTCCCGTTATCTGTCGTTTAGATCTCCCATTAATATAGTGGGGATTCTTCTGCTAAATAGGCCATTGATAGTGTGAATTGGTAACTCGTCTGTCCTTGTCGGTTGATATCCGGTATCAATGACCAACTTTCCTATGTCGAGTTCGACCTCACTCGCGAGAGAGGATTATTGTAGATTTCTTATTTTCTTGTATTTAATCCTTTTATTTATTGCAATAGCCGCACCTTCGTACCCTTCCTGCAAATAATTCGTAATTAACACATCGTAGTTCCAGATTTTCATTTCTGTATTACGCATGTCGATCCCGTCTTCCGAAATTAAGATGATGTTCTCAATCAATTTCTCTGAAAACATTTCCGTAAAGAGCCCTTTTCGTCGTCCAGCCGTTGGTAATTATTTCCATTATCTTTAGTGCGTTCCGTAACATGGTGAATTGTTTTTATCTAAGTTTCTTCTTATTCTTATTTTTCTTCTAAGGCGCTGGCGGGGCGGTTTTCTTGTGCCCCGGCCTCTCGCCCTTCGGTGAAGGGCTTAGGTTTTTTATTTGCTCTTTGTGGCACGAGTGCGAGTTCGTGGAACTTCGTCATTGTCCGAAGAGGCTGATTCTTCTACTTCGTCTTTCTCCTCCTCATCCTCAGATTCCTCCGATGAAGGTGTTTCTTGGATTGCCTTATCAAGACTAGATTTCACCTTGTTGTTACTCCTGGCCACTGTCTCTTTGAAAATCCTCAAGCTCTCTGGGTTATTGGGCATTTTCACTGAAAGTAGACCGTTCTCCTTCAGTAAGGCATTTAAAACCTCGTTGTAGCAGCTTGGCTTGACTGCATTGGCGACGTTAGCGTTTGTGATACAGATCAATATCTTAGCGTTTAGGTCGCTCAAGAGGTTTTGTGGATTTACAAATGTTTTTAAAGGCTCACATCTTTTCGCGGCGGCATTGGCGTAAGTGATTTCTTTGGCCTTCCTCTGTTCTTCTTCTTTCCTCTTAATGATCTCTCTTCTTTTAGGGCAGTTTAAGGCCATGGTTAGGTGCTCTCCTTTGCCATTGAGGCACCTTTTTTTCAGTGTTTTTTGAATTTTTCAAAACGGTGGCCCTCTGTGGCGCATTTACTGCACTAGAGTTTTTCTTTATCCCGGCAGGTCGATGTAATATGGTCTTCTAACTAGTTTGTAGCATGCAAAACACATCTGAATGCTATTGAACTTTTCTTGCCCGGATGTTATCGCCTGGTATTCTTATGCTAAATACCAGTATTTCGTTCTGTGTCGATTTCTAGGCCATGCCGGTGGTAGCAAAGGTGATCTTAAATATGTAGGTGTGTACGCTCCTCAGGCGTATGCTCACCCACCCAGCTTTCCAATTTGCGGCAGATTACGCTTCGGTTGGCTGCCACTTGTGGATGGGTCTTTGCTTTAGGTTCATATTCCTGAGAATCCTCGCCCCTTCTTCCGATAGGAGCTGGTCCACATGCTTTATCTCGGCACATAAGGCGATGAACCCAGATGAGACTTCAATCAGTTTCACCAGTGCTACCTTTAATTCGAGGTAGAGGGTTTCGTAGAGTTTCCTTTTGGGGGGGTTCTTCATTCCAGAGATGGACCATAGTCTTACACGTCCTTTTACTATGTCATCTTGTGTTGTCTGCTTTTCTGAAACCAAAGTGTAAATTATGGTGTTTGTGGTGAAAAAAGAAGTTATGAGATGGTAAAGGAGGTAAGGGTTAGTGAAGGTAATTCGTGAATGAGTCCAAAAAATGGAGTAAACGCTCCGGTCCATTTTCCAGTTGATCCCCGGCTTGTTTGCTGCCCAGATGATGGATGATGAATGGATGGGATGAATCTGGAATGGGAACCTCAAGAAGGAAGACTTATGGTGGACTTAATGGCAGTAGCGGTCGAATCAACGGCCGCTAACTTTTTGCCACCCCCTCTCGGATACTTGCGCTATACCCGCATAGAGACAGGTGTTACTTCCATCTATGATCCTGGCCAGATCCCTTCGGGTGATGAGGATCTCTCCTTAGTCCTGAACTCGCATATATGCCCCAGCTTCGAGAATATTTCTGACTTATGCTTCCTTTGTGGGCTAGTCCTCAAACCAGTTTTCACATAAGCCCTTAATTATCTCAGTCCAAGTCGTTGGCAGAGTTAAGTAGAAATTAATGAATGGCAGACATCCGAGCAGGCTCACACGTAGAACGATGGATGGGAGCAGTGTGGTGCTTAAGCCCTCATTGAATTATAAACCTTCGGTGAAATAAATGGTATTCTCTCTTTCTGAGAGGTGAAGCAAAATTGACCAAAATACTTCCGGAAAAGGCTTTTTTCTATGTAGGCGGTGCTTAAAGTCCGTTACTAAGCAAGTAAAAATGCTTTATTCGTAGGGTAGTTAGCAGTGCGTAGTAATCGAATATTCGGCCGTCTTTTTTTAAAAAATTCAATAGGAAGACAATCTGAGTCTTCCAAGATTCAAGATTCATGATTTATTAGAGCGATAAATATACAATGAGTTTTTACTTTTACAAATATTAAAATTAAATACATACGAGTATATGTTAAAAGAAAAAAATAGAGAGTTTTAGTGGTGAAGTTTTATTTATTTATTTATGACTATAAATACAGATTCTCCCGGAATCATCGGAGAGGTCATCTTATTAAAACTAAATATTACTTACTTTATGAAAAAATGCATGAATTGTTTTTAATTTTAGTTATATAAACTTAGTAAAAAATTTAGGAATATTTTTTAGAAGTTAAATTTTGATATAATCACATTACATTCATAGTTCAATTTAATTTATTTTATACATTTACAATTTTTATTGAGTTGTTCATTTAGCCAAATCTGGATATACTAATTATTCTGCTTTTATTATTTCCTCTAGTTGCGTTTAACACTTTATTTTGGTAGCACTTTATGTTATTATTATTTACACATTTAGGTTAAACTATTATCTTATCCGTTAACTAAAGGTATTGAAATTTTCATTCTCGTAGTTCACTTATTATTATGACAATTAATTGTTAACTGACTTATTTTAATTATTTACTTTCCGCGCTTTAAATTAATTATAATGGTTTGTTTTAAACTAGTCCCTTTTAGCTTATTCACTAATATATTATTCTCTATATTTTTTCACTGTTAGCACTTTTTAATTATTATTTTCTCGATTCATTCACTTTTCGCACTTTCGATTACTTGTTCTAGTCACTTTAATTTGTTCATTTATTTATTTATTCACTTCTCGCAATCATTTTTTTCACTTATTAGATTTCTGGAGTCTTTTGGCTAGTTTCTATCTTTTTAAAGGTAGACATATTGACGGTGTGTACGCACGAGTCTGGGATGTACATCGCGCGCTCCATCAATAGTCCACATATTTACTTCTGGGACCATGGTCCTTCGTATGTCTATTTGTATTCGCAGCGGTTGATGCCGTCAGGCAGCTTCTCATTGTCTTCCTTATGGGGGCGACGTACGGGGAGACTAAAAACTTTAAGGTCCACGTCCTTGGCGTCGAAGAAACCGCCCAACAGAAGGATATCCCTTTTCTCCGGGAGGGAAACTCCCGGATACTTTAGGATTTTGTCTTCGTCTAAGCTTTCTTGTAGATGATTTTTTTCCTCTTCTTTCTTTGCCTCTTGTTCCACTTCCGTCTTCTTTTTCTTCTTTTGTTTTTTTCTTCTTCGTGATCGTTTTCGTGTTTAGTGTTTGCCCTTAAAATTTCCCGCGCCATGATTGGCCAATTTTTGTAATACTTATGTTCACGTAGAAAGACTCTATATAGTATAGCAATTTGGCAATACTTCCATGATGAGCGCGGGATGGCAGTTGAATTATTTTTACTTAGTTGCGAAGAGAAGTGTTCAACCCCAGAAAGCCTTAACCTATTTTTTCACGAAAAAGACCAGGATCATTCAACTGAGAAAAGACTACAGGACTTAACTGGACCTAGAGCTGACTAGATTCGAATACCTCTGCTTCTCTATCCACCTCTTTAGGGCGTGTCGGTTAGGGAAGCTGAGCCTCCATAGATACTCATACTGGACGGGAGCCATATCTAAACCGCGCGGCTTACTCGGCGCAGGCCGAAGCTTAGTCTGGGACTGGTTAGTACCCGTGTGAGCAGCGGATCCTTTTGATTGGAGCAAGCTCTGATAGGGTTAGGCGACAGGCAGGAAGGTAAGGATTTACCGACACGTCAGTGGATTCATCCAGAGCAATAACTAGATCAGAGCCGCACTTTATATCTATCTATTCCTCCCCATTTTTTTCTCTTCTCTCATTTCTCAGCCTAGGAGCTCTCAATGAAGAAAAGAAAGAAAGAGCAGAAAACAAATGGAATCATTTAGAGGGAACATCTGTGTTCAAAATAATATATGTACAAATGGGAATAGTTCTAATTAGATTACTTGACCATACATCGAACTACATTGCAAATTGTCAAACAGAAAAGGAAGTCGACAAACTCTTAAGTGAAAGAACAACAATAGTATTAAATACCATAGGGCTAGAGGCCAAAGTCCCGCCTCAAATAGAATCTCAAAAAGCTATTTACTGCAAGTAAATAGACCCCTGGATAGGGAAGCATACGGCCTTAGAAATTCAAGAGGAAATTGAACAACGCCAAGAATGAGCGTAAATAAAAGAAGTGATGAAATTCAAAGACAGACTTACACGTAATTGATATACCCATCTCTTTAAGGTGATATTCAGAGAGACAGGTATAGCTCGTAAAACTAAGGAGAACGGGCTACTAGCGTTTAATTTAAAGATAATACCGGAGCAGATAAGGAGCGATGAATTCATCAATGTCTTGACGTGCTTCAGCTGCTTTGCACTAGACCAACACATAACAAAGGATTGTCCAAAAAAATGAGGAAAGAAATGCTCTGAATTCAGCTCTAACATACATATCTGGAGAGATTGCAAAAGCTCCGAGAAAAAATGTGCGAACGAGGGAATCATCACACAATGGTGATGGCTAGCCTACTAAAGAAAGAAATCATTGAAATAAAAAAGAATGAGAATACGAAAGCGGAGGAGGAGAGGAGGAACCAAATATATGCAAAGGTAGCCAAATCCACAGCAGAGCAACTTCAACCAGCTAAAAACATCATAGAACTAAAACAATAAAAATCATTAAATATACTAGCGTGTATTCTACACGCTCATGTAATGAATGTTGCAAAACTAGGCAGATACTCAATTGAACTTAACAAATGCTCAACAATAATGGCCTGGAGCCGATGTCGTTTCCAGAGAACCCACCTTCAGCTGACGTCCTAAACATACAATTTAAACCACCGAAATCAGGAACTCAAACGAGAACTGACGAAATCGAATATCCTAACCAGATCAAAAGTATAAACCAGGGATTACAGAGAGCCCCACGGATTAGACAGATGACAAACCAAACACCAGAAGAAAGAATGGATGTTGAACAACTAACGAATATTGCTAGCTGCTCAGAAATCCAACAAAGAGGAGAAACGGCGGAAGAGGAAGAAACAGGGAACAAGATGTCCCAATGCCAGACACAAAAAGACAACAAAGAAGAAAATGGATTTAACATAAGATTCTATGCTCCAGAAGATAGACCCATCCCTATAGGAAATACCAAAGAAATCATACTGGAAATAAAAAAGGAATGTATAAATATGTATTTGAAGGCCCTTACTCGGACAACGAAATGCATAGATACATCATAAGCGGAGGTATCAAGATTACCAAAGAAAGCGTTGTGGAAAAACAAAATCCCCCTGCCAAAGAGAGCTTAAGAAGACGGAGAAAAGACACTCACTGGAACAATGAACTATCACGAAATCAAACAAAAACTAAAAATACTATGTCATTACGTAGAGGGATGGGATGTAAAGAGACATTCACTATGTAATTCATATCTAAAGATAGACCCATACATTATTATATTGAACGAAATAAATATCAATCCCAAAACCATTCTCATCAAAATATACAACTATACAATATTATATAAAACCACCACAGATGTAAATCATGACGAGGTAGCTCTGGCCGTGCAGAAGGGATTAGAATTTACTAGGTTAAAAGAACTCGATGAAGCATACCTAGCTATTAAAATCAAAACGGAAATAGGCAACATACACATTATGACGGTATATCAACCCCTAAGAAGAAGATATTTACCCATGCATAACTTTATGGAGATATTTGGGCAAAATAACCACGTCCTCTTCATGAGAGATCTGAATGCACGCACGAGAACCTCAGGGCACACTACGAGAACTTCAATAATGCAGGCAAAAATTTGGATTTACTAATGGAAAGAGGAATAGTAGAAAGAATAGGTCCTGATTTTCCGACATATATTGGAAGACAAGAACAACAAAACCGACATTGTACTCGTGTCCCCTAGGTTTCGCTATAACTACCTAATAAAATCACCATCTACTAGCGACCTTGAAATGGGGGTTGTAAAATTTTCAGCCGATCTTATACAAGTTAATTGCCCTCACAGTCAAAATGACCACAATGAAAGCTGGCGCGGATACGTCGAAGACTTAGAAGACGCTATCCATAAATTAATGAAGGTACTAATCGAAGCAGATGTATTACATATCCCGAGAACCTTACCATACCATGTCCATTCCCCAGTAATTACAGAACTAGAAAACAACTATAAAAACTTAAGAGATAGAATAGAACAAATTGGTTCACTTAGAGGCGATAGGGAACGTTCACTTAACATTAAAAACGAACTAACAGTGGCAATTTTGGTAGAGAGAGGCGCCAGATGTGACCAACTAGTGGAGACGATAGACGAGGAATTAAGCCCAACGAAGTTTTGGCAAAAAAACAAGATGTTAAGAGGAAATAGAAAAAAGAAAACAAAGATATCCATTAACCACAACGGCGAAGACATACAAGAACAGCAAGAAATAGAGATGGCATTCAGAGAACATCGGAGTGAGTTTTTAACATATCCACTGAAGAAAATATGGATTTCGACCACGAACATGAGAACACTATAGTGGAATCCTTAGAAAGTAACAGAGAAGAAATGACGCCCAACCACATTGCATCTCCTGCAATATTAGAAGAGCAAGGAGTGGAACCAATAACCCTAGAAGAACTTATAGCTACTATAATTGCTACTAAACAAAATCCCCAGGTCATTCCAGGATTTCTCGTGAAAATCTAATAAGAACACCAAATATCTTTCTAGAAAAAATAAAAGACATTTTCAACGTGTCAATCAGCGCGGGATACTTCCTCGATGCATTAAAAAGAGGAAAAATAATATTTTTACCCAAACCAGGCAAATCCCCGAATCAACCAGGAAACTTCCTACCCATAGCTTTACTCGAATCCATAGCTAAACTCTTAGAGAAAATGATTGAAAAGAGACTCACCCAACATCTCGAGGCTAACAATTTAATTCCACAACACCAACATGGGTTTAAAAAAAAGAGGAACCGAAACAGCACTGGCAATACTTGTCGAAGCCATCCTAAAGTCTAAATACGAAAAGAGATACACAGACTTTGTCCTAAGAGACGTACAGAAACCATTTGACAAGGTATGGCGGATTGAACTTAAATATAAGATTAAAAGGCTAGGACTTCCCAGAATTATAACCAAATGTTTGTGCGATTACGTAACGGGTCGCAAGGCACATATGGAAATAGAAGACTACCGGGGACCCTAATTCGAGATACATCAAGGAGTCCCTCAAGGGGGATGCCTTAGTCCGTTACTATATAGCATATACACAAGGGATTTACCAGAGCCTATTTTTGAAAGTACTACATACATACAATTCGCGGATGATATCTCGATAATTACCAAAAGTCCTTATAGGCATCCACCACGATGGCTAGAATAACTTCAGCAGAAATCGCAAATATCAACAACTATTAAAAGAAATGGAAAATCAGAACTAATCCAGACAAGGTTATAATCGTACCAGTGGGAAGACGCAAAATATCGCGAGTACTTGTCGAAGAAAAGAGATATCGATACAATCATGAGGGCAAATTTCTTGGGCTAAAATTAACTTCCAACGGATATATAAAACATATCAATGGAAGAATAAACCTAGCAAAATACAATCTCACAAAATTGTTCCAACTCAGAAATTTGAATACAAAAACAAAATTAAAATTTATAGTGCATTATGCAGATCGGTATTACATATTGTATCGAACAATTCCTCTCAATACACTACATAAGACCAACACCGTCAAGCTTCAAAGGGTACAAAACAAAGGAGTATTGTTAATAACAAATACGAGACGAAGAGAACATCGTAGACAACAAGGTCTACACCAAGAAATTAACTTAGAACCAATTAACACAATTATTCACAGAAGGGCTACGAAAATAAGGGAAAAACTAGAAGAACTTCTAACCGAAGAAGAAAATTGGAGATCCCCATTAATCATCAAAGGAACAATAGGAAAAATTTTAGAAGCGGGAAACCGATAATCGGAGTCAATCCCACACCAATGTTTACGTAGAATTTTGAACAAACAACTGCCCAATAAAAAAACAGAAACAAAAAACTTGAAAAAACAAAAAAGAACAATAGAGGCGTGAGAGCCTAGCAAATAAATTAAAATATAATTAAATATAAAACAAAAAAAATAAATAAATAAATATAAATAAAATAAATGCATTATAAAACGATAATAAAGAACGAACAAGAGATGGCTGGTAACCCAGCAAACTGTAATATTTCTTGCTCATTCCCTTTCACCACTTTACCCTAGCACCTACTATCGACTCTACTCTAACTATATACTTTTAACTTCTAACTTTTTCAAGACGTAAGACGTATAATTGCAAGATGAGCCCGCAACATCTGATACAATGGAGACCGATCTGCCGGCCCAAAAGGAGAGCACTTCGCAAGGGGCGAGCCAACAAAACAAGTGCACCAAAGAGAACAGGCAGACGGCACCCAAGCAAAGGACCACATATATAAACATGCGATTATATGCCTCGCCATCGGCTCCACTCCCGAGAGTGGAAAAAGTCAAAGATATAATCGAAGGAATAATCAAAGGAAAGTTCAAGTGGGATTTTGACTGTAATGCCACCGAAGAGGAAATGCTTTCGGCACTCAAAGGAGGAAACATCGAAATATGCCCCAAGGCATACTTTAACCTTTCGCACGAGTAATTTAAAAATAAAAGGTCAGGGAGAGCAAGGTCGCCAGCACGCGAAGAGCCAGCAAAGGTTCAGAACATTCAAGTCGAATAACGTGGCTTGTAATACAAGGTTTATTAGAAAAAATGTGATCTTTTCGCTAAACGTCAATGTTTGGGAAAGCAAAAAATCGCATATAACATCATCCGGGGAGTAGAACCAGACATAGTCTTAATCTCGGAACATGTCCTTAACACAGATGTGAACCCCTTGAAAATCTACAAGTAAAATATTATTTTTGCCAGCCATACAAATGAGAGATAGTAGGATGACGTCGCAATAGCTGTACGGAAGGGAATCAAGAACAGGGAAATAACAGAACTGGAAGAATCATATCTTGCCATTAAAATCAGCACAACTATTGATGACCTTGTCATAGCTGTAGGCTACTAACCTCCAATACAATCATATCTCCCCATCCCCAGCAACTTCATCCGTCTGTTCAGGAGGAACACCTTTACTATCCTGATCAGAGACCTCAATGCCCGCTGCAGAGAGGCAGGTTACACAACAGGGTTCAACGGATCAAGAACCTCCCTGAGCCTGCTTATTGATCGTGATCTGGTGCAAAGAGTAGGCCCAGAATTCCCTACATACCTGACAAGAAGGTCCTCAACGACCCCTGACATTATCCTCTTTAACTCTACCTTTTTTCTGAATCACGACACAGTTATTAGCCCATACTACCTATCGGACCATGTAAGTATGGTCACTACCATGGCAACGCCCCCTATACAAGTGAAGCTTCCATACTGGAGGTGCTTGCCTAAAGCGAACTGGGAAGTTTACAGAAGATTGTTACAGGAGTATCAGTTGAACTAACTAAATGGACTGGTTGACATTAGAAGACCTCCACAGTAACCTGGAGGACATTACGGCGAGAGTATGGAGGCAGACAGGGTAGCCATCCCTATGGTCGGTTATAAGACTCTCCTAGCACCACGATGGAAAAAGACTATCATAGAAAAGAAGAAAAGGATAGACGAACTGGTCTTGGAGATAAGTTAACATGGAAATAAGCAGACCGCTACTGGGAGCTCCTTAACGTTGGGTATTTTCCCGACCAACTCAAGAGGGCAAGAATAATTTTACTCATAAAGTTGGGAAAACTCAAAGAACAAATGATATTGCTACAATGGGCAACAACATGGTTTCCGGAAGCACCTACGAACTGAGACAGCCCTTGTCCTGTTGAGTGAGGACATCGCTGTTGCTAAGGCTGAGGACAAAAGGGTAGACATGTTATTCAGGGATGTTTCATCGGCCTAAAATAAGGTATGGATCCCCCGAATAAAGAAGAAGCTCTGCGACTTACGGATGGGTACGAACATCACCAGGAATCTTTGCGACTACCTTGAGGACCGCGAGTCGATCATAAAAATCAACAACGTCGATGGGCAACCATTTTCCGTGAGGACCAGTGTGTCCAAATGGGGTTGTCTGACTCCGACACTGTATAGATTTATACAAACAACCTACCCTTCCCTACCCAGGATTACGCAGCCTATATCTAGCTGGCCGATGATATTTCACAACTGATCACCATCGACTATTCCAATCTCATCGACATCGCGAACAGAACAGTGGGTGAAATAGACAACCTCAATACCTAAGAGGCTTGCAACAAGATCCGCACCAACGTGGAGACGTTTAAAGTTCTCCCCATCGGAATAAACAAAACTGCCGACCTTCAAGTATGAGGCGAGTTCTACCCGTACATCCGCGAGGCTCGAGCCCTCGGCCGGAACATAACATCAACAGGATATGAATGAATGGTTCAAAACAGACGGGTGCTGCGTAAGTCCAAGTGGGCAAGCTCGCAGCCATCAACAGTATATAGCGCACATCTCAATGTGAAGGTCACACAAGCTAAGAGACTCTTACGTCAACTCTACATATTTAAGGGTCTCTTCCCCCGGAACAAAAGGAAATTGTACATGACCCTAGGGAGGCCAATTATGCTATATCTCGTCATTCTGATGCACCTGTCGAGCAACTCTCAGCTGAGGGAAGCACAAGCAGTACAGTACCAGGCACTTCGATTCATATTCAATGCATCCAAACTGGACCGCATCTACTTGGCAGACTTCACGCTCTCACAGAGATAGACTCCCTAACAGTAACCCTACACAATAAGGCAAAATCAATACGGAGGAAAGGTCCACGAACAGCTACCACATAGAGCACTCTAAGAATTACGACAACCTGATCTTGACAACCGAATCAGACATTATCGACGTGGATTTAGCAGCCGCCGCCTGCGTACTTAGGAGGATGTGATACCCATATTTCAATAGTAAACCGAAAAAACTCAGAGGAAATTACGAATAGAACAATGAAATCAACTTTTTATGCACGTTTTCATGTAAAAAAAGGAAAAAAAAGAAAGAAAGATCCGTATTGGACAATTAATCAAAATAAAATAAAACAGCAGATTATATACAAAGTTAATTAAAAGAGCCGAAGTGGACACAAACAAAACAAATGTTTTATGAAAATAAAGCTTAAAGGAAACTAAACTAACATATAAGATGTAATCCCAAACATCAAACAAACTAAAGTACAAAGGCTTGAATGCTTAATTTTTCATCTGATACGATAGAGGATAAAGAAGGCCACGTGAAGAACTTGCCAGTCAAACTGGCACAAATTTTCTTCTACTTTAACACTTTTTCTCACTATAACCTCTCGTACTATCTTACCCCCATTCCTTTCCTATCTTTTATGATCAATCAATCAATAATCCCATTTGACTGTTCGGAATTCGTGGCAGAAGTACCTCGGAAACTCATCTCGCTACCTAGCAAAGGAGGCAATGTTAGGAACTTTTTTGCCAAACGCTTCTGAAAATCTAGTTTCTAATTTTAGAACTAGCTCTTAACAGATAGAATTAAATACTATTGTTGTACTTATCATCATCACCAATCACCAAACATCATCTTTGCTTTTTTGCGCCCCCAATTAGGCAGATGACTGCTTAAGTTCCCAGGCTCACCTACATGAACTGCCGTCGGATGTAAGAAGGTATTGCCATTCATGTTTCCTTCCAACCATTCCAGGCAATAACACGACAATAATTGGGGACATTGGAGGAAGCTGGCTTAAGGAATAGCCCAGTGTCGATAACAATGTCAGAAACAATTCCGAACAAGGGACGGACTGCTACCTCCGCTGCTCATCACAGCCGGGGGCTCCTTCCAGGACCATAGAGGGACATACAACCGTCTCTATGGTATGTTGGGATGCGATCGCAGTTAAAACACCTTCGGGGGGACGGTGTTGTCAATGAGTCCGCCAGACAATCACACCCCAGAGAGGTTCCCACCCGGATTCATCTCATCCATCATCATCATTCATCCTAAAAGGCAATTCACCTTTCCATCTAGTTGGTGGGTAAGCGAGAGAGGATAGGGGGTCTCTCTTCATCCCCAAGGAAAATAAAACTATAAAAAACGTAAAACAAACACGCACACACAACAATAATTAAGGCCGTGTAACACGCCTAAGAAGAAACAAATCTTTCAAAGGAAGATTTGCACTCCCCCAACCCCCCGCCAGTGGGGCTGTAAACCCCCCAAAATGGCGTCCTTTCCAGCCACAAGAGTCCCCCTGAGAAGAATAGGTGGATAGCCTAAGCCGGATCGAGGTAAAGTCTTCGAAACGGTCTATGTAAGGCTAAATGTGGCTTGCGCTAGAATAATTGATACCCTATTTGGTTAAGTCGCAATCTGCGAAAAGAGGCAGATATCGAAACACTCACAAAAGAAATGAGAAAACGTGTGTTAAAGGAGATAAACCTCCAGTCCTCCCCCCCCCCTCAGATCCAGGCACACTAGAGCATGATATGTAGGCATCTCGACCCCTGGATAGGGCAACATACTAAATAAGAAATTATAGAAGAGATAGGTAAAAATTAGTCATGGGCCAAAGTTGTGGAGGTGGTGAAGTTCCAGAAAAAACGGGACAATACAGAGTGCCAACACGTCTTCAAAATAATCTTCAGTAAGACATAAATAGCCCAAAAGGTCAAATAAAGAGGACTGCTACTCTTTAATGCAAAGATCAGCAGCGAGCAAATTGAGAAGGAAGAGTTCACCTCCATGCAACTATGTTTCCGCCGCTTCATAATGGAACACCACCCCACAAAAGAGTGCAAAAAACAAGTAATAACATGTTCGAGTTGAAGCAGAAAAGGCCGCAGATAGCAACAATGCTCGACACAGACAAAGAGGTGCACAAATTGCGGGCCTAATCACGGGACGATGGCCATGTCCTGTCCCAGGGGAGGAAATAGATAATCAAGATTAAAAATAATGAAAAGAAAGCTAAGGAAACGAGGAGGGCAAATACCGCCTACGCGCAAGCAACGAAAACAGACTCAGACAGAATTCTTACGTCTATTCTATTTGCACAGGTTAATCATCTCACAAAACCAGGAACGTTGTCAAAAAACGCTCAATCTCATGCTGAAGAAAAAGTGTATGTCTGAAATGTAGCTCCCGGACGACCCACCATCAGGAGACGTCCTGCAGCTGAAATTCCTGCCAAAGGATGTGCCAAAAACACTCGCGACACCCTTTCTACCAGAGGAAAAATCCACAGGCCGTGAGAAAGCAGTAGAGACCACGAATGGACACAATAAGACCATCAGGAAAGATCCAAGAATTGAGGCACAAAGACGCCGAGAGAAGAAAGAGCAAAAATCAGTAAGAACGATTAAGCAAACAGAGAGCAATCTCACGAGCTCTTGGTCCTCAGAATCTGATGCTAAGGATGTCAAAACCAAGGTTACAAAGAGCCCCGTAAGATCAAGGAGTAGGTCGAAGAACTCGAGGTGCACTTACAATTACGATGGAGAGAATATCGACCTCAAGGTAATTACAACTGAGCAGACTCAATTCCAAGGAAAACTCTCCCCTAAGTAGATATATCATGGAATTCGGGATAAAAGGTACAAATAGACCTACTCAGTATCAACAACAGATTCAGATATTGAACAAGCTCTCCACGAAGATAAAGTGAAAGTGAAGAAAGACTCTTTCTCATAACCCTCAGTGATGCAGAATACAGAAAGATCCGGAACGGCAAGTCCACAACAGTTAGTGAGATAAATCAAAAGAACAAACACACTCAATAACAAGAAAATAATGGAGAAAATTAACATCACATTAAAGATACTCACATTGAATGTGAATGAATGGAAAGGAAACCTTATTCCCTACGGTAACTTCTTCCTAAAGTGGACCCAGACATCATCCTCATGTCAGAACACGGCGTCAACATGAACAGAGACACGATAAAAATGCACAACTAAAGGGTGATTCAGAAAAACCGCACACAAGAACGATTTGATGGCGCAGCCATCGTGACCAGGAAAAACTTAAAATTCAAAATGCTACCGGACTTATCGAGACGAATCATTCGTTGCTGTCGAAATCCCAACCCTGGTTGGAGGCCTCACTGTGGTGGCAGTTTACCAGCCGCCCAGACGCAAATACCTATCGATCAACAACTTCTTCACTCTCTTTGGGCACAGAAGGCTAGCGTTGCTAAGAGGAAACTTAAACGCCAGATGCCTTGCATCTGGCTACAGGCGCGTTGACCAAAGGGGAAGGAACCTGAAACTACTATTCGAAAGAAATAGGCTCTAGAGGGTTGGACCAGACTTTCCAACCTACCTAACACACTGTTCGGCCACAAAACCGGACATTGTGTTGGCGAGTCCAGAATTTCCCTTAAACATCGTCAACGAACTAGGACCAGTGATCCCGAGCGATCACATCCCCATCATCACCACCATATCGCTTGCGCCAATGCTCAAGCCCTTCACACTTAGAAAAAGCTACGCAAAAGCTAACTGGGAGCAATACAGAGAAATGCTCAGCAACTATTAGCTTGCTAACCTGGGTGACGCAAATCTCAAAGAAATTGATGAGGAAATAATCAAGTTCATTAATCTCCTCACTCAAGCAGGCGAAAGATTCGTTCCCAGAATCTCGTACAAAATCCTTCCACAACCTAGGTGGACGGACGAAGTGAGCGATATCGCCAGGGAATACAGGGAGATCTATGTAGAAGTCGGTAGGACAGGCCCAAACCGGAAAAGGGCAGCCAGAATGAGGAAGCTAAGCAAGGAGCTAAAAAACAATATACTTGAGAAGCAAAGAGAAATCTGAGACGATATCATTGGCAGGCGAGACAGGGAAAGGTATCCTGTAAATTTTTTGAATAACATCTGAAATATTAGAGGATTGAATCTCAGGCCCAGGACACGAATAAAAAAGGACAACACAATCATAGATGATCTGGAATCTCTGGAAATAACATTTAGAAGATATTGGTAAAGGGTTTTTTCAATACCACCTGAGGAAATGATGATTTCGACCAGGACTTCGAGGGCCAGCTGCTCGAAGACCTCGGAGTGATGATACATAGGACCCACCCACATCCAAAAGTATCTAGAGAAAGAGAGATGATTAACCATGGGCGTCGCTCACCATTGAAGAGACCATGAACACCATAAGGTCCTTCCAACAAAGTGCACCCGGCTGGTCTGGGCTCACAAAGAACAACCTAGTGAATGCCCCACGTCAAATTTTTCAGGGCATGGTGAACACCATGCACGCATCACTAGATACAAGCTACTTCCAAGACGGGTATAAGATGGTAAAAATCATCTGCATACCAAAAGGGAACAAGCCCCCAGATCAAGTGGCTAACTATCGCCCAATCTCTCTCCTCGAAATATCCGGCAAGAACTTTAAGAAGGTTATAGTCGGCAGACTACAAAATCACCTCGACGAGCTAGGAGCGCACAACCAGCTCCAAAAAGAAAAGATCGCATATTGCCGAGCGACTGGTCACTATGTAGACATCGTGCTGAGGGACGTGCAGAAGGCTTTCGAAAAGGATTGGCTGGAAGGAATCAAATAAAAGAGCCTAGGCCTCCATCTAGACCCAGTCATGGAAGAAATCCTATGTGACTTCATCATGGACATAGGGTGCGTATCATGATCGAAGAACACAAAGGACCAAAGTTCAAACTCAAAGCGGGCGTTCCCGATGGGAGCTACCTGAGCCCTCTGCTTTACCTGGTCTTCACCATCAACCTCCCTACTTCAATACACAGGGAACCGAGGTATCTGCAGTTCGGAGAGGATGTCACGCAGATCGTCCCCAGTAGGGAGGCGCAGGCGATTAGCACTATAACGTATATCTCTAACATCAACCAATGTGAGAAAATATGGAAAATTCGGATCAACAGGGACAAGTTTAAGATCCTCCCACTAACTCGCCAGTCGACGTGGCCCATCGTAATAGATGGGAGGAGATACGGCTACTCCGCCGAAGGCACCATCCTAGGCCTAATAATCTCCGACCATGGCTACTCGAGACACTACAAGGAGATGCAGGATATGGCTAAAAGAGAAATCCCTAAGCTATACAGGTTCAGAAACCTTAGCTCGGCCAACATCAGTAAAATATACCTGATGTTCATCCGGACTAAGCTCATCTAGCCTGCAGTAGTAACCCAAGCGGCCAGGAAGACCTTTATGAGGAGGCTCCAGCGAGTGCAAAATTCTGCATCCCTATGCAGCAACCAAACGAGACGGAGAGAGTATATTTGGCAAAGAGACTTGCACCACAGACGTCTGAAGCCCAGTAATGTCGCAACGCAGAAATTAGCTAAAAAGGTCTGGTCAACATTGGCCAATGATATCACCCCAGAACTAAGAAGAACAGGTAGCAACTTAAATATATCTGCCAGATTTGGTGAGAAAGTTGCCCGAAATCGACATTTCCCAAGTACTAAAGTCTGCACCGAGGAAAACACTATACACATAAACACGATAGAGTAAAGACACAACAAATATAAAACAACATTTCTAATTGTAATTAACGAAAAAGCAAACAAAAAAAACAGGACAAAACACGAAGTAAAACACTAAACCAGAACACTAATAAAGGCTCGAAAGCTCAAGAATACAGGGAGACTAAATAAACAAAACAAAGGAGACAAATGCATAGAAGAATACAAAGAAGAACACATACAAAACAAACAGGTCAACAACAAAATAGAATAAAACAAACAAAAAGGAAAAAATCAGAGATCAAAAGTAAACAAATGCCTGCGATGCCGCTTAAATTAGGGGAAACCCTTCCTATCCCTTTCATCATCTATTTTCTACTACTACTTATATTACTTTCCATTATTGAGTACATCAGAAAAAAAATCCATTTCTGTTCATTCCCCGAAGATGACCTAACACGGTCGAAAGACGTTTAGGAATAAAGAATGTCATTCGCGGATGTTTTTTCTCGCCTCGAAAACCCATTAAGAAACTTGTAGGAAACATTAGGAAAATAAAAATTAAAATTAATAACGCTGCCACAGCTGTGGACTTCAATAGTACATGCATACATAGCCTTTTACCTTATTACATTAGGCGGTATTTTAATCCTCTTGTCAACCTTTAGTCTTTGGAATTTACCCGATTTAAGGATCTTATTTTGTATTTATCTTCGCTCCTCCTAAGGTTTCCATTTCATATTAATTCATTTTGTTGAATGATTTTTGCTTTTTTGTGGGCGTTTCCTCTCCTCTGTATCATTCTTATAAATATTACAATTTTCAATACTTCTGTTATTCCTTGATAAAGAACTATAAATAAAGTTCGAAAGTACTTGGAATCCTCGTATTAATTTTCCCTGTGGGCTTTGTTGCATATATATATATATATATATATATATATATATATATATATATATATATATATATATATGAGTATATAACTTGGACAGTGAAGACAAAGGAATTTAAAGAAAAAAACAACATGGAGAGTAGTGAAGAGGAAGTAAAAATGTGAAAGAATATATATAGGCTCAGGACCTCCCGAGGGCAATAGTGCTGAGAGGACACTCGACTGCGGCCGTTAGAGTGGTTGATTACTCAATCAACTATTGTTAGCTGCAATACGGTTGCGCATGCTACACCTGCTATCACCTTGCGGTCCCAATAACAAGAGAGCGTTACATGCTTGGAATAACCCGCACGCACCAAATCATAAATTCTGCGATAAGAACACAAACACGGGAGATGGATATTGTCAAATAATAGTAGAATTTTGAAGTGATAATGAGCAAGGGCCGAAAAACAAGAAACGGACGAGATAAATCCAAAATTAGATACCTTTTTTTCATCTGGAAACCAAAACCCAGAAGAGGACCTCCTGTGAGGCTCAACTTCGCTCACTGGCAGGAGTGAAGAGCCAGCCAGACTCAAGCGGTGGGTCGTGGTTAGAAGAAACTTCTTGGAAGTTTCTTCTAGTCGGATGAATCGAAACTGAAATGTTCTTCGGCGCTGGCATCAGTATACATCTGCGCCCGCTGTTAGTCCTCCCCATTTTTTATTAAAGGCATGGCAAAAGGGTAACTATGGCCACTTTTTTTTTAGTCACCAATTTTCTGCCAACTTATGGCAGTTTTCTAGTGACCAACTTTCTTCCCCTTTTTGGCAGACTTTCCTCGTCACCAACTTGCGTCCTACTTATGACTTTTTCCTAGTCAACAACTTGCTTTCAACTTATGTCAGTTTCCTAGTCAAAAAATTAATTCTAACTTATACCAGAGTTTTCTAGTCAACAACTTGCCTCCAATTTTGCATCTGCGCTCATTCCACGACACAAATTCTATAGTGTCTAGCTTATTTACTTCACTCAGTTCAGTACAAGATCCCATGTTGCGTAAACATATGATGCTATATTATGTAAGGTCTTCTGAAATTGTATTAGAAATTTAAGAATGCGATCGTAGTCCACTAAGATTGGAACAGCAAATGTGGTTAAAAAAACATCGACATGTCTCAACAAGCGAAGATCTGGACGTCGCAAATCAAGTTCTATTGATGAAAACTTAGTTATGTGTTGGCCGACTCAACTATATATCTTTCATTTACATTTGACAAGTGTATTTATTCTGTTTATTTATATTTTCTAATCCTTTTGTGGTTTATCATATGTAACAAGTGTATTTATTCTGTTTATTTACATTTTCTAATCCTTTTGTGGTTTATCATATGTAACAAGTGTATTTATTCTGTTTACTTATATTTTCTAATCCTAAATTGGTTTGTTGTATGTAACAAGTGTATTTATTCTGTTTATTTATATGTTCTTATCCTTTAGTGTTTTGTCGTATACAAAAATTACAAGACGATTTACACGTTATCATATAAATTTGAGTTGCCTCATATGGTGAACAATTTCTAATTACTAATTTTTTTTAACATGTAATTATTGATATGTAATATAGTCGTGCATATAGTATTTAGTCAGAACTGAGGATGTGATCACTAGTACACCACGGCTAAAGAAGAGGTGGCATTGCCTCATCGTGGCCCCACACGGTAGCTGGGTGTCTCGTAGCCCCAGGTTAAATCAGCAGGGGATCTCGGAGCAGGAATGGGGCCCAGAAGTACGCCGGCAGACCCACCAGCGTGTTGACACGCCCTGGCACCTACCAATCACTGCACTCCCCTCCCCCCTCGACCTGTCTTCTGGGTTCTGCCTTTTTAGGAAAAGACTAGAGGATGGTGTCGTAGAATCAGGCAGTTATCACCTAATTCTCGATTCCTTTGTTTGTTCGGGGAAGGACTACGACAGCCACAAATAATAAAATAATAATTGAAATTGAATTTCGTTGAGTGCGCGGTTTTTGTTATTCGAATACTTTAAATATGGTTGGCCGGGATTGGATTTATTTAATTAGACTTTGATGGTTGGATAACTGAAACGAGAATTGCAAAAATAATCACTAATTACACAACAAAACATATAATACAAATAATTACACTCTCTAGTTATTTATTAATTTAGCAGTGGAAAAATTATCAATAATTGCCAATAATTACTTATGCCGCAAGTGCTCAATACTCCGAGTACTAAACCGATAGGATTTAGGGAGAAACTCCGAATGGAATCCTAGCCTTAGGGGAACAACACTTGACTTTAGTTATCCGAGATGACTCGGGAGGAGACTACCTGACGAGTCTTAGCCCGGGGGCGTTTCACCGCCTCGACGAAGAAAGGAAAGGTGTAAATATCTTACTATTGGGGGAGGAGTTACCACAAGTAGACGCTCAAAAGGGAAAGATTCTTCTCTAGACGCTCCGAGAAGATTCTCCAAGTAGACACTCAAAAGGGGAAGATTTTCCAGTAGACGTTCGAGGGGAAAAACTCCTGTAGGGATGAATGAGACTGTGCACTTCTTCTGGACGGGTCCTTCGATCCTGACGCCGTCATTCCAAATAAGATCCTAGCTGCGGGCCGGTATGACACTGTGTTCTATCGCTCGAGGATATGCGCCGTCAGTGGATGATTCCACAGATATCTTAAAAGACGCCGCCGAATACCTTCTGCTTGGCTCACTAGTGATCAACGTAGAGACAGCTCACCACCACAACCTGGGGTCTTCTCCAAGGGGAAGAGGGAGGTTCGTCTTCTGGACTCTTCTTGGGCGGATTCTGACGGAATACTTCCACGATTAATTTTGTGACGGGGAATATATATGCGTTCGCCGGAACTCATATATTTGCTAACGGGAGCAATTAAGCCATGCCTCACCTCCTCGGCGTTTATAGCTCGGCCGCGGGGTTTGTCTAACTGAACCGAAGAAATTCTCGGCTAATCTCACCGGAAGTTTGCCGACGGGCGTAGGGCATTGCTCTTCTAGATAACTCTCGTTTTACAAGACTCCTCTACACAAAATCTTACTCGATCTTTCTTTCTTCGACAGAAGGATACCTCAATCACAAACCAGGATCGTGAGTGCCTATAGACGAGCACCCACAAACCGGTGTGTTGGGAGCTTCCAACAGCCGAGGATAAAGCCTGGTCGTTTCAAGCCTCTCCTGCCAACAGAGTCCTTCTCCACTCGGTCAAGTTACGGGTCCGAAGACTGCACACATTCCTACCAGTTTAAACCAGGTGCAGGTTTGATGCCCTCACGATGGCATCCGTCATCATCGATCTCGATGGACTTCCCAAGCAAAGCAAAGTGCATATTTTGCCACTTGATTGGAATGAATTATAGCAAGCTCGCTTTGTCGTAATGACCTTCAATTTATCTTGCACTCTATATAATATGGTAGTACATATTTGGGAGGCAAGTGGATGGAGGAGAATTATAGAAAACGCGCTTTGTGATAATAAACCACAAGGGGAGGGAAAGGGAGATAGAGATGGAGAGGGTGAGGGGTAGGGACATAGACAGGTAGAAGGAAAGGGAAAAAAGGGAAGAGGGGGCGAGAGAGGACGAGATGGGTGAGAAGCGGGAGAGGGTGAAAGGGAATATATGGAGAGGGGAGGTGGATCTGGATTGGGGGAGGGGGAGAAGTTATAAATTAGATAGGGCATTTTCCAATGAAAAAGAAGATCTGCTGACCAAACTCGCGTGCTCTCACTTATTCTGATTTACGAGCTTACGACCCTCAAAACTTTCAATAATTTCAGGACTAACCTTAAGAAGACCTTGGCAATTACACCATTTGAAATATGATGTAAAACAACATAATAATTTCAAATTTCATTAGAATCGGCCGAATAGTTACCATGTTATTTCCCCCGCCGCACCAAAAAAGCAAAATGGCGACCGACCGACCAACCGACATAGTAAGATATAGAGTCGCCCGCGACTAAATATTGGATTCAGTAAATTTGCTTACGCTATTGCGGTACTTCAAGTTGGAACTTTTTTTTTTAAACAGGTTTGCCAAATTTCCTTAATTTTTCCATCATCGACATTACAAAAATATTCGCATAAACATTTGGCTATTGTTTTAGGTTTATCACTATAATTAATTTTCCAACATAAAGTTTTATTAAAAATATTATAACATTGCAACAAAGCCTAACGCTAGTCATCCAAAACTATTCAATTATTTATATTACAAATGATTATATCATAGTTAATTAACTTTTGTCTGCAGCATTTTTAAAATGTGGCCTGACAAATTTTGGCAACTGTACATGACCAGCTTTTTGTCTCGAGTAACTATCCTACTGAAAAACCTCACCTTTATGTTGAGAAAGAAGAGATGCAAAAATGTTGATTCTTCGTTGCAAGTTTACTTCCGTCAGGTCGTGAGGAATCCATTGCCCTAATAGTGAGACATTGCCCATCTCCTTTAAATGAAATTGCAGATTAGAATGAGTTCAATATAGTTTCTCAGCTAATTGTTCAGGTTACAATTGAACTTTCTCCCACTTTTATTTTTAAAAGATCTTGATCAAATTCGAATAGTCCTCTTGAACGAAGTTCATCCCTGAGACATTTTTTCCAAGCGAAAATTTCAAAATAATATTTGCCACTACCTCACATTAATTGTTTCTTCGCCGAATTTTTTACACAAACCTTCTGCTATTTATTTAGCAATATTGCCTTTTATAAACTCCCAAAGCATAACATTTTGAATATGCTTTTTTGAAACCTCCATAATATTTATCATTTAACGATAAAGAACATTAAATTAACAATAATAATACAGATTAATCGTCCAATAAATGAGTGAGGTATGTCGAAATGTAAACTTTCGAGTTTAGTAGACTAGCCTAGAGAAAAAAACCTGCTTTCTATTATTTTGATCAATAAACTAATATGAAAATGCGAATTACTTATAAGATGATATAATAAATATACCTTTAAAGAAGAATTTGGTGTTTGTGCCAATCACTTAACACTAATCTCTGACGCTTTTCCCATATACTTTATTATCTTTAATTGGCCTCCAAAAGCTAAACCTCCTAAAAAGCTAATGCTACCCTATCGATCGACATCTGATAAGAGATTGGTGCTTCCATCGTAAACCCCTCAATTACATGCCATTTGCCTTTTTTTACTTGAAAATTTAAGTGAATTGACTTTTAGTGCTTAAAAGAATAATGAATATTAATTACATTTGTTTCCAGCTTATATACAAATTTACATAGTTTAGTTAGAAATCATCTATAATTCATATTGCATCTTGCAAATTAATTTACCCTAAGGAATGTAAAATTTAAGTAAGGAAAATGGGCAGGTAGAATTTGAGGAAGCCACCTCAGTGCACCCGACAACAAGCAAAATGCACCCCACCAAAATGAACCCCGACAACAGGCAGACTAAAGGTCTGCCTGTGTGCTTCATATAGATGCACACACTCTGTGTATTTATGCATTATAACCTCCATATGGACTCCATGAGAATGGTTTTCAACACTGCATCTGATATTTTTTAATCTCACGTAAAAGCACTTCAGATCCCTACGAGCTCTCTTAGCTTTGCTCGTCACTGCTAAAGGTACTTCATTTGATTTGAACCTCGCCTCGAGGCTCTCTCAAAATCGCATTAGGATCCAACATTTCGCCTTCTAATTTTCTTTTCGATCGTTCCAAGATACAATCGCCTGCCTCCAGATTCCTCACCGAATACTATCAAGAACTCCGACGTCATCTCTTCCAAATAAATCAAGTAATCTATATCGTATTTTTAGTTTACTGAACACAAAACATACAACAGTGATACACTAACATTTATTTTTAATATATCACCAAAAATTATAAGTGAAGAAACACTAGTATCAGTAGACGTATTTCCATTTAAATTTGCTTTGTTAACTTCAATCTAATTATTCATATTATTCTATTCATTTTTAGTTAGGCTAATTTTTTATTTTGATAATTTCGAATTAGACGAAGGAATTGTTTACTTGACTTCTGTTTTCCCCAAATTAGAGAAGAAAATACTTTCTTCAGCATATCATTTCAACACGCGCTACTATGGTAAACCACTCATATTGGGGGGGGGGGGGGGTGCTTTGTTTCCCCTAATCTAAATTCGAAGAACATTCTACTACCTCTAATCTTCTACCTAGTAGCTCATTACTTATGCATACTAAGGAAAAATTCTTAAAATCACAAATTTTGCATTGGATATAATATATATTGGCGAAAGCAGCAGATTCTCCAGAGAATAAAGAATCCCGGATGCGACAGGGCGCCGTGGAAGCCTATTTTATAGCCTGTTCTTAAATATGTCAAGTGAAGACTATTCAATTGACATTGCTGATGCAAAATAATCTATAATTCCCACAACTATATACATAGACATCTAATAGAATCACCCTTCAGAATGGAAATTCCAAAATTCATTTCTTCCCATGGGCAATTCAACACTAATCCCCTGATATGTAAAAATTTTGATAACCAAAAATGTTGCTAAAATTGTTGTCCCATAGCAACCCACTGATTAAATTCTGTCTTATAAACTTGTTTTTCCTTAAGTTAGGCGTCTCTCTGTATTCATTAATTTGTCAGCGATGAAGATGACAGATGTCTCCGTCGAAACTTGGTTTGTCTCCTGGTTTGTCTCTTGCATTTACATGTACATAATCCATTCCTCTGATTTCTTTGAAAAATTTCAGGAAAATCAACATCAAAGGAAGCCGCATAATAAGCTTTGATGTAGACAGCCTGTTCACTAATGTCTCAGTTAACGAAGCTCTTTATGTTCTATCAAAGGTATTATATAATCAAAAATTAAAACTCCCTCTAGGCAAAACTAAAATTATAAATCTTGTTAAACTTTGTGTTACTGACAATGTATTTATCAGCGATATGGTTTTTTCAGTCAAAAATATGTTCTTAGCATGGGTAATCCTTTATCGCCCATATTATGTAACCTTTTTATGGAACATTTCAAAGAATCATTACTCCCTTCTGTGATTGCCCATCATAATTTTGTATGTTATAGGTATGTAGATGATGTCATATCGATTTGGCCTATAAATAGTTTCAACTTATTTGACAATTTCCTTAAAAAATCTTAGCGACCTCCATCCCAATATCACTTTTAAAGTAGAGTAGGAAAAAGATAATTGTATTTCCTGTTTTGATGTAAAAATTGTTAGAGTCATCGACAAAATTATCTTCACTGTGTATCAAAAACCAACCCATTCTAACTCGTATATCCATTTCTTTTCTCATCATGATATTAACATTAAGTGAGCCGTTGCAACATGTATCTTTGAGAGCACTTAGGAGATGTGACCCTTGCTTTCTAGAAGACGAGATTACAGATATAACCTGCAGGTTCATTAAATTCTCTCCTGCACATGATCAGTGAAAGTTTATCTAAAGCAAAATCTACTCATTACCGGCCCAAGGATAAAAACAAATTTAGTAATACGAAGTGTTTATCCCTCCCTTTTTCTCCCCTCCTTAAAGGAGTGAGCAAAGTTCTTTCTCCAGGCCCAACCACATTTAAATAACATCTTTCTATCCTTAAATTATTCCCCTTGACCAAGCCCGTGAATTAGCCTAATGAAGCAGGTATATATTTAATCCCCTGTGGCTCTACAAACCCTTCCCTCATTTTACATAGGAGAGAACGGAAGAAACTTAACAAAACGAATTTATGAACATAAAGGTAATGTCAGACGAGGCAGTACCACATCCAGTATTTTTAATCATAGCAGCAATTTCAACCAACAAATTGACTATTCAAAGGCACAAATCCTATATACTTGTAAAGATTTCCGTAAAAGAAAAATAGTAGAATCTATACTAATTGGAGAAATTCCAAATTGTAATTTGTCAGATGAGCAATTAAAATGCAGCCCCCATTCCCGTAACCTCATCGTAAACAGCTTAGTCAACGATCTTAGACTTACACCCCTTGATTAATGACCTTTTATTCCCTGTTTTGTGTTTCTTTGTGGGTTTTTTTTCGGATCTGTACGCTACTCGTATTTATAGACTTTTGCAACAATCGCATTCTCAGTATACGACTGAAGGATATATATATATATATATATATATATATATATATATATATATATATATATATATATATATATATATATATATGAGCTATTGAGTGTTTCAAAACAGCAGGAATGGAAAAAAAATAACTGACATACACGTGCTGGTAGTTTCCCAGGATATGAGGAGTTAAATTCACATGCCAGCTGAACTCTATCTCGTTTTCTCAGTAGTATTGCCTAAAAGTTTTTTAAGTTTTTCCTCAGTCACTTTATCTCGCCACAATCATTAATATCTCCCCAGGGTTGTCATAATTTCGAACTAAAGCTGTAGATTTGAATGAGAATAGGACGTTTTGGGTCATTGTACAAGAAGGATGATAATAGCGTAGTTTAATTGCCTTCTGGTTGGACTTTATTAGCTTTATCTGTACTAATTGCTATTAAAGTATTCGTGGGATTCTTAATTTGATGAATGTTGCTATCTGCAAGTTGGATTATAATGAAAGAAGTTAATCTCAGGATTATGATCTTCAAATTAGCTTCATATAAATGTGCAAAGCTGCTTTTGGATTTAATCACACATGTACACACACACATATACATAAATATATATATATATATATATATATATATATATATATATATATATATATATATATATATATGTATATATATATATATATATATATATATATATATATATATATATATATATATATATATATATATATATATATAGGGATCTTTAAAAAGTTCGTAGAAAAATGGAATCAAATTTTTAAAAGAGAATTACAAATTTTATTTTTCAATATAAGCTCCATAGAGGTTAAAACACTTTTTAAAGAGGGGTATCTCATCCATTTAAACCATTGCTATAAAAATGAGGACTGTGAAAAAACAAGATAAAAAATTTCTTTTAACGTCATCAACAGAAGGAAAACGAGAGCTCTTCATGCTCTTTTTAAGGTTTGGATGCAGAAGAGTCGGATGACCGAGTCCTATCCGATCTTTTTTTGCTTTCTTCTGCTGATGATGTTAAAAGTGGCCTTTTAAATTCGTTTAATTCTCAGAGTCATCAGTTATATCGAGACGGTTTAAGTGGATGATATAAACATAATTAAAAATTAGAAACTTTAAATACATGATACAGATTAACAAATATTTGAGTAAAAACAATAGAAATTTCTATTCATATGATTTCAGAGACAACAACAAAGTATTTGATTAGGTAAATTCCGATCATTACCTAAACCTATATATACAGAAATATGTCTTTATCTTAACCCATATAGAAACCCTCTCCTATATAATTGTCGAGGTATGCCTGTGTAAACCCTTTCGGTGTAGGGGCGCGTACACTTGCACGGGCAAATAGCCGACAAGAGGCCGTCTACGATAGGCTTTGGAGCAATGAAATAAGTGGAAGGCCTCCTCCTTGGTTGAGTACTTTTATAATTGGCCGGGATTAATCTACTTCCTTGCCAAGTTGCAGTTCAAGGATATATAAAGATCAGGCCTCGAAAAAATATAATTTTAATATCAACAATAAACGGGGCAATATATATACAAAAAGGGGAACAAATTATGCTTTAAACGAATAGTAATTAGATCGATACAATTTAAAATGTGACAGAGTTAAGCGGGGAGTGCAAAATTATAGTTAACCTGAATAATGGATATTATTTAAGTTTGAGCGGGGAGTCAATTAAAAAGGGGATGCAGGTGACGAATGACGTGGGGGGAGGGGGATCTTGGGGTTACAAGCAAAATCACTGTACCTTAAAGCTTAGAATTGTTCGGAGGGGAAAGACCAACGGCACATGTCTTCGAGGTTCCACTACTGAGAGTTTTGACGAGGAGGACTCGTACATGGGGGTTTGAGTACTTCTTGCAGAAGATGTGATCTCAAACAGGAGAGACTGTTCTGCGGCACAGCAGGGAGTCTCAGACACGGAGAACGGCAGTCTTGTATGGTTGTGCAAGGCGAGAGGGGCCGCCCAGTTCTCAGGGAAGAAGATGACTCGACGAGCTTTCATCTGAACAGGGGCCAAAACTTCACGAAGGGCGATTTGCTGGTGAGATCTTAACGACGAGGTACGATTCGAACAGGGGATGCGAGACTTCGCGGGAAACAAACAAACAGTCTGAATGAAGGGAATGTCAGACTCTCAATTTCCTGGAGGGATAGCGGACGCAGGGTTAAATAGCCCGGTGGCTGCCCCGTTAGATAGCCCCAGGGCATAGCCGTTCCAAAAGAATTCACGAGGCCAGTCTGTGCAAACGTATTTCGAGATAAGGGGTAGGGTCGGAGAGCAAATTTTGCCTCAGAATATGGGTTGAGCTCGTACGGGCGCGTTCGCTGGAGAAGGAAATGTTTGCGAGGCCTAGGGTGAGAACTTGGCGTTATAGCGGGGAGGGAGAGCGATGTGTGTGTCCTGCTTAAGTAAATACCGCCCAGTCAGGTGACTCAGCGCGAGACCGCTTCCTTCTCATTGATTTTAAAATTCTCACGCCAAGAAGCACGCGGTTCGGGGCTCGAGGGTCTTCTTATCACGGTGGTCCTTCGAGGGGCATCCTCTAACAATAATGTTTAACGCAAGATCGCCATTTGAGATTGAGATGGTTATTTCCAACACCTTTATTTAATACCCTGTTCCAACGTTTGCTTTTAATATCCAAACAGGCACTAGTGGCTCTGCGCACTTCCGTCCTCTTGCCATGACCTCGCCCAGGGGCAGGATACAATGCGATGTCTGTACTTGCTGCCAATTGCGAAAGCCCGCCGGCTAGGAGAGCTATTGGTGGAGGATGTTTATTAGGTTGTCGACCTTTTTCACCGCTTCCAGTGGACATATAAGGTGGCAACGCTAGTACTATCTTTTATGGTCAAAAGCCCTAGGATAAAGTCGCTATTATGTCGAATCGAGATGTAAAGGCCACTCGAAGCTCAAATCTGCAAGTGTAAATGATGACATTCTGGATGTTTCTGATCCCAAACCATTCGAGGGTCATAGTATTTACTTTCCCTGTGTCTTTTCCAATTAATTTTCAGATAAGGACAAGTAAAGGAAAACACTCAATGCGTTCAACGAAGGTAGGGCCCCTCCATGCGCGCCCTTGCCCTCTCCTTACTCCCTTCTAGGTGCTTGTGAGGATGAGGCAACTCGAGGCACCTCTACAACAGGAACAGAGGCTCCTTTCCTACTATTTCCTTAAGGTAAATAAATGTGTTTCCCCTTTACCATCTTCCGAGCTGCCCTCGGTCATCGATGGTTATGAAAGGGACCTACGCCCCCTGATTCTTTCTCAGGGGCCCAACTAGGTCTCTCCTATTGGGTAGGTTGTTAATCTCTTTCCTATGTCTACAGAAGTGGGATTTTTTCCATCAATCCCTTCGTTAGAGTTGCCTTGGGGCGGCTCTCTTGTCGAGAGCATGGTCTTGGCATTAAAATTGCACTAGCAAAGTACCTCGCAGGGATAGAAAAAATTGCATCAAATGTCCACGCGTATATATATTATTTATCTATATATATATATATATATATATATATATATACATATATATATAAATATATATATATATATATATATATATATATATATATATATATATATATATATATATATATATATATATATATATACTATTGAAGTCCACAGCTGGGGTAGAGTTATTAATTTTTACTTGTATTTTCTAACTATTTCTTACAAGTTTTTTAATGGGTCTTCGAGTCAAGAAAAAACATCCGCGAATGACATTCTTTCTTTCTCTAGACGTCTTTCGACCGTGTTAGCTCATCGTCAGGGAATGAACAGAAATGGAATTATTAACGATTAACGATCTATTAAAGAAATAAATTCAATGAGTTTTTACAAATATTTAAATTAATTACATATATGTCAAAATAATATAGAGTAATAGCAATGAAAGATTTGGGGGATTTTCAGAGGAGAAGAGAAAGTTTCGAGTCGTAGTATGAAAAAAAAATCCTCCCAGGAGTAGCTGGAAATCAAATGTTTGGAAAATTAACAGTTATATTCTTTAAATATACATATACACATGAAATGGGATTTTTTTCATTTCTTAATACAGTGCTTATGTTTTCATTTAATTTTATTTATTTCTTTTTATATTAGATTTTCAGTCCTACCTATTTAACTCAATTTTACCTGAAAAATTAAATTACATTATGATTCATTTAATTTTGGTTAGATGTTCATTTTTACTTATTTATTCCAAAGTTTATTAATCACATTTACCTAATTATGTATCACGTTAAATTTTCTCGATCAACTAAATTAAATATTTCGATTAATTAAACTAAATTTTACTTTTGTTAAGATGTTCACTCAAACATTATCTAATTGATTATATTATAAATCACGTTCACCTAATTTTGTATCACTTTTTATTTTAGTTTGATTACCTTAATTTATTATTATCCTATTCATTTACCTTTAACTTCTTTTTTATTATTATTATTTCGCTTCACTTTTATCTTTGTCTTATTTATCTACTTTGTTTCACTTTTAGTTACTCTTATTAATACCATGTTTAATACTTTTTTGCACACTTATGTTTTTAGTATTTTCTTTTATCGCACACTAGTTATATTAGTGGTTATTATATTCACTATTTGTATCATTTGTTATTATTATCTTAATTGCTCTGAATAATTTTTATTATTCCACTTAAATTATTATTACCACTTTTAGACACTTTGTAAGACATTTTTCTATTATCTACTTCCATCGCACACTGTCTTCACTTTATTTTTCAATTTCTGAGGTTTTTTGTCCATTTTTTATGTTTTTGAAAACCGATATGTTCACCGTATGTGCGCTCGAGTCCAGGATGAAGACGAGTCCTTCTGCAATCAGGCCTTCTATTTCTTTTGCGTAGAATGGTCCCTCGAATGTCCATTTGAATTATCCCTTTTAAATCTCTCGGAACAGCCGTGCTGGGTCTCCTTTTGGAGACCTCCATAGGGGAGATCCGAAGACCCTGAGGGACACGTCCTCACCGTTGAAGTCGAAGCCTTGTTCCAGAAGTTCCTTTTTCTCCGTGAGTGGAAATCTGGGATACTTTAGTATTTCCTCTTCCTCTTCGGCCTCCTCTTCTTCTTCCGAGGTCGGGACGTTTCTGTCTTCTCCTGTTTTCTTCTTCTTATTTCCTCCTTGCCTTTTCTTTTGGGGCTTTTCTTTGGATTTTCGTATTTGGAATTGTCCTCCTCTGCGGGTACCACTTTTTTCTTCGGTTCCCTTCCGTTTCCTGTTTCATTTTTTTCAGGCAAGTCAGCAAACTGGATTTTATGTATTTCTTGCGAGGCGGGATTGGGCTGAAACCATAGCTTTTTGTTTGTCTCGTTCTTCTGCAAAAGTTCATTGAGTTCATCCGCAAAAGTTCCCGGGTTTGCCAGGTATGCCAGTCGAGCAAAAATGACATTAGTCATTAACTCCCTGCCCTCACTTGGCATTACCAGCCTCGTTTCCGCTATTCTCTCGGTATTGGCGTTTCTTTGGGCTGCTGCTTAACCCTATGATTTAGTCTTTGCTTCCTTTACTTGTTTTTTTTTCCTTTTGGCCCGGAGAGCTTTCCTGCCGACAGGGCACCTTATTGCAACGGCCTTGTGGTCTCCGCCTCAGTCAATGAACTTTGGGCTCTCCGATGAGCACTCCTTCCACCCGTGTCCGGTTTTTGAAAAGTTTGAACAGGTGATTTCTTCTGCTTTACATTTTCTTGTTGGGTGGTTTTCTACGGCGAAGCACTTGAAGCAGCACTAGATTAGTATGTATTCTTCTGCTTCGATTTAGTCAGGGACCACACGGAGGTAGAATCATTGTGGGCCCTCCCTCTTGGCCCTTTGCGACATTTCGATATTTTCGAAGATGAGTTTTACGATACTATTACCCTTTCCGAATTTCTCTGCATTTGCTATCCTTGCCCATCTTTGTTTCTTCAGAAGTTCTTCTTTGATTTCTTTAACAGAGTTGTCTTTGAAGAACGGGTACAGGCGAAGGAGGAAAATCATAGGTTTAGCTAAGATTTCCTGCGGTATGGTTGCTTCGAGGCCAATCTCTCTGAATGGCCTCTTCGCCTCTTCCGAGACGATCTTCTCGACGTTTTCCATGGGGGGCGCAAATAGTAGCCCAACCGTTAGGATATTTAATTATTCGAATGAGGTAAATGTTCAATGTACCGAATATTGTATTCATTACCTCAGGCCTTGACGGTTTTCCCCCTTCTGATGAGACAGAGAGGGACTCTTTTTTACACCTCGGGCCGACCGCATGGGGCCAACCTCAAGGGGCTCCGTCGAATAATCGGACTCCTTTTCTAATGTGTTTTTCCTCCTTCTGATTATGCGAAAAAAGAGATTCCCGTACCAGGAGCCAAAGAGAAATGTCTGGCTAGTTAGGGCATCTTCACGACCTTCCTCAACTTTTCCTCCTTTGCCACAATAGTATATGATGGATGCTCACTCTCAAAGGGCAAAAATATTTAAGATTTGAGTAGAGAACAAAGTTATTTCTCCAGGCCTAACTACATTTAAATACCCTTTTTCTATCCTTAAATCTTTCCCCTTGACCAAGCCCATGAATTAGCCGAATGAAGCACGTGTATATTTAATCCCCTGTGGCTCTACAAAATGTCTCTCATTCTACATAGCAGAGAACGGAAGAACCTTAACAAAACGAATTTATGAGCATAAAGGTGATGTCAGACGAGGCAGTACCACATCCAGTATTTTTAATCATATTAGCAATTTCAACCACCAAATTGACTATTCAAAGGCACAAATCCTATATACTTGTAAAGATCTCCGTAAAAGAAAAATATTAGAATCTATATTAATAGGAGAAATTCACAATTTTAATTTGTCGGATGGGCAATTGAAATGCAGCCTCCATTCTCGTAACCTCATTGTAAACACCTTAGTCAACGATCTTAGACTTACACCCTCTGATTAATGACCTTTTTTCTGTTTTGTGTTTCTTTGTGGGTTTTTTATCTGATATGTACGCAATTTATAGGCTTTTGTAACAATAGCATTCTCAGTATACGACTGAAAGAGGGTATAATAAACTACAAATCGAAAGTAGTCTCGTAAATTAAAATTTCGGCTCCTATACGGTGCTTTCACTATCATATATATATATATATATATATATATATATATATATATATATATATATATATATATATATATATATGTATAACTGAATCACGAAAATAAGGAACGTGAGGAATTTATGAATAACGTTACAGCCACGAGGAAAATGAAACAACGGAGAACTGCGAGGCCTTTCGACTAATGGTCCTTTACTGAGCAGACTAAAAGACAGAGAAAAAGAGAAAGGTATTTAAAAAACCTGATTAATGAAAATATGGGAAATAAAGATTAAAAGGGGTGGGATTAACAGATACCTGGAAAAAACCTATTAACAAGATGAGCCGTCAGGGTTAAAAACTCTTATACTAATACTTTAAAAAGAATGTTAATAAAAAATTGCCCTAATGAAAAAAATAACGTAATTTATAAAATCCCTTGTTTGGATTGCCCTTCATTTTATATTGGGCAAACTAGCAAGGATCTGAGTGTGCGTATTAAGCAACATAAGTACTCTGTAAGCAGTGGGCAAACATCAAATGCCATTTTTATCCATTTGAGTGAAAATTCCCACCGCATTAATTGAAAGGAGAGTTCTGTGATTGCCAAATCAAATTACTTTTTTTCACGAAATCTTTTAGAATCAGCATTTATACAACTGACTTCGAATTTTAATCTCAGCCCTGGAATGTATTTTTTGGACCCTTGTATCAAAAAAATGTTTAAGAATGACTTTAAAGATAAAATTTCTGAATTAATGATTACCACATAGAAGTTATTTTAGCTTATTTATATAAAAAAACCTTTCCTCATATTTTTCTTTTGTCATATTTTCTAGTTATCATGTGTAAACTTTTTTTTTTTTTCATATTGCATATGTGATTCCCAAGCATTGCCCCCCCCCTTTCTTTTGTAACCCGTAAACTTTTTTTTTTCTTTTTTTCTAACCCTGACGGCTCATCTTGTTAATAGGTTTTTTCCAGGTATCTGTTAATCCCACCCCTTTTAATCTTTATATCCCATATTTTCATTAATCAGGTGTATAAATATCTTTCTCTTTTTTCCTGTCTTTTAGTCTGCTCAGTAAAGGACCATTAGTCGAAAGGCCTCGCAGTTCTCCGTTGTTTCATTTTCCTCGTGGCTGTAACGTTATTCATATATATATATATATATATATATATATATATATATATATATATATATATATATATATATATATAGTTTACAAGTTCATCTGCCCCAATGAAGACTGCAAGCTTTATAATAACTCAAAATATATTGGAATGACAACCACCAACCACCCTTTAGAGGCGTTTAACCATGCATCCGCAAAGCAGAGGGCCTAAAAATCATATGGAGGGCGAGCAAAACATCAACCTAACTAGAGATTTCTGGTTAAAAACACCACAATTAAAATAAAAGAGGGAAATAAAGCTAGGCTGAAAATCTTAGAAGCTATATTAATACGAGTAAAGGAAGAAAAGTCGGCCCTCAACACCCAGGCTACGTGCTCTAATCAAACATTCAAGTTGTTTTAAAAATTCCACTTACCAGATTGGCTGGTTTCCCTTGACGTTACGCTTAAGCGAGGAGGAATAAATATCCCCTAAAAACCGTTTTCTTTTCATTCAACCTAATTCTGACTCCCCCGTACTTTATCGGTAAAGAATGAAAGAATACCTAAAGACGCTCTGAAGATGATCGAAAAGATCGAAAGCTCAGCAATTTACCTTTGGTTTTTACTAAACACATTAAAAATATAGATGAATATAGGAAAAGTTATCTACCATCTACAAGATGGACTAAAAAAGACAGTAAGAAGAATAGAAAGTTGCCAAAGGAAATTGATCAAGGCGAAATATACCATGGTCTTCAACAAAATTTGCATCCATGAAAGACTGCTACCCATCTACATTAATATATATATATATATATATATATATATATATATATATATATATATAAATATATATATATATATATATATATATATATATATATATGTGTGTGTGTGTGTGTGTGTGTGTGTGGTCCGGTCAGCAAATGAACTAAAAGCCGTGAATTCAGATATTAAGAAAATTCTTGCGACAGATAAAAACGAACAATTCTTGCCTGCAAAAGGGAATAAGACGAGACATCTGTCGCGGCGTCAGGTGTTATAAAACTTTTAGCAAGAAAACGTCAATTTCTAGACTTCATGGATCCAGAACCACGGGCCAAGCGATTAACGACAGTCGAGGAAATCCCGACCTACTGGCAGAGCTAAAGGCGGCTTGCACCGAAAGCAGGAAGGCGAAAAACATTTCTCCCGCCTTACTTATACATAGAAGAAAAATGGAGAACGCATACTTATTCTTGATTCTTACTTTCGATCTCAGAGTCGTCCCGTTATTAATTACGTTTCGTTTAGCGTAGCAAAGCTCCTGTCTTAACCGTCTAAGTCTAGTTCTGGTTACTCTCGATTTCCTGACCGATAGTAAGAAATTTTTCTGACCGTACTCTGTAAATGCGAGTCTCATTTTTATTTTGCTTGTTTGTTTTGTCCGTTTGGAATTAAACCTAATTTTTTTACGTGATTCCTCTCAGTCCTTTCTCGATCACAAGCCTTCGGTAAGCCCAATCAAGCGCGGAATATTAATCTCCTATCTTTGGTTCTTCCATTCACCTCTATAACTGGTGACCGTTACGTCGCTAACAGTGAAAGCATCGATGAAATGGGCTCTGAAAGCAACCATCAGACAGGACGAGGCGAACGGGACTTCGTAAACGCCATTAACATCAAGCCGCCTATCTTAAATGAATCAGCAGTTACAGGCCGGCCCTCTATCAATCTTGAAGAACTGCAAAAAACTACCCTTCAGGTAGAAGTAAGCGAGGACCTTGTTCGTCACAAATTTATACAAACCTTACTGCCGAACATTGCTCCTATAATTACTACACAAAGAGAACTAACCCTAGCCTAATTGTGTAAATTGGCGGATGAGCTTACTGCGTTCAGTAAAGAGCGATGTCATAGTGTAAATTCCGAAAAATGCAGTGTTGTATCCGCATCCGTTGCATTTTCTAACAAAGCGCGTGATAAGTGCGTAAATAATTCGGCGAGTTTTGCACGATCGGTGCCAAAAGATAAGTACAGTGCACGTAATATACCGGATGGAATGCGACCATTCCGGAGAAAACAGAAACCTGTGGTTTGCCGTTTGCACCTGTACTTCGGCGAGGAGGCCAAGTTTTGTAAGCCTTGGTGCCGATGACCAAAAAGAGGAGAACTATTGCAAATATTACCTTCCGGCAGGCCATCCTTGAGAGTCCCACAAGAATACTAGTCAGTCATTCCGTAGCGGGCGCGGCCGCTGGTATGCTAATAGTTTTCACCGTCGCCGCGAAAGTGTATGATAAAAAGCGCAATTTTTTAAATGACACAGGGGCGAGTGTCTCATTAATCCAGGCGGAATTGTCTAGGTCAAGTGAATTGAGCGAATTTTACTTGCGTTAAGTTTTAAATTATCTGGGGAACCTGCGGTAGCCCTGATCATAGATGACCTTCTGAACATACCCGCAAGTGTAGGGCCATCCTGAAGGAAGATAAGGCTCTGTACGTCCTCGCTCCCGCTCACCCATCCCCGCCATCGTCACGCTTAGTTGCCCACAAATCGATTTTGGCAGTGCCCCCACGGTCCTTCGTGCGGCCTACGCCTCTTTCGAAAGAGAGATTACAGGTTGCCAAAGCAACTCTCGATGAACTACTGAAGGAGGGGATCTTGCAACTTTTGAGCTCGCCATGGGACTCACCAGTCCAATAAGTGACTAAGAAGGCGCCCTAAGCTTCTAGTCTCGTCGTCCTCATCGGAATCGGAAGCTAAGTTCATTAAAGAGCTGGCATCGAGCATGGCACAGGTCGACTTCGTGAGAGTATCTTTAGGACATCTGCACTCGGTGCCTATTCCTTTCGTGCCCCGAGACCTGCAGAAGGCAGCGCATTTTTGGGTCCGGATAGACCGCATTCGCTAGCCACTCGAAGCGCCATATGCTGGCCCTTTTTCGGTGATCGAGAGTGGCAGCAAGGTATTCAAGCTGGAATACTCTGATGGAAGAAGAGACACTGTCTCAATAGCCAGACAAAAGACCAGCGAAATTTCCTCCCTTACGCGATGATGATGTGCCGGGTAATCAGCGACTCGCAAGAACGCAGGATGAGCACAATAGGTCCAGTCGTGGTTCGCCGCGTGGATATCCTGCAACGACGAGAACCAAGGAAGAAAAAGTGCAGCCGGGAATGGTCACGCGCTCCGGGAGAAGGATTTCGTTTACCAGGGACAATTTGTATTATTATTATTATTATTGAGCTTTGCGTAATCATAAATAGGTCACCACTCTTGTGTCATAAGAGGCATAAATATATATACAAGCATCGCTGATCCATGTTATTTAGGTTATATACATAAGAAGTTGTATGTTAAAGGACGTATAAATATACATACAAGCCTCGGTAAACCATTTTTGCCTTGTAACTTTGATCACTGTAATCATTCTTGCCAAAATGTAGCGATATGACATGTATTTCCGATGGGGGGGGGGGGCAGGTTGTACAGGCCCTCTCTAATTAGAGTTGAATCCATGAATAAGTCATGTTAATTTCATTGCCCTGTGTATATATTAGAAATGTACCTGCTTGGCTAGTTAGGATGTGCAATTTTCTTTCTCTCCAACTACATTACCAGGGAGGGAAATTCTCTGTGGAGAGCATATCCCCGGTATTAAAATTGCAACAACAAAGCGCCTCACACGAATAGGGAAAATTTTATCAAATATCTATGCGTATATATATATATATATATATATATATATATATATATATATATATATATATATATATATATATATATATATATATATATATATATATATATATATATATATATATATATATATATATATATATATATATATATATATATATATATATATATATATGTATACGGTTGAAAATTATTGCAGTAAGACAATTAATTTTGCGGGTAAAAGATAATTTTTAGCAGACACAATCTTCCTCAAAGCCCTCGGAAGGAGCTCTTCTCACATACACGAGAAGGTAACACTTAAAATAGATGTTCTTTTAGATTGCCAAAAAACTATCTTTCGATTGGCCTCTTCAAGAGTCTCCCTTGCTTTTCAAAGAGAACAGATAATTTCCATCTCCACCACACCTTTATAAATTAAGAAAAATTATTGCAGTAACACAATTAATTAAGTGATACCTTCTCGTGTATGTGAGAAGAGCTCCTTCCGAGGGCTTTGAGGAAGACTATGTCTGCCAAAAATAGCCTTTTAACCGGATAATTAATTGTGTAACAGCAATATATTTTCTTAATATATATATATATATATATATTATATATATATATATATATATATATATATATATATATATATATATATATATATATATACTCGTATATAAAGGGTCTTTCAATAAGGACGCTCGAGATTTGTCAGGCGATAGTGGCGATGTTGTTAAAGCGACATCTGGCGACCTCACTGTGAACTGTTCGTAGTATGTACTTGGTAAGTCACGAAGGAAGGTTATAGTGTTGAACAGCGTGTGCATATCATCAAATGTTATTAGCAAAATCAGTGCTCCTTTCGACAAACGTTCCGCGCATTACGAGATTTCTATCCTCTTCAGTGCCGAGGCCCATTTTTGGATGAATGGATTTGTTAACAAGCAAAATTTTCAGATTTAGGACGAAAACAATTCACATAAGATACACCAGCACCAATTGCATCCCCAAAAAGTCACTGTTTGGTGCGCATTTTCGTCTAACAGAATCATCGGTCCGTATTTTTGGAGAACGAAGATGTGATTCTCATAACCCTCAACGGCGAGACCTACAGATCGATAATAAGCAACTTCTTGTGGCCTCAACTGGATTATATGCCTAATATGGATACTTACGACATGTGGTTCTAACAGGACGGCGCTCTGCCACACTGCGGATGCCACGATAGACATTTTGCACCAGCGATTTCAGGGCAGGGTCATCTCGTGCGGCGGCGACGTCAACTGGCCACCGAGATCATGCTATTTAACGCCATTAGACTACTTTCTTTGGGGCTACCAATCGCAGGTCTATGCGAATAATCCACAAACAGTTAATGTCCTCAAAGTCAACATAACGAACACCATCCAGCAAATTCAGCCAGATTTATGCGACAAAGTCATCGAAAATTGGGCCTCACGAATACGTTCCACCAAGCGAAGCCGCGGCGGACATTTTAACGACGTCATATTCCACACTTAATGCCATAAAATGTACTTTCAAATTTAAAATAAATTGAGTGCATATATGGCACACAATTTGTTTTATTTACATTTAAAAATCGAGAGACCTTATTGAAAGACCATTTATATACATATATGTAATTAGGTAAAAGGTCATGTTGTATGCATGTACTATTGAAGTCCTAGCTGTGACAGCGTTATTAATTTTAACTTGTATTTTCTTAATATTTCTTAAAAGTTTTTTAACAGGGTCCTCGAGGCGAGAAAAAACATCCGTGAATGACTTCTTTATTCCTAGACGTCTTCATCTATCAATAAAATTCTTGCGACAGTGTAATAAAAACGAACACTACTTGTCTCGAAAAAGGATTAAGACGAGACAGCTGTGTCCGCGTCAGATGTTATAAAATCTATATCAAGAAAGCCTCAATATTTAGACGCCATGCAGCCATGACTACGGGAAAAGGGATTAACGTCGGTCGAGGAAATCCCTCCCTGAAAGCAGCGTTAAGGACGGCGTGCCCTGGAGGCAGGAAGACGCCACGCTTTTCCCCTGCCCTACAAATAGAAGAAAGGGGAGAACGCATACATATTCTTGATTCTATCTCTCGATATCAGAGTTTCCCCCGTTATTAATTACTTTTCGTTAAGCGTAGCGAAGATCCCATCTTAACCGCCTAATTCTAGTTCTGGTTACTCTTGCTTTCCTTACTAGTAGTAACAAATTTCACTGACAGTACTCTGTAAACGCGAGCATCATTCTAAATCTTGCTTGTTTGTTTTTTTCTTTTGGAATTAAACCTTATTTTTTAAGGTTATTTCTCTCAGTCCTTTTTCGATAACAATCCTTTTGTAAGCCCAATCAAGCCGATATATTATTTAAGTATCTTTTAGACTCAGATAGAAACCTAACGCCACCTATCACTTCACCCCCGGGACAGTAGGAACTTAGAAAAATGTCCGCATTATTTTAACAAAAACTGGAACTGTTGCCTTTACTCGTCGGTAACATAAAGCTGCATCCCTGGACGGCCTTTCTTCTCTTACCATAAACTGGTAACCCGTGATCGTCCCTACATCACGCTATAAAGGTAACGATAACGAGCACTTCCTGCCTGAACCTTAACTAGCAACCCCTCCGTCTCTACCAACAAACTGGTAACCGGTGGTCGTTTTCCTTATACCTATAAAATCGAGACCCCCATATTCTATTCTCACCGACGCCGGCCCGACTTTTTTTTTCCTAGTTGCCTGCCTAAAATAAAAAGAGCTCCCGGAAACCGCGTTACCTCGTGTCCAGCTCTCGATATGCTGTTTTAGACATTACAAACGCTCATATAGCAGCAAGGGGTGGCCCTTACAATTAAGAAACCTTAGTTAGGTTCATGACATCCGTGGTGCCAGCATATCTGCCCCTAGCCTTTTCCGATGAAGGCCGGCAAAACTGTCCAAATGAAGAACTTTGCTCACATTGGTATTAGGCATATTGGGACCACGGGGAGAAAGTTGATATGTCGGAGATGGCAGATGAGAGCTACCCATGTGGATATAGGCCCATAGATGCCATCGCTCTAGGCGATTTGGTATTCCCGTGAGTGAATAATGACTCGCTTGGAGACAACCCCGAAACTAATTTCGCTCTTGGAGAATAGCTTTCCGAGAAAACAAAGGATCCCCCCCAAGTAGTTAAGAAGATTGGATGGATCTTTTTCCTCAAGGGGGACCATATGATATCTAAATCCTTTCCAATATCCGAGAAGCTTATGGCTGAGAATGACACGTACAATCTCGAAGCGCCTTCGGATGGGGATGGAACGTCCAAAAAGACTACATTAGAAGGTAATGCGAGTGGAGCATCAAGAACGCCTGGCTCGTATTGAGATGTTAATGGCGTGTTTAAGCCCGCCAGCTTTAAAAGATTTCTTTAGATTCGTTCGACTAATGGTGAAATACTCCTCAAAGTTCAAATGTTCCGAAAGCGTCAAGCTTTCGATAGGATACTCGGTAAGGAACCAAAAGTCCCCAATTTCTCGAACGGGACCCTTCTGGTGAATGTGGCTTATCGTCCGAATGCGGATATGATAAGTGCCCTGTGGACACTTTCTTTCAATGGAATTGCAACTCCACCACTGCGAGGTTGCGCCCAAACATGAGGAATTGCAATTTACACGGAACATGGTGTTTCCATTTATTTTGCTTTAAATACCTCTTTGCATGAGGGGAAGTTCAGTTACACCTAGATAAGAGACACTTTCATTTCACCGTACATTCCACAGTTAGCCAAATTCGATACAGCGGACAGGCACCGTCTCTTGACATGGTTGCCGAGCCCCTTTCTCCTCCTCGGGGATCTGAAATGGATGCCTCTCTTCTTGCAAGGGTTACGTGTCTTTCCCTTACGGGAACAGCCCAAAGTATTCAAGTTAAGTTCACGCAGGACCTCGCTTCAGTTCTCCACGAGGAGGTTAAAGCGAGTTGAAATTTATTTGGGGCTCATTGAAGGCTCCACACTAGACTTAACTCCCATAAGAAGTGAACCCTTCAACGACCTATTTAAGCTCAGCGAGCCTGGTTTACTCACCGTAGCGAAGTCCTTCGCGTCTCCGTTATCCGCCAGTATTTATTGTACGGCATATACTCGCTGAATGCCCCAGACTGGACTTTTCCTAAGAATCATGAACCTTCCAACATTATATTTACGCTAAGTGAGCTGGCCTACTATCTCGCTTCTTGTACGGATACAGCCCTTGGTCTGGACCATATCTCCTAAGACATGCTTCAACAATTGGGGAGCAATTCATGGCGTTTCTTTTAGATTTGTTCAACAGGATCTAAAATTAGGATATCTTCCCTAAGTACTGGCGAATAGCTAGTGTGCTCTTTTTCGCACACTACGGAGATATCACTCAACCCTTACCGGTTTCCGCCCAATTTCTCTAACCTCTTACGTTTGCATGTTGATGTAGAAAGTGGTCCATAAAGATTAGTTTAATTCTTGGACAGCGTAGGCCACTTTTCTTTCTCACAGTGCAGATTTTGTAAGTTCCACTCCACTTCAGATGCTCTGCTCTGACTAGAAAATAGTAGCTGAGAGGACCTCCTTGGTAGACACCACATCACCTCGGTGTTTATCGAGCTGGATAAGGCCTATAATACCGCAGGGCGATACGATATCAGTGAGTCTCCCCAAGCATGCGAGAGATGGAATGCCTTATCTGATTATCTGCGAGATTTTTTATTCTGTGGTGGGTGGGAAGGTGCTTTATGCTCCATTCGGTAGAAAGAAGGCACCCCGCATGGAAGTGCTGCTAAAACTTATTCTAGCATCATTCTACGTCAACGACCTTTTAATCTCCTTTTGTAGAGCCCTAGTAGCGCACACGTTTGCTTTGACGTCAACAGGGTTTAACTGCACAGGTTTAAATTCTCTTCAGTCAAGACTAAGGTGGTGAACTTCTGCCAACATTCACAACTTAACCTAGATACAAACTTGTTCATGAATGGGGCACACTTGGATTTAATCCATTGGTAGCTTTTCCTGTCTTGTTTTACACCCACGCCACATATAGGAGTCCAATATTCGCTACCCTTTGTTCTCTTGTACCCAAACCAAAGAGATTCTTCCCTACCGTGATTTTCAGCAACTCAGGTCCTGATAGGGCTACCGCTTTGCTCTGCTAATTTGCCTTTATTCGCTCGAAGTTCGACTTTTGATAGACTCTTTATGCAACCGCATCCGAGCGTGAATTCTCAAGGTGGATGCGACATCTCCTCCCCCCTTCGGTCTTCTTTTGCCGACCTGTGCCTTCCGCAGGTCCAGTATTGAAAGCCTGATTTTCCATACTGTGGAGATGCTGCTTTCTCTCTCCATGCACTATACTATATAAATTACGCGCGGCCCCAGCGCCTCCCTCAGTCGCCAAAGGCTCTCATTGCATCTGCCGCTAATTTTGAAGGTGATAATGCTGTCCGATAGGCAACTCCTGCGAGAGCTCTATTTAACTTCCGCACGATGTCACTTCTGGTTGTTCCAAGAACGCCATCCTTGAGAGCACCACGTTTGACAATTTATCGCCACGCCTCTGCTCTCAACGCTCCACAGCGTCATGGAAATTGCATTCAAAAGATTTGGCGCAAACGCCGTGTCACGCTAAAGCCGTACTAGTGTACATGGCTCGCTCTACCTCCAAAGACGCGCACGGCCTTCATGCCGTGCACGCCCCAGTTTGAATTTAGCGGGGCTCTGACCTGAGCTGGTTGCAATACATAGCTCGGTACCACTGATTTCGCGTTGTTCCGCGTAGAGAAACCCAATTTTGAAATGGATTACGTTGAGCAACATGCTTGGTTCACTTGTGCTGCTAGGCCGATGGGGGCGTAAATGGGGGAGCAGAGAAGTTATTTGAGTGAAAGTTGCAAAAACTGAGACGGCGTTGTGTGAACTTTTTTTCGAGACATAATCAAATCGTGCAGCTGGTAATTGTAACTGGAACTTGCTTGAATAGGTGAGCTCTATAATAAGAGGATGTTTTTTATCTCAGAAATAGTGTATACTCGATCTTTCTTTCAGGACGACGTGCTGTACTTTGCCAACTTCCTGTAACTGAATCGGTTTAATTGTGTGAATGTAAGAGTTAGCCACTAATCACTGTGGTTTATTGAATAAGACCATCTTTCTCGTACCTCCACAATCGATCAGTGGTTCGCTTTTGATGAATATAGATAAGATAAATATTGTGCTTTGACCGGGATGCATATGTTCTTTGTCAGGAACATTTGATTGTAAAATACCGTCCATTATGATTAGAATGCTTGTATTTCTATAAATAAAATCTTTCATAACTTTTACTAGAGAAAATTTAAAGTTTCCAAACTTGGTATACAAAAACCTATAGGTATAAATAATGCTTGGGTAAAGAGTATTCACATTTGGATTATAAAACGAAAACTTTCAACAAGAGAAGCAATTATTAGAAAAATTGAAGTGTCAAATTGATCCAAAGGCCTTAATTTCTTGTAAAACAAATAACTCGCATTGTTTGCATAACAGTTAACCTTAGTTCACTCCAGTATGCGTTAAATACTTCTTTAGTTAGCTGTCATCCAGGTAACAGAGCTAAGAAATCTCTCACGCTTCTCTCTGCTCGCGACCTGATTGTAAAGCCAGGCAAGAAAGACAAAAAGGTTTATCAAAGGCTGGCAAATCAACAGGTGGCCAAGAAAGACCTCCCAGGACCGTTCGAGACGGCAGCAGCAATTTCTTGCGATATTGCTGATATTTTAGCTATAAATGTCTCCAGGCAGACTGTGCCACGTTGATTGGAGGAAAACAATCTATCCCCTCGTACATCCGCAGTCAAGCCGTTGAAAATTCCGAAGAACAAAAGGCCCGTCTTTCATGGACGGATGACCACTGTAACCAATTCCACTCCAGTAACGAATCTAATTTCACTTTATTCAGATCCTATGGTAAGAGGTTTGTTAGTGGCAGAAAATGCAAAATATTTTCTGGTAATTGCACCAAAAAGAGTGTGAAGCTTGGAGGAGGAAATTTCATGGTATGTGGCGTAATTTGGGTAGAAGGCACTGGGAAACTTGTGCACCTAGGAGGCACAGTGATTATAAACGTATGCAAGGAATTGCTGGAACAGCATCTTTGGCACTATCCGAGAGACTGCGAAACATAACCTGGAATTTCCATGCAAGATAACACTGCCTAAGCACACACCCATTCGGTGAAGGCCTCTCTGGATAACGATGGCATCACTGTTATGAACTGGCCTCCAAAGAGTTTAGGCCTGAATCTCATTGTTTAACAGACACTCAAAAAAACGTCTAAAGCGAAGAATCCGAAAATTATTCAAGATGAATTGAGCAAAAGTGTCACTTGTTGGTTCGTTCCTGTGGCAAGAGATGTCAACGCATCATCGAATATAATGGTTTCCACACTAAATATTAATTACTAATAACTTGTAAAAAGGTTTTCCCTTGATAATTTTATCAAGATATTCCAATTTATATTTGTTTCCTCTGTCATTTATGAAACCTCAATTTCTTAGTAAATTGCTTATTTGAGTTATTTCCTGATAAATAACGTTTGTTTTATTAATCTAAATTTGTATTACGTTTACCAGTTTAGTTTATACCTTTAAGTTATCGTATACCAATTTTGAAAACCTTTGATTTTCTCTAGCAAAAGTTATTAAAGATGTGATATAAAGAGAGGTGTTAGGATCTATTGGGATGATACTGTATAGGTGTCTTAACTCAAGTCATCTTTGCGGATGGGGGTAATGAATTCTACACACACGTCGTCTGTCGAGTAGGTGATGTACTTGTATCAGTACAAAATTATCCGAAGCCAGACTCTGAATAGGCGTAAAAATTGTCTTTTCTTTAAAAAAAAGTCCAATAATAGTGTTTAAGATTGAAAAATTAGAGTTGTGATAAAATTTAATAGAACAGATGCAAGAATCTATTTACTTGTAATTTGTCACTCCTAGTAAAAGGAAAAAATAGCAAACCTAGATTAGGTTAAAGAGCTACGTATTTAGGTATATCCAACATACACCCGCCCATCGAATATACAGCATTATACGATGTTAATAAATGGTAAACTCTGAACGAAAACAATCACAACACATCATCGACACATTCTTTAACTAATAACCAAGATTTTCCATCAAGTTGTAAACAAAGTTCTGCCCGATTTTAAAAATCGAAAGTGTAAAACAAGATTAAAGTTCTATTCCTATCTTGCCGCTTTATGTATCTAAAGGGTGTTCCATTAAGACGATCGAAGTTAGGAGTAAATAAAACAGTGATATTGGTGAAAATTTATTGATTTCACTATTGGATCAGGTTATTTGAGACATGGCAATTATGTGTGAAAAATAATATCGCCTAAATGTCCGACAAGGCTTCAGTGGCACACCTCCACTCGATGGTCAAAGCTTTTGATGACGTCTCTGCATAGTTGCTCCTCGATCTCACCAGTATGCTTTATTATCTCATCCTTCAGCTCTTAAATTGTTGTTGGCTTGTTGGCATGTTGGCATAGACTTTACTTTTGAGATGACCCCAAAGAAAGAAATCTAAAGGCGTCAAGTCACACGATCGTGGTGGCCAAATGACCTCGGTGTTTCGAGAGATGATGCGACCTGGGAACGTCTCATTTAATAAAGTTATTGTTGCATTGGCTGTGTGGCATGTGGCGCCGTCCTGTTTAAACCACAAATATTCGACATCCATAGAATTCAATTCAGGCCATAAAAAGTTGGTTATCATGGCACAGTATCGCTCGCCTCTCACCGTAACAGAATTCCCGGCATCATTTTCGAAGAAATACGGCCCAATGTTTCCGCTAGCAAAAAATGCACACCAAAGATTGACCTATTGTGGATGCCATGGCTTTTCAACAATCTTCCTGGGATTTTCATCAGCCCAAATGAGACAATTCTGCCTATTAACGAATCCACCAAGATGAAAATGGGCTTCATCACTAAAGATGAATTTTTGCGAAAAATCATCATCGGCTTGTCTTTTCTCGTGCACCCAATTGACGAATGTACGGCGCTTCAAGTGGTCAGCAGTTTCAGTTCTTGTGTAAATTTTAAATATGTGAGCGTGCAGAGACAAATCTTTTGTCAAAATTCGATGTAACGTTGTTGTGGAGAGGTTCAATTCCTGCGCGCGATGACGAATAGAGGTGTCTGGATCTTCGGCCACATTCTCGCGCACTGCAGCAATGTTTTCAGCTGAATGGCGTAAACGAGCACGCAATGGCGTTTTCATATTTGCTCCTGACCCCGTTTGTTTGAATTTACGAACAATTTTCCCAATTGCACACTCGGTTGGTCGATTATGTTGACCAAAGTATCGGGAAGTGCCCGAAATGCGTTTCTGTTTAAACGTCCATTTTCGGAATAGTCTTCGATAACTTTAACACGTTGTTTGATTTTTAATCTTTTTATGGTTGAAATTGCCAAAGACTGAAGTTGTTAACTCTTGAAGAAAAAGAAAAAAATCATTAAACGCTTAAACCTAACTCACATTTAAAATCGGTCTAAGTTATTGGAACACCCTTTATAAGACGCTAGGTTTTGTTCCTGCGAGTACAACGTTGTTTGCTCATACTCGTAATTAACGGTCATTCATGCATGCGCGTAATATGTTGGGCGCGTACGGTCAAAGGTTTACTCATTGTAAGTATATTATATGATATATATAATATTATATCATGTTATATGATAGAAAGAATACGCACCTCTCCTGCATCTGCCTTCATTCCACAAGTAAAGATATTTTCGTGTCACAATATAAGAATTTCAAATATGAATATCTATTTATTTGCGACAGATATTTTAGCCCGGCCAACGACGGGTACCTATGCTATTAAGTACTCTACATGTTCTCATTCCAGACTATAAAACATTATTCTTTAAAACACTTTCAATGGCCCCATATTTGATTCAGCTAAAGAACTCTTTTAATAGGCATTTATTTTTGTTCGTAGGTATCGAGTCATTTTATCCCACCTTTTGAATAAAAATGAATATATTTGAAGACATTTAACATACGCACGTTTTAAGGTCAAATTAAAATTCACTTCATTATGTAAATATGTATATTTAAAACCAATTCAACCCGGAATCGTGGAAATATGAATGATTGAGATAACTTGGGTTTTAGTTTACAGACCCTAATCTTGATTAATAACAAGTGAGTCATAAATGACGTGTCACTGAAAAAAAATGTTAATTAGTTTTGGGGACAATTACTGTACACCTCAGTATAATACTGGATCCAGACAAATGTACAAATGCATCTCATGTTCAGACAGAGAGCGAAGACTTAATTAACGGTACATTTGTAATTACAGATAAGCCCGAAATTATGATATATCTCTCTTCCACATGAGAAATTATGATACCTCAAGCTGCAACAATGACAGAGGTTTGCAATTCTCCTCTTTATTTATTACGTTTATTTAAATTTAATTCTTAACTTTGGACGGAAAGTGGTTTACTTATATATATATATATATATATATATATATATATATATATATATATATATATATATATATATATATACTAATATAGGGTGTTGGATTATTTGTCGTCTAACTTCAATATAAAATAAAATAACAGAGTTAATTTATACAAATATATTTCGCAAAATTACATGTTAAAGACCTGATAGATTTTACTATTTATTTTATTCGAGGAAATTGTCGTTGGCCACAACTATGGCTTCTATGATGCCCTATGCGTACTTGTTGATCTCTCTTTACCACGCCCAGCGCAGACTAGTTCATATAGAATGAACCCTTTTCCTCAAGAAATGATTCTTTAAAAAAGAAGGGTCGTTACGATGAGTTGAACCAGTGGATTCAACCTTCAAATGTGAGAAGGTTCTGAATTCTGCCTAAGAGAAGCATAATTTCGTTGCATGTAAGAGGTCTGCTACATCCGAAATGTAACTATCGCTATGAAACGACTGAGTGAATAAGTATACTACTTATATGATATATTCATACTACCATTATTTATTTTATTTTCTTTACATTGAAGTGTCAAAGATCATAGGATTGGTACCTGGTATTGTGTCGGATCCCTTCTTTTAAATGAAGTGCAGCAACTCGCCGTAGCATCGATCCCGCAAGTGGAGGGAAGACTTCTGGAGAGATATTAAGCAATGTTTTCTCAATAGCTGTCTGTCGAGGTATGGCCAAGTGTACGTGAATATGCGCACACAGGCTCTAAGGTAGGCCAAGCAAGGCGACAACTGTTATTGTTCTAAAAGGGCGATTTAAATAGATAGCGGCAGCTGCATGACCCAGGAATATAACAAACATAATGACAAAAATAGATTTTTAATACACACTAAATAAAAGGCACAACAATAAATATGGATATATATATATATATATATATATATATATATATATATATATATATATATATATATATATATATGGGTACATAAATAAGACGGACTTAAGCTCCGAATACTAATTAGATAAGCAGGGTTAGGGAATGGTTATAATGGGAGATTGAGGGTAATGAGTGATTTACTTCCTTTGAAACTCGAGAGTAAAGCGGCGAAAACATGGGCAAGGTCTTGGTGACCAGGATTACTCAGGGGATAGCCACAAACCTGCAGGGGGGGTTGACTAGTTTCTCAAACCTGTGTTTTGCGAGATGCGGGCCTCTTATCCTCAGGAAGTCACCGAACAAACTTCTTAGGGGGGGAGATGGCTTCTCCACACTTGGCCTGAGCGAGCTAACGAGCCTCTTATTCTTAAGAGGTCACCAGAAGAACTTCGGAGGACGGCTTCTCCAATCATTGATTTGAAGGCGAATGAAAAAGGCTTACGTTGCCTCACGAGACTCTTCTCCCTGACCCGAAGATACGGGTGTGATCTTAGCTCTTCCGTGGCTTGGGACCTTCACTCAATCTTCTTGGGAGAGAGCTCGTTGATTTTGCTCTCCTTTCAGGGAAGTCTCGTCTAACCAAATTTGTCTGTAATCCTGGAGCGGGTGCATATATACCCAGGGTTCCCTAAAATAGGGAAAGAGATTGAGACCTTCTCTAACTTTCGTTATCGGTCGTAACAACCCGAGCGTCTTCTTGCGGTGAAGTGTCAAAAACAGGGATCAGTGGGGGTTAGACGGGCGACCAGCGGCGAGAGCCTTAAAAGTGGTTCACAGAGAGGGCTACAAAGTAATGTCCCGACCTGAGGGGAAGGGGGAGATTGAGACGGCCGGAAGGTAGCCAAATTTCAGCGTCATGCCTCGGTGGGAATTTCGCGGAGACTTGGCGGAGAGTCCAAAAAAGGGTGAGGTCGGAAGGTGTGGGGGGGGGGAGAGTAACGGCTCGCTTTCTCTCCCTAAGTAATATTTAGGAGGTGGGGAAATAATATTATTCTAAGGTGATACCTCCACACTGTCGGCAATTCTTTTATCTTTGAAGCTGCCAGATATTAGGTGCGAATAAACTTAGCCACCGCGTCGCATAGATGCTCCATTGGGGTCATGTTGGGTGAACATCGCGACCACCTTATTGGCCAAACCTCTCCAGAATTCCCCTCGAACAATTACGGGCAACTTTGGGTCCCCGTGACGCACTGCATTATCCTTCTGCAATATCTCATCGTTGCTGAGGGACTTGAAGTCCATGAATGGATGCGAATGGTCTTCAAGTAGTACAGCGTAGCGTTTATCGCTCAATAACATACTTATGAGGATCAGTGGACCTAACCCAAGCCACATAGACATCCTACACCAGTATGAAACCACAAACACCCTCCGTGGTTTCTTTCGACAATAGGGTCCATAGCTTCATGGAGTCTGCACTACACCTGAGCCCTACCATGAACGACCATATACAAATGGAACCGTGACTCATTTGACCACTCTACATTTTCTCAGTCCTCAAGGGGCGAATTAACGACGTCGCTAGCTCAGGTGTTGGGGTGTGCCCTGCTTCATAGTGTTAACAGGGGCACTCTGACCAATCCTATAATCCAATAGTGCGTGGAAGATAAAGAACGCGGAACTGACCTGGTTGGTATGCGTCTGTTACCTCCTAAATTGAATGCAGATGCGATTTCAACCATTGTTGTTTGTCTGTTATGGTGGACATTTCTAGCCAGCTGCCGCCAGTCGCGACCATGTTACGCCCCCGCAGTTGGCCACTGCGATGTCTGCGGTGGACGCAAAAGTCATCCATAAGGTATTCTCGGTACAGTGGTGACACCGTAGAAATGGAATGCCCCATCTGTGTGACACTCACTATCAGGCTCCGCTCGAACTCCGAAATTCACGTCTCCTTGCAACCTATTTACACTGACCAAGCTGTTAGGTCAGCCCCGAAGGAAATCTGGTCATTTTAATGTCACGGTAGGGCGGCGCCGTATATCATTACCTTTACATACTGCATCCCATGATTGGGTGATCATTATACTTTCATTTTATTTCAGATCTTAGTTATATTTCTTTTACTTTTATACTTGGGGGGTTAATTGGAGTGCATGCGGCATAGGTCCTAAGTCCTAAATAATATAAAGACTCTGCCCCCTAACTGCTTGCATGCTACCTTCACGTGGTCCGCCTGTTGCTTTACTGAATGCATGTACGTGACCGAGTGGCTGACGGTAGAATCAGATCACAATCCCTACTGCCTTGTAGGGTATGCATCTTTAGACAAAGGCTAAGAGAAGGAAAACTTTGAATTTAAACCCCCTGATGCCTTGTAGGGTATGCTTTCTCAGGCAAAGGCTAGTAGGAGGAAAATTCCGAAATAAAACTATGCCAGTTTGGGTAGAAGGGACTTCTTAGCCCAGGCAGACAACTCTTCTAGGAAGACACTTCAAAATAAAAGCATTGTTCCCTCACTGTTGGACGGTGCCATAGTCTTTGTACCAAGTCCTTCCATATTCCTTGGTTTGGGTTCCCTACTTGATGGTACAGTCAATTGTCTGACTTTCCCTTTTTATCGTTTACCTTATGTTTTAAAAAGGTGTGTAGAGCAGGTTGATTAGATGAGCACGGTGGATTTTTCAGGTGGATGCCTTTGTTCTATTCTTAATCTTTCTCTATGAATATTTTTTTATTCATTTATTTTCCAAATCCATTCTACCTGTCCTCCCCTAGTCTTGCGGCGATTCTGGAGATATTTTGCCCTGCATGGTGTCCCGGCTCCGTCATGTGAACCGGTTTTTCCTGTTCTTTTTAGGCGTTTTTGCTTCTCAATCCTTTGTACATATGGTTTTTGTTGAATATATTTACTTTGTTGTTGGTTTTACCTTTGTTGCTTAATTAAATATTTTTGTTTTAAATCTTTTACTGGTGCTTTTGTTTCTGATCTTTTCTGGTAATGTTGAGTTGAACCCTGGACCTGCTACTCATTTTTATTAGAAAAAATGCGTATCCTCTCTTCTAATATTCGGAGTTTAAAATCTAGTTTTCTAGATCTTCAGGCTCATGCAAAGAATTATGACATCCTTTTCCTTGCAAAAACCCTAGTGACAAGTAATAAATCTAATCCAGAATTCCTTATTCCAGGGTTTTCTGGCCCTGATTTTATTTATCGTCGAAATACACCAGGATCTCAGGGTATGGCAGTATTTTCGAGGTCTGGCCTACTAATTTATCGTCAAAAGACTTTAGAATGCAAGTGTCATGAATTTTATGTTTTAAGAATTATAGTAAATATTATAGTATATATATATATATATATATATATATATATATATATATATATATATATATATATATATATATTTGCGTTGTACCATAACCCAGGACATGACTATTTGTGACTGTCTTTTTGATGGTATTGCCTTCGCTCAATCGACAGATAGGAATGCTTGTTTTGTAATTAGTGGGAACTGTAATGCAAATCATGAAGAATGGATCAATTCTAATGTAACTGATCAACATGAATTTTGCACTGCTGCTGATTGTCTCCAGATGATTCAAGAACCCATCTATATTTCAAGCAATAGACTAGAGCTTGTGTTCACAGATGCTCCAGCTGCTGAAGATGCAAAGGTCTGTGAAAATTTGGGAGAAATCAGATCATTGTTCCGTTAGAATGGACATAGCTGTTAATAAGCATATCCCAAATGCCACGATCAAAAAAAGGGTTTGGCTTAAATCTCGAGTTGATTGGGTTGGTTGTGAAGAGAGTTATCGAGCTTTGAATATTTCGGATGCAATATCTAACACACATCCAATGGCTAAGGTGAATGATATGTTATCTACTCTTTTGGCCAGGCGTGTTACCAGTAGAATTACCAGGATTCGTACAAACGACTAGCCATGGTTTTATGAATCGTGTAGAAGAGCCTACCATGATAAGCAAACAAAATTTATTGTATGGGGGCGTAATCCAACGCGAGAAAACTTCGAGATCTTTGTTCAGACTCGGCGTACTGCCAACAGAGTAAGTTAGCAGATATTAGACAGCCTCATTTGTGGTGGACTCAGTTAAAATAAGCTATTTTTTACTCTAACACTTCTACCATTTCACCACTACTTTTGTTTAATGGAAAGCTAGCAACTAGTGTATAAGAAAAGGCAGAGTTAGTCCATCGAGCATTTGAAGCCAAGTAGTCAGTTGAAGAAGTTCCTCTCCCTGACACTTGCCATCCTGAGCCTCGCTTGACTGGGTTTGCTTTTCGTGCAAGGGATGTTAAAAAGATACTTGACAGTCTTGACAGCTGGGGCTTAGTCGATCCCGACAATTTTTCCCCTTTTTTTAAAAAAGATGTCTAATGATTTAGCACCTAAGTTAAGTAGATTATATAGATTTTTATTTAAACAAAGCACCTTTACTGATAATCGTAAATTGAGCAATGTTGTGCCTATTCTTAAGGATATGTTATCTGCCGATTGTAGTCAATATAGGCCTATTCTAATACTTCCTGTGCTTTCTAAGATTGGTGAGGAACTGATATCTAGGCCCTTGTATAGATACCTGAAGTCGAATGGCTTACTGTCTAGAAGTCAGTATGCATATAGGAGGCAGTTGGGTACTTGTTATGTCCTTTTAGATTTGACTTGTAGTATGCAAGATAATCTTGACAAGGGTTTTGAATCTAGATTAGTTCAGATTAATTTTAGTGCTGCTTTTGATCGTATTAACCATAAAGCACTTGTTTTTAAACTACAAAACCTTGGAATAAGTGGCTACATCCTAGGACTACTTAACGACATTTTAATAGATCGGCAGCAACGTGTTGTCGTAGATGGAGTTTTTAGTGAACCTAGACGTGTTGTGTCTGGAGTTCCACAAGGCAGTGTTCTTGGGCCTTTGTTGTTTTAAATATACACAAGTGATTTGGTACAAGGTCTTGAAAACAAAGTTGTTCAGTATGCAGATGATACTACACTTATTGGAGTAGTCAGGTCTCCAGCAATAAGAAACCAAGTTGCCATGAGTCTTAATCGTGATTTACAAAAAAATAGGAAATAGTTTGTCGTTGGGGCATGAGGCTTTATTCAAGTAAAACTAAGACCCTCTTGGTTAGTAGATCTCGTACCAATGAGCCGTCTCATCCTGTGTTGGAGATGCACTTCTTGCTGAGTCGGAATCTCTAATTATCCTTGGCATTACCTATGATTCTTATCTAACTTTTGAGAAGCATCTTTAAATGTATGTGCTAATGCTGCCCGAAAACTTGATATTGTACGTAAGGCCTCATATATCTTTAATAATGAAGATATTAATGCCATTTGTTTCCGGGTCCTTTGTTCTCCCTCTTCTTAAGTATTGTTTTCCAGTTTGGATATCCACATCTGCCAGAGATCTGTCTCTCTTAGATAGGGTTGCTCGTGGAGGCAGATTCCTCTTTCCTGATGGGGCTAGCTATGACTTGGATCATCGACGGATGATTCCATGTTTGTCGATATTCCATAAATACTACTTCAGTAGGGAATTTCCACTATCATTTTTAATTCCTGAGCCCCTGCCTCTTGCTAAAGCAACAAGGGTGGTAGATGGACAAAATCCACATGCACTATGCATTCCCCGCTGCCGCACTTGTCAGTTTCAGCGTTGCTTTTTGCCAAGTACGGTAAAGCAGTGTAATGATCTTCCTGCAGAAGTTATGCAGGAAGATCTTAATATTTTCAAACGAGGTTGCAATGCTAGATTAAGGGTAGGTGCTACTGCCTTATAATTTTAATATTGATTAGATTTTAATAATTTTAAACTTATTTAATTTATTTATTTATTTACACATTTCAATTTCTTTCTTCTAGCATTCATTCTTTCTTACTTGACCTATGGATGTTGTGTTCTGTGGGAGCTTGTTTTCAAGTTCATGGCCGTTAGGCTTTTCCCACAAGAATTTTGTGTTCATTATCTCAAATAATAATAATAATAATAATATAAAAAGTGTTGTGTGATTTTTGAATTAAAAGTAATCAAAGGACTTGACGGAGAAGAAGTTGGTTGATATTGTGTATGATAGGTGTGCATGTAGGTTTTTTTGAGGGGGTGCACTCGGGGGCCTTCTTCCCAGCGATAAACCTGACTAACGGAGGTCCTACAGTAAATCGTTCCCATTACTATGAAGGGACATTTAGTGGAGAATAAATGATAGATGGCCTTGTGCTTAATAGAACATAAAAGCTATGATTTTCGTGGCATTGATTCACGCGACCCTTCTTTATGGAAATCTGATAGATGTTAACGTCTTTCAAGTTTAGAAAGGTAAGAGAAGCCAAAAATTTCTACTGTTTTTATGCTTACCTAATCTCGCCCTTATTATTTACTAAATTTGATCCCCTGATTTCCAAAATCGCATTCACTTTTTTCCCCATTACTTCATGGTTTTTGTTCTGGAGTTTTGGAGTTTAAGTCCTACCGACTGTGGTCACTCAGATACTTGAAAACATGTCACTTTATTTTAGTTGACTATTAGCCTTGAGACAATGTGGATGGGTAAATATTATATCGACCATCTAATTAGCTTATGTTACAAGCTAGTCAGGGAACACAATAATATCATTATTCAATGACTGCGAATTTATATGTTAATTTATTTTTTTCATAGATTGAAGTCTACATTTACTATTAGTTTTTTGTAAAGAGGGTCTACTTACTTTACTTTTAACATAAAATTAGGTCAACAAGTAAAGTATTTTGCCACACATTAAGTATACAATCCCTGTGTGTAAATTTATAACAAAGGTGCGAAGGAAAACAACGGAATCTAGAATTTGGTGTTCCAATAATATGGCGAGAACCAAAAAAACAAACATTTAGATGATGGTTATTTGAACCTAGTCAAAACCTCAGGGTTACAAGAGAAAAAATAAGAATAAATTTACCCATTCAACCAAAAATATATATATATATATATATATATATATATATATATATATATATATATATATATATATTTATTTATTTGAAGTGTAATCTGTAATTTATGATTATAATTGAGTGTTTATTAATGAATATTATATATGTAATTTTGTCCGAATTGCCGAAGATGTACGCAGATGATGTACGAAATGGACAAATAAGAATAAATGATCCAATTCGTCGTGGTTGCTTTGATGTTTATTCTTCTTCTCCTGTGGTTCCCGAGGAATTAGCCCTCTCTCTCTCTCATTTGGATATATATATCAAAGAGATAGATAATTATCGAAATAAATCTTTAAAGTAGTGAAAAATAACACATTCTGAGTATTTCATATTTAACTGAAACAATTACAAAAAATATTAAATAAGATTGTCAATTATTAATATAACATTTTCGAATGAATTCAAGTTTTATTAAAAACTGACTAACTTAATTTATGTATCCTTTGTGATAGTTATGAATTTTCCTTATAGGAAACTCAACCTTGAGGAAGGCTTGTGGGCAGCATAAAATTGAAAATCCCGATTCGTGATTTTAATTCCTAGTCAAAAGTAGAGCTAAATTTCATAATGGTTTCAATAATGTTTTCCTTTGGACAAGATTAGTTTGGTAAAAATATCGTTCATGTTTGATCCAATTCAGGTAAAATTTAATGTCATACGTAAGATTTTCTTCCCTTCGTTTCATTGTAATCCTAAGTGAAATGTTGTTTGGCAATGGCAAGTCTCTCAGTAAGACCTATAATTTCTTCATTAGCATTTCCAGAATACCTTTTTGTTAAACTTAGCGGGTAATGTAAGCAAAAAAAGTCGTTTAAGTGGTAATATATCAAGTGAATATTTGAAACTATAACAACTGACTCGTATAAAAAAAAAAAAATTAATTAACAACCAAATAGGTAAATTTGTTTTTAGTGTATCATTATCTTATTAAGGCGGACAGTCAAGACTCCTTGTAAGGTTTTCTTCTTGCACGGTGAATTGTAGGTCTTGTAACCAACCCGTCTTTTCCCGGTACTACGTCATTTATTCCCTTGACCCTTCAAATTATTTAACACTCAGTAATCTACAAGAACAAGATTATACCCAAAAACACCAAATTAATACCTTTCTGTGTCTGAAGATCTATATGGCCTGCTTGTTATTGGGCGTATTTGTAGAAAATAGATGTCTGAGCTCTTTCAGCACACCTTTCTTGCATGCGTCTTGTATTATATCTCTTAAAATTTATCTTAAAGGGTGTGAGAACACTTCAAAAGAGTAGAAAAACGTGTTTTTCCTTGAAAGTTTTCGAACTTTAGCCCATAAATGTCTCATTAAGACGATTATGTAGGTGTTTGTAGATGTTGAGACTTAGAAGAATGGTCAGTCAGTCCTCTCGCTTTAGATCCATGGTTTTACACCGAGCCATCTTTGCCTCAGAATATGTAGCCAAAATTTAGTAGCAATGGAGGAGGAAGATATAGTTTTAAAGACTGGAAAACTACCAGACAATACTAACAGGAATGTGTTCAAAGACAATGTGTTAAAATGGGAAAGAAGCACCAGGGTAAAATACATAACTCGAGGGTTCAAAGGAGGAGACTACTTAGAGTATTAGAAAAAAGAGATGGTTAGCATCTCTTCGGAAATTACGCTAAAGCAGGTTTCTTTGTTTAGAAAGAAATCGTGAGAATTTTACAGTTATAAATTTATTGTAATTATTAAGCAACAAAACCCAAGTAAGGAGATTCTTATAAGGAGGTTGATTCCTACTACGTCAGGTAGTAGAAATAGTCAAAGCACGGATTTCTCTCGTTATTGCACTCAAACTTTGCCAAGCAGGCAGCCATTATAATGGGCGTGATGGTGTAAGAGAATCTTTGCTCTTGAGAAAAATGTAAGCTTTTTTCATTAAGATCATTCAATATTCATAAACTTATTATTATTGTCAACATTAAACTACATTTGCCATCTTTCCGACCATTTTGGCAAGTTTTCAGTCACAATAATATTTTGCCCTAGTGCCAAGTTTCATGTTATCAGAAAATTTATAATTTTACACAATTAATTCGTGTTAAGATTGTTTATATATATATATATATATATATATATATATATATATATATATATATATATATTAACAAACAATGGCCCAAGAACGGATCTGTGAGGACCGCCGCTAGTGATGATAATCCTGATGTCAAACGATGTCAAAAGCATTTATGTAATTGAGATACTCTACATCTAGAGCTTTATATTTGACAGACGTTCTGATCATTTCGGGAAAAAATTCAAGCAAATTATTTAAGCTTGAACAATCGCGTCGAAAGCCGCATTTTGCGTCTTTTATTAATCTTTTTATCCTCAGATGCTCCCAAATTAAATATCTAACATTGGATTCCAAGAGTTTACCAACAACCAAAATAAGGAAAATAAGGGGATAATTTTCAAGAAATGTTTTAGTGTTTTTTTAAAATTTGGTGTTACATTTGCCTCTTTGAACTCCTTAAGAACTATTCCCTAGCTAATATAACTTTTTAAAAAAATACAAAGGGATTTAAACTGTTCCTGTCACGTGGATATGATAGATTGTATCGTGAACAGCGTTTGGGAAATTTTAATTTTCTTAATATAGAAAGTAATTTTATTTTCCGTTATGTCAATATATGCTGGAGTAGCGTCTTAGCCAAAATATATGTCGTTGTGTATTGTAAGTTATTTGTATCTTCAACGGTAAAATCATTTACAAATTGTTCATTTAAAATCTTTATTACGTGATCAGGATCGTCTCTAAGGACACCGTTGGCATCCTAACCGTTAGCGATGCTCTCATATTGGCTTACTATTAATTTAATATCTACAAATATGCTTCGGCTCGCGTTTCGCCAAACTAGTTCAATTTCTTAGTTCCTTTTGTCTTTTGTTATTTTGTGTATGACAAATGCAACGATAATAATTGTAGAGGTTTTGAATCTCGACACTATTGCCGGTTTTCGAAATTATTTTAATTTCACTACTTACCCACGGCAAGCTTTTTATTTATTAGAAAATATAGGTTAATAACGCAATTATTTGATATTTAAATGAAATATGAAGCGTGAAAATCATTGTATGTGCATTAGATTGTCATTTTTAACGTTTAAAATTTAACTTAAATTTAAAAGTTTTAAGCAGAAGAAAAAGATAAAAATTACAAAATTCAAAAATGTGTGATTTTTTTAGAAATCTTTGGATCAAATCAAATAATATTATCATCGCTGTTCAAGTATTTCACCAACGTGTATACCATAAACTATTTTCTATTCACTCGTCCTAATTAATCTAAGTCGATTTCCGCCAGTGTCCCTCGTTCTATTTACAAAATCTACGTTCGGAGAATTTAGGTACCCGCATATAACTCTTACTTTTATTAAATTAAGGCCGAAAGAATGATTTTTTAAATAATATGGTATTTTTTAATTGGTTTTGGTGGCCTATATACCTAAAGGAAATTTATTTTATTTCTATTTATCACAATCACGATGGTTAACGCAGTCGGGAATGCTTTGAGGCTCATAAATGCTCTCGCTCTCTGCGTAATAAGTCAACCAACAGGGGCACTTTTTTACGGGTGTGCTACAGCTGCTGGGAAATGTCTCGATTCGCAAAATCACTCAGGCAATCTACGCAACAAGCACATTTTATCGTCGTGATTAGTTTTTTATGTATAAAATAACGCATTCACATCATCCTCTAGACCTACCAGGATTAAAAATTGTATATCCACGTGAGTTAGATTCCAGATAAAGTCCCTTTTACTACATTTTATCCATCTCTAAAAGTGCGATAATATCAAATTTATCACAGCTAATCCATTCAATTAATCAAGTTTGTTTTTAAACTAGGCGTCTTTCTGTAAAAACATGACAAAGGTCGTGTTAGATTCTAATAACTTTGTGTGTGTGATTATTACGTTGTTGCGAACAGCACTCTCTTATTTCTTCCCTACTCTCTGGTGCATTGTTGTCGGAAAATCTATAAAAAAATATTTAAAAGTCTTCCCAATCTTGCTAAGCCTAATCACCCTCAAAGGTAGCCTATATGCTGAATAGTTCGCTGTGCTCGTAAAACTCGTCCAATAGATTGCTGAGTTGAATCCCCACTTTCTGCATTTCTCAGTTCAATTCAGACATCGTAAGCTTTAGCAAATATAAAGCTTTTAAACAGACGAAACAAAACGAATTTCAAGCAAAAACAAAAGTGATCTTGAAAGAGGGTGTTCGTTAGTTTTCCTTCTCATAGTGCAACTGAGCCAACTAAAATCCTCTTAGACCGCTGAGTAGTCTCACTCAAAACCCAAATTTTTCTCCAAATTGAAAGTTGGTCCCAAACTATCACCTTATCAACCTTTAAAGATCGTTATATAATCACGCGTCTGTAATTAGAACCATTCCATCGCCTTATCAACTTTCAAACAAGACTATGTAATCAGGCGGATAGAATTACTACCAGTTCATTACCTGATCACCTATCAGAAGAGACCATGTAATCAAGCGTCTTAATTGGTACCAGTGCATAGGTTTATCAATTTTGAGACTTTAGGTAATCAAGCGGCTGTAGTTGGTACCAGTCCATCCTCTTACCAACTTTCAGAAAATATTATGTAACCAGACAGCTATAATTGGTCCCAGTCCATCGCTTTATCAACTTTCAGAGATTATGTAATCAAGCGGCTGTAATTTGTACCAGACCATCACCTTATCAACTTTCAGAGATTATGTAATCAAGCGGCTGTAATTGGTACCAGTCCATCACCTTATGAACTTTTAAACAAGAATATGTAATCAGGCAGCTGTAATTGGAGATAGCAATAGCATAAGACTTCCCAAGTTCCTGCCGAATAAAGAATACTGAATCCAGCACCAAAGATTTCTTTATTCCTAAAGAATCCGTTATCACCTTTGCCCAGCGTGCAGACGGTAACGCCAGTATAAACGTTTAGACAAGACAATATAATCAAACGGCTGTAATTAGTACCATTTCTTCGCCTTATTAAATTTCAGAGTAGATTACACTAGGTAACACAATTTTTATTCCTCGAAAAGTGAGTGTTATTTTCCAACTCCTTTTATTGCAAATAAATAGAAAATAGCAATTATTTGTTTCGTGGGTTGTATGATGAAATATTTACTACAAATTAGTTTTTTCCTCTATAGCTAGGGACTGAATCCAGTACCATGAGAGCTAAATTCTACAGCTAATCTATCAGCCAAACAAAACTACAGCAGCTTGAATGATCTTGGAAATTTAGGGCGGTGGACCCTATATCTAGGCCGGCTCTCAGGGGATCAATAAAACTGAAGACCTGCTCTCAGGAGCCAGTACAACAGAAAGCCTGCTCCCAGGGGCCAGTAAAAACAGAAATACCTGTTATCGGGGCGAATTAAACAGAATTAGCTGTTATCGGGGGCGGTAAAACATAAATATCTACTATTGGGGGCTAGTGAAACAAAAGACCTGCTCTCGGGGCCAATAAAAGAGAAGACCTGTTCTCAGGGGCTAGTAAAACAGAAAACCTGCTCTCAAGGGCCATTAAAACAGAAGAGCTGTTATCGAGGGCCAGTAAAACAGAAGACCTGTTCTCGGTGGCAGGTAAAACAGAAGACATTCTCTCAGGAGCCAATACAACAGAAAATCTGCTCTCAAGGGCTAGTAAAACAGGGTCCTTAAAACAGAAGACCTGTTGTCGGGGGCTAGTAAAACAGAAAACCTGCTCCCAGTGTCTAGTAAAACAGAAGACCTGCCATCAAGGAGGGGCCAGTAAAACAGAAGACCTGCTCTGGGGAGCCAATACAACAGAAATCCTGCTTTCAGGCGCCAGTAAAAGAGAAGACCTGCTCTTGAGAGGCAGTAAAACAGAAGACCTGCTCTTGGGGCTAGTAAAAGTTAAAACCTACTTTCAGGGGCCAGTAAAACAGAGTACCTATTCTCGGGGGCTAGTAAAACAGAAAACCTGCTCTCGAGAAGCAGTAAAACAGAAGATCTGTTCTCGAGAATAAGTAATACAGAAAACCTGCTCTGAAGGGCCCGTTAAACAGAAAACCTGCTGTCAAGGGTCAGTAAAACAGAAGACCTGCTCTCGAGAGGCAATAAAACAGAAGACCTGATCTCGAGACGTAGTAAAACAGAAGATCTGCTCTCGAGATGCAGTAAAACAGAAAACCTACACTTAGGGGCCAGTAAAACACAATACCTACGCTCAGCAGCCACTAAAACAGAAGACTTGCTCTCGAGGGCCACTAAAACAAATTGTTCATGCTGATATTTGGCAGAATAGGAAAACTTTAGAAAATGGTGCGTCCTCTCCCTCCTTAGCGGCTAAAGTATTCACCTCCGTTACATAATCGGACTCTCACTTTCTATTTATGCTCCTTGACTTCATCAATTTATTGGAGAAGTTATTTTGATGAGTTCCTATGGAATTGGTCCGATTAATATTTTCAGGATATCGAGCTATACTAGGCTAGATAGGGCTGTGCTGTGTTATGCTAGAGTAGGCTAAAGTATAATAGGCTAGGGAGGGCTATGCTCTGCTATGCTAGGCTATTCTAGGTAATACTATATTAGGCTACGATAAGCTAGCTAACCAAGGCTTTAATAGGCTAAGCTATGCAAGGTTTTTCTAGTATAAGGTATGGTATGCTATACTAGTCTAGGATATAATAGGCTATAATATGATACGCTTGGCTATATTATGTTAAGTATGGTGATAAATCAGAATAAGTGAGGGCACGCTACGTTTTGGTCAGGAGAGCTTGTTGTATTAAGAACGTTTAATACCCTCTTTCTCCCTTTGTTGGGTATATACAGGCGCGGTATAGATAGTGGGAGTTTTAAAAGAGGTGCAAAAAGGTGGCCCGAAACAGATTAACGCTGTTACAACTTCCCCACCCGCAAGGGTGAGGGAGGAGGGAAACCGACGGCTGATATATATATATATATATATATATATATATATATATATATATATATATGGTATCCGAAAAATTAATGGGCAGTGGAGAGAGGCTTAAGTAAAATGAAGCTTTATTTATGATATTGCATTTTCTCCCTCAGTAAATGCTGGAAATGCCTCCCAAAGTCCTGCAGACAAGTTAGCACACGTCGTAATATATTGCACTTAACGTTATGTAATATGTACAAGACAGCGTAAATATATGTATGTACACGACGCCGAATATTGTCTTCATAGGCTTATGTAAACATTCGCCCAGACACAGTTAGCCAAGAGTTAAAGCGCAGTTCTTTTGGATTTCTCATAATGGCGTTGATGATCGAACAGCGAATATTCCCCGATGAGTGTTGGTTCCATAACGATGGCAAATTCAAAGATAGCGTGCAACAAACATTTCGAGCACAATTCCCAGATACACAGGCGCCCCACCGTAAAGCCGTGTTGCAGACGCTCCCAGAACTATTCGGCCCTCAAACAGGGGAGACGAAGCTGTTAAGATTCAGAAAATGATTCTGAACAGTCTAAATGAGTATGTAAGGCGGTTATTTCAGCATGCCTATCTAGTAAAGAGCATAGCGCATAACAATCTGTGGAAGAAGTTGAAGTTCTTTCCTTAGAAGGTATCCGTAATGTACGAGTTGAAAGAGCGTGATTACCAGTCCCGCGTTGATTACTGCAATTGATTTCAGAACTTTCTTCGTGAGAATGGTGAAGACATCCTTAATGTAACCTTTTTCTCCGATGAGGTATGGTTTCATCTTTGCGGATACATGAACACCCAGAACACTCGTCTATGGAGCCCTGTAAACCCTCAGGAATTCAAAGAAATTCCTCTACACGATCAGAAGGTCGGTATATGGTTTGCTTTATATCGTACCCGTACAATTGGCTCATTTTTCCTTAATGACACAATAAACGCAGAACGTTACCGCATTCGCATTCTGGAACGATTCATAGACTTCCTTGCTGGTCGCATAATCGGCTCGCTAAGTCTCCGGACCTCACACCCCTGGATTTTTATCTCTGGGATACACTAAAGGGAAATGTGTACGAGAACAATCCGCACAATGTGGAAGATTTGAAACCAGCAATTACCCAACAGAGTGAACAGATCATCCGACCGACCTTCAAAATGTGTTCGATAATATTCCGCAACGTGTGCAGGCTTGTTTTCGGGCCTTTGGGTGATATTTCCAGCGTTTAGTGTAGGAGAAACTGCAAAATCATAAATAAAACTCACCTTTGTTAAAACTTGAATTACACCTTTTCCACTGCACATTAACCTTTCGAAGACCATGTATATAACAACCTTTCTATTTCACGGTATAGAAAATCCGGCTCATTTCTGCTTGGTACTAATTATTTCTCATGTTTATCAACCCATTTGAAAATATTATTTGAACCTGTAAAAGTCACTGGAGGCATATTATATGTTCTGACTGGAATTATTTTCACAAGATGTCTTACATTAAAGGATTTGTAAATTTAAATTATTCCCAGACTCATTGCTAGACAAATTAATCAATCATCTTCTGAAATACATGCTATTCCTGTTGAAATTTTTATGTTCTAAAGATGTTATGTTAGGTTGAAATCAGTGTGTTACCAATGTTTGAAATCATGGTTTCTTTTCACATCATGAGAAGGCAAGGTGGACTTATTTTTTATTTCATTAAGAGCCCATCAAGGTGGAGTATCTTAAAAATATCTTAAAACCGAAACCATATATGGCGACTACAAAACACCATTAGTACTCTTTGTACTAATAAATTCATATCTGACTATAAAGAGTTGGTATAAAAATTTTATCCCCGCAGAAACTATTACCTTAGTCCATTTAATAGAGTTACGTAGGTAAAACAACACTATAATTAAAACTGAGGATCTGGAAACAGGGGCGCTTCTCACTTCACAGATAGACCCAATGCTAAACAGGAATTATCTTGAGTAAGAAACCACTTGACTTCTTACATCTCCTCATTTTCCCCCTCAAATTTCCAAATTTGGGGTTTTGCAGATAAACCTTAGAATCTCAATATTTTAGAATTATTATTATTAGTGTTTTCAGCTCCACTCCATATATTCTAATCAAAATTTCATATAACTTATTTTTAGTTCGACTCCTAATTAATTTTACATACACCTGCAGATAAATGGCTCTATTGGTTGTTTGTCCATTATTCCAACTATTTTTAAAGTTTTTTAAGTTTACCCCTATGTGGCTGGTAGCCTAGTGGTCAACATAGTAGCCTGAAAAGCGATCAGCGCTCGATGGCATTGGTTCGAACACCTATTTTTCACTTCTTTAACGAGTCAAAGAGTTTATATTATATTATTCCGTAGCTCCCTTTCTCTTCCTTCTTTTTTAATCTATGTTTGACCCTGTTTTGGTCTCATAAAAAGCGAAATCGGTTGTTTATCAGCTTTCTTTATTTCTTATAGTTTATTGAGCATCTTTCCCTTTTAATGCCTCCTATATTCAATTTGTCCTCCGAAAAATATCAAAATAATTACCATGTTAAGACCAAATGCAAAATCTTATTCACGTTTTCATATAATTTTAGGTCTTTGCGATTGGGTTCCAATCAGAAACGTCGGTACCAAAGAAATAAAGTTACAAGATAGAAATCATAAATTCAGCATTATTGTTCATCTTTAAATCTATACATGTTTTACAATAGAAATAGTTTCATGACAAATGCTAATCTACCAAAAAGGGTAATTTTGTACCCTTACCCATGTAAAATATACAATCCTCTTAGTTTCATAATTTTGCATACTACCCGTTTTAATAAAATATTTCACTAAATCAAAACTTCCACTAAGGCGAACTCCCTCTTAGTTAAAAGCTCGAAGTCAGTAAGCTATGTTTCAATGCCAAAGAATCAGCTGATAAATATATCTTAGCACCCGGAGCGCTGTAATCATAAAAAAGCTAGAAGCATGTTGCTTGCGCATATGTACATGAGAAAGCATTTGCTGAGCTAAAATGAGCAAGGTAGACGTAGAAAAATACAAGCCAGTACTATTTATAAGCATGCTTGCATTCAATGTCATGTATGTACACTGTCATGCCCAATGTTTGAGCTGGGATTGTCTATTTTTTTCCTGTTCGGTGCACATAAAATAGTTGCCATCAGCAGAGCTAAAAAGATGTGCTTTCGAGATGTGAAGAGATGCCCATTATAAGGATTCGGCAAGCCGGTGGACGATGGTGGGTCGGGGTGTGAAGATGGCTTCAAACTATTAAGTTTTGAGATAGACCCTCGAGATTCCCTACCTTAATCTCCAAATAGAAGTAGGTCTAAGAGAATTTCATTCCTCCCGGTCCCTATATACCAAGTGATATTTGTGTTTGGCTACTCGGTATATGTAACCTTCCACACATTGCCACTTTCTTAAACTTCACCACTTTATTTTCGAAAACTTGCTAGCTGAGATACGCTCCTTTGTTTCACCTTTAATTTATTGCACTACTAAATACTCAGAAAATATAAATATTCATATCAATTTTTAACTTTGAAAATTGGTTTCATTTTGGTATCCATTTGTGCTCTTTTGCTTCTATGTCCTAATGTTGTTTTTTTTTATTTACAACCAATTAATTATTAGTATAATATTAAAACTGTATTGCATCGTCTTCCGACTTGTATGTATACTTTTATTAGGATTCTCGCATAGTAAGGTTTATGTAGATGCAAAGCTTGGGGATTTTAAACATAAAGACATTGAGAGGAATTCTTGGCATATATTTGTAAGAGAGATAGAGTGATCAATGAGAGAGTCAGCGAAATAACACGTCCCTTATGTGCCTATAGCCATGTAAGATTATTTAATGTACTTTTTTATGTTATTTGAGTAAAAATGGCTTGGTATTATTAAGCGAATTGTCTAATTGGATAAGTACTAGTAGAAGATGTATGAGCATTCTTTCTGAGAAATGTGGTTGTGAGTAGAATGAATTGCCTAAGGAAAGTGATAGGTAGAAAGAATGTTTTAAACTAATTAACATTTTCTTGGTACTACAGAGAATACTAACTCGATTAATAGCTTTAATCTTTTGGTTGTAGAGTATAATGCGCATCGCTTGAGCTTCTGTTTATGGGCGGAATAGTTTATCAAGTCAGTTTTCACTGACCGGTTGTGATCTTTGTGATGGCGTTTTCCATTGGCTGTGAATTCGTTTTTTAATGGACTATTAACACACGTTTTAAAGACGATGTCGCAGCACTTGACCTTATGAACCACACCATTGGCTATATTTCCAAGGATTTTTTTCCTTGCATATACTAAGGAAATTACAGGCATATACCATTTTGGAAGAAAAATTATTAATGTGCCACACACCTCTGTATGTAGGTAAGGTATTTTTATTTCCATAATAAAATCCCAAATTGTTACCACAAAGTAAAGTCTGGAGTACCGTTTTGGGCGAAACTTTCGAAGACCTACGCCGTATTTTTAGTATTAAAAAAGAGTACTAATGGTGTTTTTAGGCATTGTATTCGTCATATATGGTTGCGGTTTGAAGAAGCCCTCCATACTTCCCTTTAATTGCGACGCGTTGCTCCTCCACACTCCCCACTATTTTGAATCACTAAGTAGTAGTAGCAATTCAAAAGTCGAGAATTAGGTTGAAATCAGTGTTGCCAATGTTTGAAATCTCTTTTCAAATCAAGAGAAGTCAAGATGGACTTAATTTAATTTCATTTTGAACCCATCAAGGTGGAGTATCTTAAAGATCTCTACTTTCCGCGCCAAACTGAAATCATATATGACGAATACAATGCCTAAAAACACCATTAGTACTCTTTTTAATACTAAAAATACGGCGTAGGTCTTATGAAATTTCACCAAGTTTCGGGATGCAAATGACCCATGTACGACATGTTAAGGTGGTTTATGTGGTAATGACCGTTGATTTCCACCTACTGCAACTATTTTCACAATATTGTGACTAAAAAAACTGAAATATTCACTTCACATACCATGAATCTATTATTCTTTTACTGTAGATTAACATCATTTTTTTTGTATCAGTCGCCTATCGTCCCATCCCCCTTGCACGCCACAAATGTCGTACCTTCCAACACATTCACACATCCACTTATATATGCACATCCTCACGAAAAGTCATAACTCCTTACGTTACGGGAAGATCAATGTGAATGATCTAGTGATTTGATCCAATCGGCAAAACGATAATTTGATTCTCGGGGTCGATATCAGATGCACGGCACTTTCCTCTTCTCCATTCGAAAAAGAGAAATTCAACCCCCCCTAATCGAACTTTCACACTCATGAATTGTTCTCGTAAAACGGGAACATGTATAAAACAAATGGTTTTTAGATTCATTGTTAAATTAAAAAAGAGAATTGATAAGTTTTGAGAAAATGTAATGCTATAGATGCACAAGTCCAACATTTTTCTTAAAAATACTTTTAGTTAATCTCTTCTATCAGCCTATCTGAATTGCCTTTTTTATTTATTCGGCACTTAAAGCAATATTTTCCAAGTTATTAGTGCTTGAAAGTAATATTTTCCAGGGGATAAAGTTGTTATTTTCTGCTGCCCAGGCGTTATAAGCCTCAGGAGAAGAGATTCATTGCACCGATTCAAGAAATGCATATTATCAACGAGGGTGCTAATTGAACTAATATGTATGTAGAAGGTTTAGGGGTAGTAGATTATTTAAACAAATTTAGTTTTAATCTCTGTGGAATTATCAAAGAAAAACCAAGGGGCGGATTTATTCGTATGACAAAGCTTTTAAAGATTAAAAATGAAACGGGAGAAGTTAAAGAAGTGGAAATGTAGCCCGAGGCGATTTTTTGCTACATTGGCGGGGGGGGGGACGCAAATCTGAGCCTTTGCTTTTTAGGTAGGTAGGGATTAAGAATAGTGGAAAGTTAAAGGAAGAACTAAGGTACTAAGTTTGTCTTTATATAAAAAATAGGATAATATTGGAGATGATTGTTTGTTGAACTTCTTTATAAACTTAGTAAACATTTCAATACCGAAGGGACTTAAGATGTTCTCTAATTTTTCATTAAAGTGAGGATGATCAAGATATTTTGAGATTCATTTTCATTTACAGAAATACACGTTGATTATTCTTTTACTCCTTCATGCGGCCTGCCGTTGTTGCGTGACGGAAGAACTTCCAAGAGAATTTCAAGCCTCCGAGCCAGTAACATAATAATCGGGGTATGCACTTGCCACACATTTTCACTTGCGATAAGTTCACCTCTCTTGACAAACCACTTTTCAAAGTTCCAAGTAAAGATGCCTCCGTTGGTTAGGAGTATTTATTTGATAAATGATCATTTTTTGAATTAATCCGGGAGGAGCAGCACGCCCACGTTGGCTCAGTGACCAAGAGCATTCCCAAGCTAGATTGAGACGACTAAGGCTATTTTCTTTGTAGCCATTAACTCCTTCGCCAGTTTCTTTTGAATTCTCTTCTGCCGACTTGACCAGAGGCTAAATGTGCACGTTAATCACCAACCAGCTTTAGGCCACTAACCCCTGGAATAGACCGGGAAGGGCAATCGCCCCCAGTCTTCTAGCAAAGGAAGGGGATGAGAATTTAACAGGCCAACTTTCTTCCACGCCATTTTCTTTCTAATATCATTATCTTTCTACCATTTTTCCTCGCATGGGGTGTAGTATCGTTCCCTCTTGAACAGATGTGGAAATGCGTCAAAAGGATTCAAGACATGTTCTCACAGGATCCCCATCCCTCCTCCAGGAGGAAATGACTGCGATCTCGTACCTTAGGTTCGTAGTGGAGTCCTTTGCAGAGCATTTCCCACATTTCCATGCAGAGATGCTGCTTTATCAGTGTTTATTGTACGTCGCATGCTTGGTAAAGTCCGCAGAATGGACTTTAGCTGTAGAAGCGGAGGACTTTTCAACCCCCGTTTTTAATAAGCAAGCTGAGTTCGGCTCTCGCTTTGTGCGCGAATACCGCCCTGAATGAGCTATTTCCAGTTACAACCCCTTCAAAGCTTCTGTCTTGCTCCTTCATCCTAGCTCAACGGTCGCGCCACAGACATGGCACATTGGAGAGAAAGATAGGGTGGTTTCTTATGAAACTCCTAGAGGGTATGTGATTTCAGCACTGTTGATCAAGCCCTTGCCTTCCTCTACTGAATTTTCTCAACACCTCTTATTTATCACTATCTTTTGGCATAGTCTACCCTCTGGTGTGACCCTGGTGGTCCCTTCATGGCAGATAAGCAGTTTGTACTGAAGCGGGCAACTTGCCCGTACTCATCACAAGACAGAGATGAACAAAGAAAGAAAAGTGTTGTAACGTCGTTATGAGAGGCTTACTTTTCATCTAGGAAGCTGGATGCTTCTGGTAATTTCACCTCTTTTTTACCTAACTACTTCTGACAACGATTTCTATTGCGTAACGAAGGAGCCCTCAGGCTCGAGTGCGCACGTTTCGAGGACGAAAACTCATTCTTATTCGAGGAGGGACTGAGTAGCGAGAGGATGTCCCTACACTATGATACATTCTTAAGGCCTCATTAGACATCCCTAGATAGAATTTATTCCATCCCACTAGGAATGAGGACTATTAACTGATCTTGTCTAAATTAGTTATGTCATACACTTTCCCGCTGTCGGTCCACTTTTTCTTGCCCTGAATGAAACAATATTGTTTCCTCTAACACCACCACTTATCGGCGTTCCACTACCTCCTGAATGTGTATAAGTATATCTGCCTAGAGGATAGCTTCCTCTTGACCCATCCTAAGGCCTCCTGCGGTGCCTATCCTAAAACCAGACCTGTATCTCTCTCCATCTAGCTTCTCCTTCCACTCTATGACTCATTCACTGTTTTCTGACTACCAGGCTTGCTTTCGTGAATCTCAGAGAATTTTCGATCCCCTATTCCAATTTTGTCACAACCATTCTCACGCATGAGTACCACGTTTGCTGCTATGATATCCGCTAACCCTAGGGCCCTACACGCTGTCACTCTATTATCTCTAGTTTGAACTGTCCTGGACTTCGAAGTCTCCTACCCGCTTTCACCTCCTAATTCTCGCGTGACTGTTTCTTACTGGTTTGCATCGGTTTTTCTTACCACAGGAAGAAAGAGTTACCCAGGGTTTGGTTTTAAGCATCCTCCTCTTCTCCTTTGGAATTAACACCGTTATCACTTCTCTTTCTCCCTTAAGGGGCACTGCGATTTGCCTTCCTGGCTGCCCTGCTGACACCTCTCTTCTTATCTCTTCTTCTCTCAAAGCATTTGGTTCGACTAGATAGAGCTGCTCTCTCTGAGTTCGGACCGGGGCTTGTAACTTGTCGCGGAGAGGCCTTATTTCTTGGGACCACCCCTTTACCCCCCCCCTCCACACGCACAGTAATTATAACGTAAGAAGGATGGAACTCCGCAGTCGGCGTTCGCTCCGCCTGAACGAGTTGAATGAACCAAGAAGGGACGAGCTAAGCGATAACAAGCCAACAAGACACGACCTGTACAGTATTCATAGGTTAAGCTCAATGCAGCTATATTCGTGAATATAGCTGCCGACACGTCGACTGTATTTCATAGAACCAGCCCCTTGTCTGCGTCAACGGGCATCCACAGTAGTTATAGAGAACAAGAATCTTGGTACTTTTCTCAACATTATGTCCTCTACGTTGATGAAAACCAGGTAAACAGAACGTTCACGAGAAGGGTGGGGAACCCGAACAAACGACAAAATTGTAAGTGCGCAGAGCAGAGCCTCGATTACGTCAAGGCCCCTCGTTCAGAGGTTACCAAGCATTTTTGAGCCCCCTGGTTACAAGGGCTTTTTAGATATTCACTCCACTCAGGGAAGCATGTGGGCCAAGGGCAACATGGTCCATAAGAAGAAAGCACTAGCTAGCGTGATTAGTAGAGAGCCGAAAGTGACTCTTTTCTCTGAGAGAAACCTTCTCGCGAATGCGCCGAATCCCCCCGTAAGGGGCGCGGCGATTTGCCATCCTGGCCACCGTGCGACGAGACTTAACGCCCCGTCCGGCCCCAGCTTAGCCTCTTCTCCTTCTTTCAGATAGCCTGTATTTCTCCTCTACTTCCTCAATTCCCCTACAACCTCTCCCACAACTTAGTATACTCGGCCTCTATCTACTCAGGGTAGATGCTGACCTTCATCTCAGCCAAATATCCCGGATCGGGGCTGAAAGGGGGGGGTGACAATGTTCCCTATCCCCTGAGCTCCGGTTTGAGATGGTGGGTTTTTAATAACCTACCTTATTCCCACCCATACCTTCCTCGCATCCCTTTTCATTCTCTCTTCACACTCTCTCAATTTTACGCGATGTCCAAGGTGGAGCCACCATGCTGAGGAACTGCCAGGCCACCAGGTGGAAGGGTGGTCTTAAATAGCGGCACCTGGCTCTGCTAGGCCTGTAGGCTCCACTTGCAGGGCGGGCTACTAAGATGGGTGATGAGTGTGTGCATCCTGTGAGCAAATTAGGGTCACCCCATGCCCAATGATGCAAATATAAAAAAAAACTTTCCCTTTTCCCCTCATCATCAACGGAGCCGTCTTCGGGCAGCTCCACAGATAAAAATGGAGGTCCCCCACCCTGTGCTTGCGCAGGGGCTCTCCAAATTTCTCTGACCGGAGAGCAGGCTTACTCCTCTCCTTCTCATACGGATGTAAGGGACTCTCCCTCACCCCCCTCTCTGGAGATGCCTTCAGGCACCTTTCCCTTTCCAGCGGCAGTCCCCCCTTTACTTTTCGAGGGGACTGCGAAGAGGGCCAGCAGGCAGCCCATAGCCGATTGCTTCCAATTAAAGCGGCTCAGTAGGGCAAACCCCCTTAGGGGGAAGATGGAGGCCAGGCCTCTTCGGTCATTTTGCTCAAAAGACCTGCTGGCTAGAATACTAAACCTAGCTGTGGTCAAGGGCTGTGCCTCTTAAGACTAGACTAAAGACACTGCTGCCAATGTGACCTGTCAAGTCCTGGGGGGGATGGCCAAATGGAGGCCCCACCCGAGATAGACATGGTCTTTGAGGCAACTTAGCCTCAGATGGTAGGGCCTTCCATGGGAGCAAATCCGGGCTCGGTGTAAAGCACCGAACTCGACGAGTCCGCTCCTATGCAAGTCTTCCTCAAACCGATAGGGTTTCCAACGCAGTACCAGGACGGGAGGGATCTCTTCCTCCGAAAGGGGTCCCTACGACTGCTAGGACATTCTCCATCTCAGCGAAGGAACTTGCTAAGGCCGGTCCATCTGGCCTGGGGGCGCCTTCTGGCGGAGGGGAGAGGAGGGATCATTACCCGCCCTCCTCTCCTAAAAAGAAAAAAAACAATAAAAAAAAGACTAAAAATAGTCGGGGCTCCTCTCCATCCGCGGAGGCTGTGGGGATGGATGGTCTGCTGCCATTTCGGGGAATGACCAAGCCAAGATCGGTACATCCGGCCCCTCTGCCCCACGCCTGGCTGCAAAGTCACTGACTATGAGCAAAAAGGCGCAGGGCGGAGCCTCGATAACATCGGGGCCTCTCATTCAGAGATTACCCGGCGTTTCCGAGCCTGCTGGTTTCAAACGCTTTCTTGTTATTCGCTCCATTGGTAGTACCATGTTGGCTAAGGGCAAGATGATCCATCAGAGAAGAGCTTTAGCTAGTGTGATTGGTAGGGAGCCGAAGGTGACCCGTTTCTCGGACAGGAGCCTTTTAGCGAATGTGTCGAATACCTCTGAGGCTACCATGATTAGTGCCCTTCGGACACATGATAGCACCCCGGTAAGTGTGACGCGGCACTCTACCATGAACTTTGTGAAAGGAGCAGTTTATGCAAGGGAACTCGTTGACAACCATAGAGGACATCATCTTAGATCTAGCCGACCATGAGGCGGTCAAGGTCGAACGTGTGATGAAAAAACAGGGAGAGGCCTCGAGACCAGCCCCTACACTCTTCGTCACGTTCGACTGTGACAAGCTCCCTGAATCGATGCGTGCCGGTTGGTACCGCTACCGCGTTAAGGCATTCGTGCCAATAGCGCGGAGGTACTATTTTTTTTACGGTTTTAGCCATACGAATCGCTCATGTAGATGTGCAAAGTCGAGGTCACCCAAAGTCGAAATCGTGTGTAGCCAAGTGTGCCAATTCCGCGAGCCGCACACCGTTACTTCGAAGCAATGTGGTGCTATCTCCTTGAGAAGGAAATCCTGGCCGTACAGGCCCAGGATTGACTCTTATTCCGCGAGGCTAAAGATTGGTCCTGGCGCGCCCGGCTCTGCCTGGGACGTCTTACTCCTCAATGGTTAGAAAGATGCCCGCTGCTCCTAGCCCATCCAGGCCAACGAGCACGCTTGTTTCCGCACCCATTCAGAGCCCTTCTGCGGGCTCTACTGAACCCGGAAGCTCCCCCGGTAAAGCTGGCGGCACAAAGGGTTCACACCCATCCTCGGATAAAACCAGGGCTCATCTCCTTTCCCCCCCGCCCCCTTCTCCCAGCGTGAGCGTTTCCTGTAAGGTGAAACGGCCACACGCCTCCACCGAGTCGTTAGACTCACAGAAAGCAACACCCCTGAAGTTGGTCGCCAGACCATCTTACGAGGTTTCTAAAGCTGCCCCCCCGAAATGAGGAGAGCAACAAAGGAGGGCCCCCTGCATCCGAAGCCGCAATGCCCGCCTAAGGTTTCGAGGCGGAGGGAGGAAAAGACACGCATAGCGAACGCAACCTCCCCCAATCAGACCTCAAAGGCGATAGCGCCTTCAGCGCATAGTCCCACCAACAGCACCTGGGGTTTTGCCTCCGGAAAGCGTACGGCCATTCCCTTGAGAGTCTTCTGTTATAAGAAAGCAACCGCGTCTCCTCGTAGCTAGGCCTGAAGGGATATTTTTTAAATGGAATTGCTGTGGACTCCGGACCAACAGGGAGGAGCTGCGGAGGCTCGTCCCGTCCCGTTCCCCGTTAGCTATTTTTTCCGCAGGAGACCATGCTAGGCGCGTGCCCCCAGCCCACACTCCTGGGGTATAAGGGTCTTGCGACCCCACCACCACGAAATTGCCGGGCTGAGGGAGCGTGGTTTACTCCTAGCATGATGTCTCCGTTCTTCCTTTGACTTTAGATACCTCCTTTCAGGCAGTGGCTGTGCAACTTAACCTGGATAGGAAGTATACTATCATTTCTGCCTACATTCTACCGTCAGCTGACTTCGACGCGGGGGATTCCGCGGCGTCGTGGCACGGATGCCGAGGCCCTTTATCTTGCTAGGATATCTGAACGGCAGACATCCTCTCTGGTGAGACTACTCAATAAATCTCAGGAAAGAAGTCTCTGCTTATCTGATCGAACAGCTTAATATAGCTGTCCTGAATGTGGATGAGTTAACGCATCACTGCCCGAGAACAGCTTAATTCTCTTGCCTTGTACAGCCTGATTTTGATTTGGGGTTAGTCGATGACCTCCATGGTAGTGATCATTTTCCCATTCAAATATCATTTTCAGGGTGGCTGCCGCCTGAGAGCCCACCTCAGTGGTGCTTGGCGCGGGATCGGTGGCCTGCATTTCAGGAAATGACTGAATTCTCTATCTCAGTCGAGGAGTTTAGGTCGGTAGATGAGGCCATTGAGTTCTTCTCCAGGAACCTCATCGCCGCGGACCTAAATACTATTCCCAGAACGTCTGGCGGTTTTGCACGACGACAACTCCCCTGGTGGTCGGCTGAGTGTGAGACGGCCCTCAAACAGAAGCGTTATGCCTACATGTGCTATAAGCACCCCCCGAAAGATTTTACTGTCGGTGAATTTCGTCGGGCTGGAGGTAGGTTACGGTATATTTCGAAGCACGCCCGCTGCTCTTCTTGGCTGGCATACGTGTCTTCAATTAACGGAAAATACGCCTCTAGCAGATTGTGGGACGGAATCAAGAGGATTCGTGGCAAGTTCTCGCAGGACCCCCCTCCCATTCTCCAGGAGGAAGGGACCGAAATCTCAGACCCCAGGAGAATGGGACCAAAATCTCAGACCCCGCGCCCGTGGCGGAATCCTTCGCGACCACTTTATCTGCATTCTCAAGCCAGGATGCTGTTCCGCTAGCATTCAATGCACGTCGTGATGTCTCGGGAAAACCGCCGGCTGGACTTTACCTCCAGAGGCGGAGAACCCTTCAACGACAGGTTTACTGTGAGTGAGTCCTGTTCCGCTCTTGCTTCGCGCGCGGACACCGCCCATGTTCCGGATGATGTCCCGTACGCCATGCTTCGACACATGGGTGAGCGAGGCATGGCCTTTCTCTTAGATTTGTTCAACAGAATTTGGGTGGTGGGTCTCCTCCCGAATTCCTGACGAATCGCTACTGTGCTCGCCTTTCGCCAACGGGGGAGTGATCACTCTACTCAGGCCGGTTTCTGCCCAATCTCTCTAACCTTTTGCGTTTGCAAGTTAATGGAGAAATTGGTAAATGTTAGATTAGCCTTTTTCCTGGACAGCGGAGGCTATCTGTCTTCTGCACAGTGCGGCTTCCGTAAGTTCCACTCCACGTCGGATGCTCTGCTCCGACTGGAAAATGCCGTCTGCGAGGCTTTCCTTCGTAGACAGCATTATTCCACGGTGTTTTTCGATCTGGAGAAGGCCTATGATACCATATACCGATGTGGTATCTTGGAGACGGTCCACACGATGGGGACGAGGGGACGCCACCCATTTTTAATATCCTAATTTTTGCGAGATCGTCGATTCATCGTAAGGGTGAGGGGAGCCCTCTCAGACCCAATGGAACATGAAGAGGAAGTCCCGCGGGGGAGTTTCCTCAGTTTCACACTCTTTGCCCTGAGCATCAACTGAATTACCTTGGTGCTGTCGGAAGATTTGCTCAATACGCTCTATGTGGATAATCTTTCGATCTCTTTTGGCGCGGCCCAGATGCTGTTAACTCTGGAGCGTTGACCCCAACAGGCATTGAACCGCTCTTTCGATATGCCGAAGCGCAGAGGCTTCGGTTTTCCTTGGCCAAGATTAAGGTGGGGCAATTCTGCCGCCATCCACGGCTCCATGCAGATCAAGACATGTTTCTTAATGGGGTACGCCTGGAAATGGTTGAACTGTACAGTTTCCTTGGTCTTGTATTTGACCGATGCCTTACCTGGCAGGCTCATATTCGCAACCTTAGGTTCTCTTACACCCGCGCCATGGATATTCTTCGTCACGTGACGTTCAGCGCTTGGGGCGCTGATAGGGTTACTGCCTTATTATTTTATTAATCCTTTGTTCGTTTGAAGCTCGACTACGGATGCGAGTTTTATGCATCCGCAGCCGAGCGTTTATTGCGGAAGGTGGACTCGATCCACCACACCAGCCTTTGCCTTGCGACTGGTTCCCTCCGCACTTCCCCCTTTGAGAGCATACTAGTTGATGCTGGGGAGATGTCACTTGCTCTACACCGTGTACAGTGCATCATTCGCCTGTACACGCGAGCCCGCGCCTCCCTCAGTCGCCAACAGCTCTCACTGCATTCGCAGCTGATCCTGACGGTGCTTATGCCACCGAGAGACGCCAGTCATACCCTAAGCCCTTTGGGTTTAGGGCAAGGTAACTCCTTCAAGAGCTAGGTATAGCTTGCCGGCCGCTGGCACCTCTGGTTCTGCCCATGGCGCCACCCTTGAGGGTACCACATTTGGCTATTTGTCGCTACTCCTATGCTCATAAAACCTGTACAGCGCTTCGGAGTATTGCATTCGACTATTTGGGAACACACCTCATGTCACGCTGGAACCGTGCGAGTGTATACGGATCGATCTAAGTCCAAAGAGGGGGTCGGCTTCCACGCCGTATCCCCTCTGTTTGAAGTCAGCGGAGCTTTGCCAGGCGCTGCCCTTTGTCTCTAAGGCCGGGCTGGTGGTAATACATTACTCGGTATGGGGGATTACGCGACGTGCCCGGTTCGGAGACCGGATTGTGATCTATAGCGACTCACAAAGCGCCCTGAGTGCTCTCGGAGCATTGGAATTTCCGCATCCCCTGGTTCGCGTTATTTGTGACGCCACGGTTTTGGTGAGCCGGGTGAATGATTAGATTATCTTCTGCTGGGTTCCTGGAAATGTAGGAATTGCGGCGAATGAGCGCGCCGATGAGGTCCTTAAAGAGTCCGCAAGGACTCTGCGACCGGACTAGCGTTTTGCTCTTCCTCACACCGACTACATGGCAGGAATTCGGGCAGCTCTTCAGACTGCTTGGCAAAGAAGAGGGGAGACGGTCGAAGGGAACTTAATGTTTCGTGCCATTGCGCAGCGACTGTTCCCATGGACCTATCCCCCAATGCCGCAATGGCTTCAGGTCGCTTTCTGTCGTCTCCGAATTGGGCACAGTCGCGGGACGCACCGCCATTTGATGGAGCGCTCGCCAACGCCCTACTGTGACCTCTGCGTTGTCTGGCAGACTGTTCATAAACATTCTTGTTGAATGTCCTAGTCTGGGCGATCTTCACGCACGTTATCAGTCCCGGTACCGGGATGGGTGGGGTCGCTACCGCCTGTCCCTTGTACTGGGGGCGAGTGCGTGCACATTGACTGGTGGACTTTTCGACTTTTGGGGGGAGGCCGGCCTTATCCCTTTTATTTAACCATTTTTGGGGGTTTTGTTTTTGTTGTGGTTTTTGTTTTGTTTTTTTAGGTCGCACGTTTCTGCGCTGGGGGACTTCCCCCCGACACAGGCGCTTGCTTCCTGCTCGTTGCCTTTTCCTTTTTTTAAATTTTTGGTGTTGGGTTTGGGGTTTTTTTGTGTGTGTTTTTGAATTTGATTTCAAAGTGGCCTAGTACTATGCAGGTTTTTAATACGGCGACTAATGCCCAAGTAGGCAGTCGCCAGATGAGCTCTTAAAAAAAATAGTGCCTCCGCACCTCCCCCATTGATAACCTACTCGGCGATGCGGGGCGATTCCACTCCATCTACGCCTTGTTCCGTGCATCATTTGCCTGACGCGCGAGACCGGCGCCTCTCTCAATCGGCAACAACTCTCACTCCATAAGCAGCTGATCTCGACGGGGCCTCTGCCGCCAAGCGACACCTGCCGTGCCGTAACCCTAAATCTTTCTCAAGTAGGCAGTCGCCAGATTGGCTCCTAATTTTTTTAAAAAATGAACATCAACGGTATCACCTCGAAGATGTTCTCGCTACGCTCAAGGTAGACTAACTTTTGATCTCTTTTGATGCAGCCCGGATGCAAACTTTGTAGTCTCGACTCGAATAGGCATTGCTCCGCATTTCTTGCTAGGTTTTCCTTGACCAAGACTAAGGTGGTGCACTTCAGCCGCCAACCACTGCTCCACCCTGACCCGGACTTTTTCCTAAACAGGTTTCAAATGGAAGTAGTGGATTTGCACTTTTATATTTAGCTTGTTTTTGACCGACGCCTCACCTGGTAAGCTTATATTCGCAGCCTTTGGGTTTCATGTACACGCGCAATGAACATTCATCACCTGGGATGATGATAGGGCTACTGCCTTACTTTTCTCTCGATCCTTTGTTCGTTCAAAGCTTGACTGAGATGCAAGTTTTAAGCACATGCAGCCAAGTGTGTATTAGAGAAGGTGCTTCGATCCCCTCAACGGGATCCGCCTTGCGCCCGGTGACTTCTGCAGGTCTCCCATTGAGAGCCTGTTCATCAAGTGTGGTTATATGCCACTTGCTCTGCCCCTGTATATATTCAACGACTTACTACTCCCGCAGTTCATTTCACCGGTGCCTATGCCACCGAGTGCCGCCAGTCATACCCACATTCCTTTCGGTTCAGGGCTAGTAAACTCCTTCGAGAGCTCAGTCTAGCACTCGAGCAGGGGCGCATCTGGTTTTGCCCAAGACCCTACCATGGAGGTTGCCACCTTTGTCTATTTGTCGCCACGCCTCTGCTCGTAAAGCATCCACAGGGCCGGGAGCAATGCGTTCTGCCTTTTAAGGCAAGCTTCGTGTCATGCTGAACCCATGCCAGTGCATACAGATGGCTCCAATTGATAAGAAATCGCCGGTATCCACGCCGTACCCCATCTGTTTGAAGTCACCGGGACTCATGCAGGCCATGTATCTATCTTCACAGCCGAGTTGGTTGCAATACACCGCTCTATATGAGAGATTACGCGTTCTGCCCGGTTGGAAGACCAGATTGCGATTTCTATCGACTCACAAAGCGCCCATAGAGCTCTGGGGATTTTAGAATCTCGACACACATTGATTTGCGATATCCGTCACCCCACGGTTGCCGCGAGCCTAACAGATGTTAGATTATCTTCTGCCTTGTTCTGATGGAGCCAAAGAGTTTGCGAGGACTGTGCGACCAGATGAGCGTTTCGATCTTCCTCACACCTATTGTATTGTAAGAATCAAGAAAGCCCTCCGGGCTGCTTGACAAAGAGATTGGAGACAGTCGAGGGGAACTTAAAGTTGCCTACCATTGCACCGCGACTTTTATCACGGACTACCTCCTAATATCACGAGGGCTTCAGGTTACTTTTTTTCATCGTCGAATTAGGCACACTCGTGCGACGTGCAGGAGCGCTTGCCTCCACTTGATTGCGACCACTGCGTTGTTCCCTAGACTGTTGGGCACATTCTTGAGCTTTCCGGTCTGGGTGATATTCACCCAATTTACCTGTTCAGGTAAATAGTTATAGACTATCTGCTTCTTGTTTTGTTGTTGTTTTTTGTCTATGGTTTCTTTTCGTTTTTTTATTAACTTTATAGTAAAAAAGCACTATGCTGACATTTTAAATTACTGCGATTTTTTCCCATGAAGGCAATCGCCAGATGATCGTGTTAAAAACAACCATGCGGAATCGTGCTTCCTTCTTCTTGCCTTTGTTCTATTAATTTTTGCGGGGTTTTTTGTTTTCTTTGTCTTGTTATTTTGCTTGTTTTTCTTTGATTATATTTTGCTTTTTGAGGCTGGTTTGTTTGGTTTCTCTGAATTTTAAGTTAACCTACTACTAGGGTCATATTTTAATTGTGGCGACTTATGCCCGTGTGGGGGATAAAAAAGTATTAAACCCGCTGTTAATACCCCCGACTTATAATCCATTCACAAAAAAATGCCCTCATGGGGAAACAGGCCCCCAGGAACTCGAAGGGAGACGAAGTTTCCACTCTTTCAAGTGAGCTTCACAAAAGGCCGAGTGCCTTCCCATTTAGGTGGGGGTCCAGAACTATGCAGGTCCCTCTATCCTCCTTGGTTTTCTTCCGACACCAAAGAGAATAGGTCGTACGTTAATACCTCCCATCCGCCAAGGGAGAGGGTAAAATAGGAGCAGTTCTCCTCACAGGAGAGTCACGGTGATGTACGAGTCCCCTGCCGATTTGGCATGTGACCTGAGCAAAGATGGTTTGTCCGGCTTTAGGGCATCATTGCAACAATTCATAAAGAAGCTACCAGGAATTTTTGAGACTGCTCATTCAAACGCTTCCTGAGAGTTTGTTCTACGAATGGCAGCAGACCGTCCAAAGGATGGAAGTTCCATCATCCTCAGACAAGCATTCCATGAAAAGATATCCCTCAAAGAGAGCCGTCGCATCTCCTTCTAGCTAACCTTGGAGGGCATTTTCCTGCCCTGAATTTGCAGCTTGTCTTAAGGAAACCATGTTGGAGCGGATTTCACCTCCCAACCCTCCCCCCGGGGATAAGAATATTGCAACCCTATCCAGTAGATGGGTGCTTGGGATACAAATGCGCAGACTGCTCTTGATATGTCTCTGCTTACTTTTGGGGCTTTAAATACCTCCTTTCATGCTGAGGTAGTGCAACTATACCTGGATATGGGTATAAAGTCGTTTCATTCTATATTCTGCAGCCAGTGTACCTCGATATGCCGGACTTTCGCCAGTCGTGGCACAGTTGCCGAGGCTCTGTCTCCTCCTCATGGATCTGAAGGTAGACACCATCTCTGAGGTAACTAAACGATCCATCCCATGGTGCAGATCCTGGCGGACATGATCGAAGAGCTGGTAATCTGTGTCTTAAATATCTATGAATTAACTTATCACCGTCAAAAAAACGTATGATTTTCTTACTTCTCTCTATCCCTGATTTTGGGTGGGCTTGTGATCACTTTTCCATCCAAATATCCTTTGCTGGGCTGCTGGGGGGTGAGATAACACTATTGTTGCGCGGAGCTGGCTCGGTGGACCGCATTCCGGTAGCCCGATTTATCTGTGCCTTTCGAGGAGATAAGTTCGGTTGATGAGGCCGTTGAAGGTCTAGTGAAGTAGACGGCAGATAAAATCGAGATGTCTATATGAGCTACAAGCAGCGCCCAAACGATATCCCCTTAGGGTGAATTTCGTAGGACAGAAATATGCTTCCAGTTTCCTAGGGAATGGCTACTGTGCTTGCCTTTTCAGGCCTGGGTTAGATTACTCTACTCTGGCTGGTTTTCGCCAAGGTTCTCTAGCTTCCTGTGTGTGCAATTTAGAGGGAGAATGGTTAATATTATAATAGCTTATTTTTGAAACAACGAAAGTCAACTAATTTCTAGTTCTAAATTAATTAATTCAGCACAACTTCTAGTTCTGTAATTTAGAAAGATTTATTGTTCAACAGTGTATTAAGGAAATTTGGGATCAATTATACAGGCTACTTATTCTAATTGTCACTATTCCCTCGTTATTGCCTCCTCCCAGACATTGGCCCCTTAAATCTCAATTACGCCGTAGAATAATCTCATAAAAGGATAGTACGAGTATGTTTGAACTATCTTTATAGTATTCATTAAGAATTTTTACTTAGGACAATTTTTTGGTTTTAAGGACAGATTCTCCCTTGAAATAGCTCCTTGGTGGTGTATACATAAATTTCCTCAGGTGCCTCCAGGTCACTAATATTGGAAGCAGCATCCGCTCGAGCGAGTTTATTTCCACTTAGACATAAGTCTAGGTACTTGCTTTGTTCTCCTCTATAAGGAGAAGTGTTCCCACCTGATATCATTCCGTGTTGTGTAAAGTCATCAGGGTGACCCCCAAAAGACGGGCCTGTACACACTTTTTGTAATATATCCTTCATTCATTCATTAATCACCCTTACTTTGCAGGACATGGCAGAAGCAACGCCTGTCAACACAACTAGATTTCAATAGGAGCCCCAGAAAAGAATATACTGCGTCAAACATTACTACAAGACAGGCTCTTTCAAGAAAGTGCAGGACATTTTCGTGCATCAGTTCGAATGTGAAAAAGCCCCCTCCAAGAGCAGAATTCAGAACTGCCTCAGAAAGCGTACAGCTGAGCTGGTCGAGAGCGTGAGAGAGTCAGTTCAGCAGAGTCCCAAACGCTCTGTGCGCAAGCGAAGTCAATCCCTCGGTGTATCCCGTGAGACTTGCAGGAGAGTGCTAATAATGAATTTAAAGGCCTACCCATACAGAATACAGAAGAAGCAGACCTTTACAGGCTATAGCAGTCAAGTAACTGGAGACCTCAACCTTCCTTAACCTTCTTTGGACCTAGATGAAGCTCACTTCCATCTTGAAGGAAAAGTAAACTCGAAGACAAATGTCTTCTGGGGGACCTCCAGTCCAAATGAAGTTGCCATTAAGCCCCCTACACTCCCCTAAGTGCACGGTATGGACTGCAATCTCATCCGGAGACGTCATCGGACCATTTATCTTCGAGGAATCTGGCGCGACCTTGACAGTCACCAAGGAGCGGTATGTGGAGATCCTCAAAAACTACAAGAGGGAACTGCAGACCCTGTCCCCATCGCATATGGGGAAGTTCTGGTCCCAGCAAGATGGAGCAAGCTCTTGCACCTCAAACCTGTCCCGAGATTGGCTGAAAGAGAACTTTGGTGGCCGTGATCAGTCTCAAGACATATTTTAACTGGGCACCTCACATCCCAGACTTTAGCCCCCAGATTTCTTTCTCTGGGGTTATCTTGAAGACATAGTGTACGCAGGGAGAACCAGGACCATCACGGAAGTCAAGAAAGCCATCAGAAAAGAGATTAGTGCCATTAGTCGGTCGGTTTGTAAGGACGTCATGGATAACTTTATGCTCTAGAATAAAGAAGAAAGTCCAAAGACTCTCATGTTTTCATATGTTTTTTAACACAATAAACTAGTTATCACCAAAGTTTTATTCAATCCATGCATAAAATTAAGAAATGAGGCCTATCTAAATTTGGGGCCAGTTTTAGAGAGGTCACCCTATTTCCTCATCAAATCTTTGCAATTTTAAGCAATTCCAAATATTCAACCTAACTTCGAAATCTTATTCTTTTTTAGAATAAATATAACCCGTCTTAATATCGATTCGTCGTTTACTTTTCCTAGTCACAATTTTAAGTCAACAACCAGCCGATATCGAAGCAATAATACTTAATAGCGATAATTTAGTTTTTTGGTTTGGCTCTTCTCAGAAGGTTACTTGTCACTTATTTGTGCAATGTGTGACCCCGCCCTAATTTGCTACAAGAAATATTTCGTACTTTTTGTCTTTTAAGCATATTGATGCATTTTTACTATGATTGCTTCTCATCACTTTTAATTTTGATATTTGTTTGGATGATGGGTAGAACCTCGAAACGTCGATAAGTATTAATTAAATGAGAATAATAAGCTTTCTCGTTCTTGGTTTTATCGATAACCTGAAAGTTAGACTACTAAAAAGCAATTTCATTGGATATATATATATATATAACAATTGAAAATCACATGACGCGTGATATATAATAGATGTAATTAAAGGCTCAAGAAAGTAAAAACTAGTAACACAATCCGGAAAATGCTAAGGAGAATATTACGTGAACCAATGAAAGCTAAGAAAGAAAATGGGAGATATAGAAACGGAAAAAATAGGGCGAACTATTTTAACGTTTATATGAAAATGAATCAAAGAATCCGTCACGGTGGTTGGTTTAATCTGTTGGGAGATATGTGCGGCTTCAATTATCCTTCTTTCTCTTTTCGCTAAACCCTCGTGAATTATTTTAATTACACCTCAATTAGGCAAATGGCCGAAATAATCGACATGTACTACCATGGCGTTTGATGTCCTATCCACCTTAATGTCCCTCTTATGCTCGTTGACCCTAGTCCTAATGTTTCTACTTGATTTACCATAGTTATTATGGTGAATCAGGTAGAGTAGAGGGTGGGGGACAGAGACCCCCATTGCGAGAGGCCCGCAGTGAGCGGAAACTTCGGTCCATCCGTGCACCTTAAACTGACGTACGCCACTCTCTCCATGGCATAGTCACAGAGAGTTCTTTCTAAGTTTTCACTTAGGCCTAGATATATGATCTTGTACTGCATTCCCCGTTGCTCCACCGTATTAAACACTTTTGATACATTCCAACAAACAATGTCCACGTAATTCCTTTCCCGTTTGGCTTGGGCAAGCTTTTCCATGATGACATTTATCGCCATCTCCGTACTTCGCTTTCTTCTAATCCCGAATTGTTATGGATTGTAGAGGGAGTTCTCCTCCAGATATGACACCAGTATTCGGTTGAGGATCTTCTCGAACAGCTTCCCACCAAATTCCAGGAGTGAAATCGACCAGTAGCTCTCTCTCAACCTGGGATACTTGCCGTGCTTAGGCAAGAAAATAATTTTTGCCCTTTTGTAAGCATACGGAAAGTATCTTAGGTTCAGACAGGCATTAAAAATTCCCCTCCTTTCGTCGATGATGTTGGCTGATGCCTTTTCAAATTTTAACTTTGTAAGCCCTGATTATCCTGGAACTTTCTGGAGGAATGAGTGGAGCGCGCCGAGTAGTTCCTCTTCGGTGATTTCGGCATCTTCATCGCGCTGTCTATCCACCTGCTGGTGAGAGCGCGTCCCATTTATTTGTTCGTTAATCTCTTATAAGATGTTACTTTCGAACTCTATATTGTAACCTTCGTTTTCCCATTCAGTAATACTGAAAATTCTTTCCCAATAACTTCGGAATACTTCTTCATTGTTTTCCTCTTCTGTTTCGATGTTTCCATCTTCTTTTAGTAGTTCAATCTCATTCTTCTTCCAGAAATCTTAGGGAGGTGCCTCATGGTCGAGACGATCGATTGCATCGTCTCCACTGTTTTACGAGGATCAACTGGTTGAGCCCTTCTTTTATCTCTTTACTTCGTTTTAATGAGTGAATTGATGGTTCTTGGTGTTGATCTCATACAGTAATTTCAGCTCCCGGTATAGTTCCTTCATGTACTCACTCCATCTAAATGTTGAGATGGTCCTGTATTCGGACTTAGGGATACAAGCCCTATCCACGTTGATAAGATGGTTATTAACCTAACAACACACAAATTTACAGGTTAGAATTTAATCAGGGGGTGGCATGGAACGAAAGTTTTTAGCAATATAAGGGCGTTCAATACAAGTCCCCTGATTAAATTCTGACTCGTAAATCCGTGTGTCCTTAGGTTAAGTATCTTTCTTTATTATTAGTTTGCCAGTGAATGAAGATGACAGATGTCTCCGTCGAAATAAATAAATAAATAAATAAATCGCCCCTCCCCAGAATACTGTGGTTTCTCTCCTGCATATATATCCGTGTATGTATATATATATATATATATATATATATATATATATATATATATATATATATATATATATATATGAATCCATTAAACCACATTGAAAGAGAAAACGGAATAATTTTTCCTTGCAGTAATATTGTTATTACCTTTTTCGAAAAATCCGTGCAGGAAAGCGATTCGAACCAGGCAAACTGAGGCAGCGAGCACCGTTTTGATCACAGTTAAAAGTATGCTTATCTGCGTAGCATAGTGTACTAACGGCATACTTTTAACTGTGATCAAAACGGTGCTCGCTTCCTCAGTGTGCCTAGTTCGAATCGCTTCCCTGCACGGATTTTTCGAAAAAGGTAAAAACAATATTACTGCAAGGAAAAATTATTCCGTTTTCTCTTTCAATGTGGTTTAATGGATTCATTTCCATCATTCTCTCGTGCTACTTTGAGATATATATATATATATATATATATATATATATATATATATATATATATATATATATATATATATATATATATAAATATATATAAATATATATATATATATATATATATATATATATATATATATATATATATATATATATATATTATTTACAATCTATTATTTATAATAATAGATAAAGATAACAATGAACAAAGCTTAAGAATACTAGAGTCCCTTTATATTAAATCCCGTGCCCCTAGTCTTAATTGTGACTGGTCCACTGCTCCCCTACTTATGACATAACTCTACTACCAATACAATCTTACCTATGTCCACTTCAATCCCCCCCTCCGCACTTCTCTCTGGAGTCAGACCAACGATGGTGAGTGTTTTGATGGTTCTCCCTTGTATTCCTCTAGGATTTTTAATATCCTAACTCATTATAAATTATGTATTTTCTTAGGTTTTGCATTATAGGAAAAAAGTCTCTCTTTTTGTAGATATTTGTCAAAACTCTTAATATTCTAATTTCTAGACAATTTTTTTAATATTATAATTCATTGTAAATTATGTATTCCTTTATATCATAGAACCCGAAGATGAGCGGACAGCTCGAAACGTTGTTTATACCCAATAAATGAAGATGAATTTCTCTGCATTCTATGTACTCTCATTCCTGGTAAAATTAAAGATTCGTCTGACTAGCAGCAACCCCATCGATTATATATATATATATATATATATATATATATATATATATATATATATATACAATCTGACAAAATTTTTACATAAATTAAGTGATAGTTCTCGTAAATTTTGCATTTAGATCTTATCTCGCATCTTGCGACGAGTTTCCTTGCAAAAAGAAATCAATCATTTCGAGAAAAATTACCAGGCAATTTCTTTTTTTTTAATTTTTTTTACAATTTTCGTACAAAATTTGATAAACTGGAATTTCCAAAATAATAGGGGCTTAGAGGATATACAGACTTGGTATCTACGATAACTATTACCAGTATTTTTTATTATTTACTCCAAATACATTTATTACCAGTGTTTTTGATTATTTACTAAATAATCATTAATACCTTTGACATCTTAGGATAGGTACTCGCATGTATGTACACTTTTAACGCATCCATTTTTACACACGTTCACTAAAAAGAAAAAAAAACTATTGACATGATAGATTTAGCACATATTTTGAAGGTTCAATGAACGAGGGTAATATAAAGAAAGCCCTTTGCTTGATATCTCGGCTTCAATATTCAACAGAATTAGCATTGACCACCTATTTATCTAAATGGGTGGAAGGTTGTGAATGAACCTACTTATAAACGCATAAAATGCGTAGATGGAAAGGGGGGTTCTAATGATAAATACTAATCGAAAATCAGCTGTAATATAAGAGGGCCCTAGACGTATCGATACTTTATCGAAATTGGACGATTCGCTTTCGATTGAGCTGAGGACCTGAACGCTAACCGCGCCTGTTCCAATGGCAAATGTTACCCACAGTGTCGGCTCTTTGTAGGACTTTGCGTCGATCGCAGTAGAACATTACTGCTCGAGATCTCGAATATAAGAGCATATATTTTACCGCTGTTGGGTGCCTCCCGATAATTAGGTCATGGACTTAAATGGAGTACCTTTAAATGAACAGTTTTTATCACTCTTCCTCACTTGTATATTTATAGTTGTTTTTATTCGTTTTATCCCAACTTTCGCTCGTTTTTAGGTCTTTCTTCCCCAGCATATGAAGGCCTCTGTAAAGTCAAACCGTGGTTCTGCTCCCAAATTGAAGTGGAAATCTTACTATGAGAAAAACTTCAAAATGAGATGTGAAAATCAATAGTAAACCGGTACCCACAAAAAAATGATACAGGCTAGTAACCAACTACCACAGTGCATTGACCTTTTTTTCTATTTTGAAGACAGCAGGGTGTCGTACATTTAAGGCGACACAGTAATTCAAAACGTAATGACACACACTAGTGTCATAACATATCGTCCTTCATAAAAGAACTAATAGAAAAATGCTATTTGATAACTTTACCGGCATGGTTAATTTAACGGTAATGTACAACGATTAGAGAGTAAAGACACGAGATGGTCAATATATTACGTCATCTCATAAGTAATGTGGTATTTTTCCATGTTTATCTTTTTTTTATTGATATAATTCAACCACTTTCTGAAGTTATTGTAAAAATCATTTGCCTTTCTGTTGACATCTTCACCTTCATCAGGTGATTCGCTCAACTACTGAAAAGATAGTAAGCTGATGGGGCTACTAGGGTGAGTATGTATAATGACTTATCAGTTGTGAATCGAAATGTTAAGCTTTTGTATGGTATCTCTTGTGATATGAGGTAGGAGGTTGTGTTAATAAAAGACCACTCTTCTTCTATTGATTAATGGTGGGCTTTTTTCTTTAACTGTTGCATTTAAACGGTCCAAGTGAGCGGATTAAATATCTTTGGTAATAGTCTGATTTGGGTTAAGAAGTTCAAATTGAATTATGACATTCTTATCCTATCAAGTTCACAAGATCCGTGGATGAGGTCCTTCTTTCAGCTGGAGTATTATTTTTTTTCCAGGACTAATCCATTGCCTAGAACGTATATTATTATTGTCCATGACCCTCTTTGTGTCTCCCGCAACAATTTTACTTGAAACGGTTCTATTTTAGGTCGAGAAAGGACAAATGTTGATTTAGTTGAAAGTAAACACCCGACAAGACGCTGCTCTGTGGAGACTGTTACACTTCCTGCATGGAGGACCAGAACGTTCTCCTGATCCGTGTCGTGATAAGAAAGGATCCCCTTTACTGGGTTGAATAGAACTCTTAGATGAGAACTGGAGAAGTTAGTGCGCTTCATCATTCTCCCTCTAAGCACCCGTTTTTTTCTATTTTCTTTAAGCACCTACCTCGTGATGTGTCATAAGAAAGGCCTAAGAACCTCTATAAGCAACGCCCTTCCACGCCTGAAGGCTAAAAGAGACGAGAACCAGGGCGTTGTGGTGCGATTAATGGTAAGGCAAGTTTTGCCCCAATAAACTCTTTCATGTGCCTACATGGTTGACCAGCTCCCTGCGTCCGTTCTCGGTTGCATAAGGCTCTACTGCTTATGGCGGGCCGGCTTTAATGCCTTGTTGGCTGTAAGGCCAACTAAAAGTTACGGGTACCGAGTGGGTCCCTCCTATGAGTGTGGCACAACAGATTTTCATATCCTGGCCGTCCTGTAGACGATTAATAGTAAAGAAATCCATCCGGTCGCCCTTCTCTCTGGCTTCTCAGTTGGGAGACTACTGGTTTCAAACGTGTTCTAGTTATCCTCTCTATTGAAGTTAGCATGTTGGCCAGAGGTCACATGTTCCATCAGAAGATAGCTTTAGCTAGTTTGATTAGTAAAGAGGCGTCGATAACCTGATTCTTGAAATGGAACCATTTGGTGAATGTGATGGAACTTACCAGGCAGCAATTATTGGTGTTCTTCGTACACTTAATGGCTCACCTGAGCAATAGACACCGTCCCCTACCAGGAATCTTGTGAAAGGGGTGGGTTATGCGAACGAACTCTTAGTTTACTACTTAGAACACTTCACCCAAGAGCTGGCCGACCATTGAGCGGTAGAAGTCGAATGTGTTATGAGAAAAATAAGAGGCATCGAGACGCACCTTACAATCTTCGTCAAGGGGTGACTTCGTCACTCCCTGACTCGGTGCGTGAAAGGTAGCGTCTATGACAATTCGCCACGAGAGACTTGCCGCGGACCCATCTCGACTCGGTGACTTCGTCGTCGGTCCAAGTGGAAGCGGGCCCAACTGGACGCCGGCCCAACTGGACACGGAACCCACTCGCCACGAACCAACCTGTCGCCGACTCAGGTTGGTGTGAAGGCAACTTGCCGCTATAGCCGCATATTATAAACCAATCCTAATCATACTTATAAAAAGCTAGTAAAGGGAGATTTTTCTTAAAATGGAATAAAAGAGACTAAAATGTGTTCGGTTTGGTTTGGTTAGGTTAAAGCTATGCTAAAATTCATATAGATATCATACCAGGGATTTTTATTTAAAAAACAATAAGGAATTGGCAGGAATGATTAGACATAGCAATATATTGCTTTGCATGGTGTCCTAGAATTAGCTACTTATCCGATCTTTCAATTTAAGGAAAGTGTAGATAGCTAATACGGTAACATCCTGTATTTCAGGCTTATTGGTACACACGTGAATTGATTCTACCCAGCTCCCCCAATTCTAGAAAAACTAGATCCATTTATATCTAAATCTATTCATATCTAGCTACAATTAGGTTACTGCCATAGGGGATCCCCGTAAGGAGCGAGGCAATGTGGCTTGCTGACCACCATGCTGACGTGACTCAGCGCTTTTCCCGCCCCAGATTAGCCTATTCTCCTTCTTTCTGACACTCTGTCTTCTTACCATGCTTCCTCACTTTCCTAACAATCTCTTCACACTTTCTCTCATCGGTCTCTAATTTGACAGAGTAGACGCAGATCAGCTTCCTCTCACTCAATCAACCCGGATCAGGGTTGATGGGGGGAGGGGACAGCGCCCCCTAACCCTTGAGCTCTTATTTGGGGGGGTAGTTTTTTACACACTGCTTCATCCCCACCCACACCTTTCTCACATCCTCTTTTTTTTCTCTTTTCAATATATATATATATATATATATATATATACATCGATTTTACGCTGAGCCTAAGGTGGAGCCGCCGTGCCGATGGGCTGCCCCGCCACTAGACGGGAGGAGTAGCTGCAAATGGGGGAGCTGGTTCTTCCAGCCCCGTACTCATCCCTCGGAGAGAGGGCTAATGGGTGAGGTGATTATCGTTTACATCCCGTATAAACTATAGGGTCACCATGCCCAAAGATGAACTTTACCATCGTGGTAGTCGCCTTCGGGCAGCTCCACCAAATAAATGGAGGTCCCCCTCCCCTGTGCTTTCACAGGAGACTTTCCAAAACTCTCCGACCGGAGAGGAGATTTACTCCTCTACTATACATATGGGTGTAGGGGACTACCTCTCACCTCTTTCTCTGGAGTCGCCCTTGGTCGACTCACCTTTTCCAGCGGCAGTCACACTTTTCTTTCCAGAGGCACTACAAAGAAAGCAGGCAGGAGACTCATAATTGACCGCTCCCTGAGAGAGCAGCTTGATTGGGCCAACCTCCAAAGGAAGACAGGGCCCGTCTACCCGTGCTCCCTAAAGTCCTGTGTCCACGAATATCAAGGTTACAGTGGATCAGTATACGTGCCCCCACCTCTCTTGCCTGATGAATGTCGGTTCGTTTGCCCAAGATGACACGAGGAAAGGTACCTCAAAAAGGATCCGTGATGTCTTAGGGGTGGGTGATGGCCTCATGGAGGCCCCCTTGAGATGGACAGGTTTCCTGAGTGACCCAACCTCAGACGGTAGGATCTTCCATGGGGTCGAACCAAGGCTCGGTGCCAAACACGGAACCCGAGTCCGCCCCTGTGCAAGCTCTTCATCAGACGGCTCAGGTCTCCGAGGCCTCACAAGGAAAGGGGGGACTTCCTCCCTCGGCTGGTGGCCCTGTGACAGCAGGAAACTTCTCTCTCTGGTGAATGAGCAAAGCAAGTGCATTCCTCGCCCTCCTCTCATAAAAAAACACAGGACCAAAAAGACTAAGGGCTCCTCTCTCTTGGGAGTAGCGGAGACGGACGGATACGCTGCCATTTCTTTTGTCAAGCGGCAAAAACGAAGACCGGCACGTGCGGCTCGGTTGCTCCTCATGAAGAGCAGTCCGTGACCAAGAATGAAATGCAAAAGCGGAGATCGGGGCCGCTCATTCAGAGGTTACCTGGCGTTTTCGAGCGTCTGGCTTCAAACGGTTCCTCGTTATTCGCTCCACTGATGGCAGCATGTTAGGTAAGGACAACATGATCCATCAGAGGAGTGCTTTAGCTAGCGTGATTGGTAGAGAGCCGAAGATGATCCGTTTCTCGGACGGTAGCCTTCTGGCAAATGCATCGAATCCCTCAGAGGTGGCCATGATTAGTGCCCTTCCGACATTAGATGACACGCTTTTAAGCGTAAGGCCGCACTCTAGCATGAACTGTGTGAAATAAGTAGTTTATGTGAGTGACCACGTGGAAAACACGTGGACTAATGGAGCGGTCAAGGTCAAGCATGTGATGAGAAAACGAGACTCGAGACTCTCCCCAAAGCCATTCGTCACGCTCGACTGTGACAAGCTCACTGAGTCGGTGCGTGCCGGTTGGTACCGCTACCGCGTGAAGGCATTCGTGCCACTGGCGCGCTGGTGTTACTACTCTCACCGCTTCTGCTATCCTAATCATTCCTGTAGACGCGCAAATTCGGGGTTTCCCGATGTCTGTATAAGTGGCAAATTGACCATCGTGTTTGGCCTAGTGTATCAATTGCAGAGAGCTACACCCCGCACTAAATTTCTTGGAAGAGATGCATTGTAGTGCGTATCTCCTTGAGAAGGTAGTCCAAGCCATTCATGCCCAGGATCGTCTCTCATTTCGCGAGGCAAAATAATTGTTCCTGGCGCGCCCGTCAATGCCTCAATGTTAATAAAGACACCCACTGTTTCTTGCCTCTCCAGGCCTACAAACACTGTCGGTTCCGCGCACATTCGGAACCCTTCTGTTGGTTCTGTCCACACTGTGCGCTCCCCTGGTAAAGCTGGTGGCAGTAAGGGTTCACCCCTAGCCTTGGCAAAACAACAGGATTCCCCCTACTTCCCCAGCGTGACACTTTCCCGAAAAATGAAACAGCCGTGCGCCTCCTCTTAGTGGTTAAACATACAGGAGGCAACACCCCAAAAGATAGTCGTGATAGCATCTTTTGGGCTTCCTAAAGCTTACCCCCGAAAGGAGAACAGCACTAAAGGAGCTTCAGCTCATTCGCCCACAGCCAGTGGTAGGTTGGATGGCTCGGAGGCAGTGGATCCTCCAAAAGAGGACCCCCACCTGCCTAAGGTTTTGAGGCGCACGGAGGAATAGACTTGCATGGCGATCCCAACCTCCCTCGATTAGTCCCCAAAGGTGACCGCGCCTCAGCGCATTGTCTGGCCAAGAGCGCCCGTAGTTTTGCTTCCTAGAAGCATGCGGCCATTCCCGTGAGGGTCTTCTCTTCGAAGAGGGCCCCCGCATCTCCTCCAAACTAGGCTTGGAGGGGATATTCCTTCAATGCAATTGCCACCGACTTCGGGCCAACTGGGAGCAGCTGCAAGGGCTCGTCTCCTCCCGAACCCCTCTTAGCTATTTCTTTGCAGGTGACCATGCTGGGAGCGTGCCCCCTGCCCACCCTCCCGTGGTATAAGGGTTTTACGACCCTACCACCACTGGATGGAGACAGGGCGGAACAATGTGCGATTTACACCAGGCATGATGTCTACTTTCTTCTCTTCGCTTTAGATACCTCTTTGAGGGCAGTAGCTGTGCAGACGCATATTGATAGGAGGTATAATGTTATTTCCGCGTACATTACACCGTCAGCTGACTTCTAATCTGGGGACTTCCGCCGCGTCGTGGCACGGTTGACGAGGCCCTTTATCTTGCAAGGAGATCTAAATGGTAGACACCCCCTCTGGGGAGAATATTCGATTAATCCCAAGGATCAAATCCTTGCGGACCTGATCGACGAGCTTGAGATTGGTGTCTTAAATGTGGATGAGTTTACGCATTCCTACCTGAAAGTCGCTTTAATTTTTTGCCTCGAACTAATCTGATTTGGGGGGGGGGGGGTCGATAATCATTTTCTGTGCCGCTGCCGCCCCAGAGCCACACCCGGTGGTGCTTGGCGTGGGAGGGATGGTTTGAATTTCAGGAAATGACCGATTTCTCAGTCAAGTATTTTAGAACGGTAGATGAAGCTGTTGAGTTTTCCGGGAATCTCATCGCTGTGGCCCTAACTACTATTTCTAGAATGTCTGGCCGCACGCCGATTGATCTCTTGGTCGTCAGTCAAGTGTGAGGCTGCTCTCAAACAGAGGCGTTGTGAGCGCCGCTACAACGACTTCACTGTCGGTGAACTTCGTCGGGCTAGGGATAGGTTCCAGTATGTTTCGAAGCATGCCCGCTGCTCTACTTGGCGACAATACTTGTCTTCACTTAACAGGAAGACCCCTCTAGCAGAAATTTGGAAGAGAGTCATAAGGATTCTCACAGAACCCACCTACTGCTTTCCAGGGAAATTGGAATGAAATCTGGAACCCCGCGTCCCTGGCTGAATCCTTCGTGACCACTTTATCTGCATTCTTTAGCCGGGATGCTGCTATGTCAGCGTTGCGCGTCGTAATGTCGCCGAAAGCCGCTGACTGCACTTTACCTGCATATGCTGAGAACTCTTTCATGATAGGTTTAATCTGAAATGAGTTTCGTTTCGCTCTCGCTTCGTGCGCGGACACCGCCCCTGCTCCAGAAGATTTCCCATACGCCTTGCGTCGACACCTGGGTGAGCGAGGCATGGCCTTTCTTGTAGATTTGTTCAACAGCATATGGGCAGAGGGTATCCTTCTAAATTTCTGGCAAATCGATACTGTGCTCGCTTTTTGCAAACCTGGGAGAGATCACTATATCCCGGCCGGTTTCCGCCCAATCTCTCTAAGCTCCTTCGTGTGCAAGTTGATGGCGAAATTGGTAAATGTTTGATTAGCTTTTTTCTAGCCTGCGGAGGCCATCTGTCATATTTACAGTGTGGCTTCCAACAAGTTCCACTCCACGTCGGATGATCTGCTCCAACTTAAAAATGGCGAGGCGTTCATTATTATACAACACTACATCTCGGTGTCGATGCAAAGTATTCACTTGTACGCACAAGCCCGTAACCTCCCTAGGTCACCAACCAAAAGCTCTCACTGCATCCACAGCTGATCTTTCCAATGCCTTTGCCACCGAGAGACACTTGTCAAACCTTAAGCCCTTTGGATTTATGTCTGGGAAACGCCTTTGAGAGATATGTATATCTCTCGGGCAGGTGGCACCCCTGGTTCTGCTCGGACACCACCCTGGATGGTAGCACCTTTGACTATTTGTCACCACGCCTCTGCTCCACAAGTTTCTATGGCGCCGGGAGTATTGCGTCGGGTATTTTAGTAGCACACTTCGTGTCACGCTGAAACCGTGCCAGTGTATAAGGATGACTCCAAGTCCCAATAGGAGGTCGGTTTTTACGCCGTATCTCCTCTGTTTGAAGTCAGTGACGCCACGGTTTTGGTGAGCGGTGGGGATGTAAAGATTATCTTCTGCTAGGTTCCTGGGCATGTAGGAATTCCTGGGAATATACGTGTCTATGAGAGAAGCAAAGAGTCTTCAAGGAAAGGGCAACTAGCGCAGCCTTTTGCTCTTCCTCACACCAATTACATTGCAGGAATACGGTAGCTCTCCTGGCTGCTTGGCAAAGAAGATGGGAGGCGATCGAGGGGAACTTAAAGTTACGTGCCATTGTGCTGCGAATGTTCCCATGGACCTACACACCAATGCTGCGACGGCTTTAGCTTGTATTCTGTCGTCTCCAAATTAGGCACACTTGCGAGATACATCGCCAATTGGTAGAGCGTTCGCCTGCATCATACTGTAAAGACTGCGTTTCTCCCATACTGTTCGGCACATATTTGTGGAATGTCCCAGTCTTGGTGATCTCCGCGCACGTTACCTGTCTCGGTACCGGGACGAGCGAGATCGCTACCGTTTGTCCCTTGTACTCGGGACGGGTTCCTGCACACCGGCTTCTGTACTTGACGACTTTTTGGAAGAGGCTCATCTCTTCCACTCTATTTAATTGGATTTGTAGGTTGCATGTTCCTGCGCCGGGGGAAGGCGAGCCTACCCACGACGCCGGAGCCCTCTTCCTTGTTGCCCTTTTACTTTCTCTTCCTTTTTTGTCGTTGTTTTTTGTTATTGTTTTGTATGGTTATTTATTTATATATCTTTATTTATTTATTAATATAACCCAGTAGTAGGCTCTGGTGAGAACGGCGAATTATGACCCAACTAGGCAGTCGCCAGATAGCCTCCTATTTTTTTTTTTAATCGTTCCGTGACTTTCAGCGCCTTGGACGCTGATAGGGCTACGTCCTTACTTTTTTATCGTTCTTTTGTTCATTCGAAGCTCGACTACGGATGCGAGTTTTATGCATCCCCAGCAAAGTGTGTATTGCCGAAGGTGGACTTGATCCACCACACTGGCTTTCGCCTGGCGACCGGTGCCTTCCGCACTTCTCCCATTGAGAGCCTACTTGTCGATGATGGAGAAATACCACTCGCTTTGCGCCGTGCACAGTGCATTATTCGCCTGTAGGCGCCAGCACGGCACCTCCCTCAGTCACCAACAGCTCTCCTAGTATTTGCAACTGATCTCGACGGTGCCCTTGCAGCCAAAGGACGCTAGTCATACACTAAGCCCCTTGAATTTAGGTCAAAGAAACTCCATCGAGAGCAAGGTATAGCTAATGGGCCGGTGACGTCCCTCTTCTGCCCATAACGCCACTCTGGAAGGTAGCACCTATGAATATTTGTCACCACGCCTCTGCTCCCAAAGCTTCTACAGCGCCGGGAGTATTGCGTTCGGCCTTTGGAGGCACACTGAGTGTCACGCTGGAACCCTACTAGTCTATACAGATGGCTCCAAGTCCCAAGAAGGGGTTGGCTTCCACGCCGCATCCCCTCTGTTTGAATTCAGCGGGGCTCTGCCAGGCGCTGCGTCTATCTTCACGGCCGAGATGGTTGCAATACACAGCTCGTTACGGGAGATAACCCGACTGTGATTTATAGCGATTCACAAAGCACCCTGAGTGCTCTTTGGAGATTGAGTCTCCGCATCACTTGGTTCGCGATATCTGTGACACCACGGATGTGGAAAGCCCGGCAGATGTCGAAATTATCTTCTGCTGGGTTCCTTTACATGGTGGAATTGCAAGGAATGAGCATGCCGGTGAGTGTCCCAAAGAGTCCGCAAGGACTGGGCGACCAGACCAGGGTTTTGCTCTTCCTCACACCGAATACATGGCAGTAATACTCGCTGCCCTCTGGGCGGCTTTGCAGAAAAGACAGGAGATGGTCGAGGGGAATTTCAAGTTACGTGCCATAGCTCACCAAGACTATTCCTATTAACTACCCCCCCAATGCCGCGACGGCTTTAGGCTGTTTTCTGTCGCCCCCAATTAAGCACACTCGTGGGACGCATCGCCATTTGATGGAACACTCGTCTGCGCCTTACTGCAACTACTGCGTTGTGCCCCAGACTGTTAGGCACATTTTTGTTGAATGTCCCAGTCTGGGTAATCTCCGCGCACGTTACCTGTCCCTGTACCGGGACTAGCGGGATTGCTACCTCTTGTCCCTTGTACTCGGTATGGTTCGTGCACTCCAACCTGCTGACTATATGATATTTTGGAGAAGGCTTGCTTCCTCCACTTTATTTGACGGCGGGCCTACCCCCGACGCTGCAGCGCGCTACCTTCATGTTACCTTTTTGCTTTGTTTTGTTTTTGTTTTTAGCCTATGATCTTTTTATTCTTGTTATTTTCTTATTTACCTATTTGGTTTTAATATAGCTTACTCGTAGGCTGTAGTGATTACGGCGACTTATGGCCAAGTAGTCAGTCGCCAGATGGGCTCATAAAAAAGAAGAATTGCTTTGAATACCTTCTTTCAGGCACTAAGAGTTTAGCTCAGCTAAACTGAATATAAATCATGCTTTTATTTCGGCATACGTCCACTTTTTTCTATGGTATGCATACGTGTCTTTACAAGGAAACCCTTTCTTTAAAATGTGTGGAAATGAGCAGCAAAGTTTCGAGGCAAGTAATCTCTGGAACTCCCTCCTTTCCTCCGGGGAGAACTGGACCGCAATCTTGAGAAAACAAATTGATGGCGTTGTTATTCGCGACCGGTTTATAATAATTTTAGCCGTGATGCTTCATACCAGCATTCGTTGCAATCAAAGAGGTCACTGAAGGCCGCAGACTGGACTTTACCTCCAGAGGCGGAGAACCCTGCAAAGACAAGTTTACACTTAAGTGAGTTCCATGCGCGGAAACCACCACCTATCTGGATGATGTCCTGTATGCCATGCTTCGAAGCCTAAGTGAGCGAGGTATGGATTTTTGTTGGATTTGTCCACAAGTTTCTGGATAGAGGGTAGACTTCTAACTGCTAGCGAATGGCTACTGTACTGGTTATTTAAAAATCGGGAAAAGATCACCCTACCCCGACCGGCTTCCACCCAATTTCTCTAACCTCTTGCCTGTTGAAGTGAATGCAAAAATTGTTAAATGTTAGATTTGCCTTTTTCTTTGAGAGTGAAGGCCACTTCTCTTTTACAGAGTGTGGCGTCCGCAAGTTCTAATCCACGTCGGATGCTCTGTTCCGATATGAAAATAACTTCTGCGAGGTTTTCCTTCGTAGGCAGCACTACGCTACGGTCTTTTACGATCTAGAGAATGGTTATGATACCGCGTGGTGATAGGCTCTCGTGGAGACCTTCCACACGATGGGAGCGACGGGACGCCTCCAAAACTTCTATTCGATGGGGCCGAAAGGATGCCTCCTGACCTTCCTATCTGAGTTCTTTCAAACTCGTCAATTCTGCGTACCGGCAGAAGTGTTTTTCTCCATTCCTTTTGCTTTGTTTTTTAATGTAGCCAAATACTAGGTTTAAATTTGAATGCGGCGACTCACGCTCTTAGTGGCAGTCGCCAGATGGACGCTTAAAAATAAATTATCCTTTGCCATCTGCTTAAAAATACTCGTATATTTCCTATAAAATTCTCTGAAGGACGAAGTAAATATGGATAATTAAGCTAAATGGCTACATGCTGTAATATGCATTCCAATTAGCCAGTGACATACACTTCCGTTATGCAAATCTCGACAATTATAATTAATGCTTATTAGTGATAATGAAATGAGAATAGGTGTAATCAACTAGTGCATTTATAATGTGACAAAAGAACAAATTAAATATAATAAATAGGAAAATGGATTGAGAGAGATCAAAGGTGTTGAAACGTAAACGATTGTTATGCCAATCCTTGCTACCCCTAAATGATGTTTGCAGAGGGGTGGCTTGAAAGTTGGTGGCAAGAAAAGCAAAGTTTAACATGTGTAATTGGCGATTTAATCAGCAGCGTATTTGTGCACAAATCCTTCAGTATTATAAATGTATATTCTAAATTATAATTTCTATCTATTTCAACTAACTAACATCTTCAAAGGTTCCAAAACTTCCCTTCAAACCAAAAGTCAATGTGTGCAAGTCTTCTTTCGAGCCTTTTACACCAAAACTTTTGAATCTTTATCTACACTCATACTCGTTCTTTCCACTTTAGTATCGTTTTTGAAAAAATATCAGGTTTTCAAGAAATCAATGTTCATATTCAAATGGAAATTAAGGTATTATTTATTGTGCAAAATAAAACATTTATTCAGCAACGTAGTTTCAATCATAATTAGAAATGCTCTCCTTTCGTTAAACTAAGTAGTGGATTCCTTTTCTAAGAATTCATTCGGTTTTTATGAAATAGAGGATTCGATGATACCCGTTTCCATCTCCTTAATATCAAATTAAACATTTCATTTATTTGATCTTGTAACGATTTAAATAAATGGTAATCACAAGGGTCCTGTTAATAGGGAGCATGAGGAAGAACTTCATAATCTAACGCAATAGTTTTGCTTGAGTCAAACGTGCCTTGTGTGGACGTACAATGTTATGAAATGAAAAATAACCCACATGAAAATGAAAAGATGAATCCAAGCACTTTCACACTATATTTGCAAGTTCATTTTCAAGGAATGAGGAGGAAACCCTTTCGGTTGACGAGTGATTGGCGGTTCTGTCCTTGCGCTTCATTTGAACCTTGCAAATTCTGACACATAGGTTAGGTTAGGTTAGAGAAGAAGCAATATTTATATGTTGTAAACGCCTTCCTTCAGACATTTATTTAGCTTAAGAAAGATCAAGGTATGACAACAGTTTAAAAGTGGCCTAGGTATTACTGCAGTTATCTCTAAACAGTTTGTAGCAAAACTCGAATAATTTAAACAAATCTAAGAATCATTTTATGTCTTCTAACATGAAATTGATTTTTTGATAACTTAAAAGAAAAGTTGGTCAAACTTCAGAAAACTTACGGCATATTTTTAGTGTTATAAAAGTACTAATGGTCTTTTTAGGCATTCCAGTTTCACTTTGTTGCGGAAAGTACATATTTTTAAGTTACGAGACCTTGAATTCTTTTAATGTGAAAGTAAACCATTATTTACACACATTGGCAACATTTAATTTGCACTTAATTTACACATTGGCAACCCTAGATACAAATAGTTATACGAGCGCCGCTTTCAATTTTCGCGACAAAACCCGTGTCTAACGTTTTTAATGGAGGCATATGTTTTTTGCGTATTTAAATTTTTAATCTCTAATAAGACTTCTTATAATTGCTCGGAAAATTTAATAGACTTTTGTTGAGATTATAGTTGAATTGTAAAAGCAAAGCTTTAAAATTGTTAATATACTAGGTATTTTAGATTAGGTTTCGTTGTACTACTTGTTACTGAGATGCTCTGCTATCTAAGATTGACAAGCCTTTTTCTTTAATCTACACATACGATGGGAGGTCAATAAGTTTTGAAATTCGGATATAAGGAAACGAGATATGAAGAAAAGTGTTTTATTATTTATCAATCTAACTACCCTCGACTTCAATGCACTTGCGCCAATTGTCTCTGAGGCTTCGAATCCCCGAAAACCAGAAATCTCCTGACAGCTGTTCACTCCACTCCTGGACCGCGAGCTGGACATCTTCATCGTCTCCAAACCGGCATCCACGCAGTGCAGCCTTGAGCTGCCGGAATAAAAAGTAGTCGCTAGGGGCCAGATCTGGACTGTAGGGAGGATGGTTGAGCTCCTTGAATCCGCACTCGCGCAGGGCAGCCTGTGCAACTCTGGCCTTGGGACTTTGACGACGTTTAAGTCGATCACGGGGCGTGAGGTTTCTATGGATCCAATGGGCAGAGATCTTGGTCATGGCCAAATTGTCGTGGATAATGTTGATAACACTTCCATGTGATATTCCAAGTTCTCGCTCGATTTCTTCGACCTTCACCCGTCGATTTTCGAGGATCATCCTCTCCACATGGGCCACATTGTCCTCGGTGGTCACTTCTGATGGGCGTCCTGGACGGGGGTCATCTTCAAGGGACACACGACCATGGCGGAATTCCCTATTCCAGCGAGCAATGGTTGCATATGAAGGGGCGGTGTCGGTGTACACTGCAACCGTGCGTTCATGGATCTCTTTTGCATTCTTGCCTTCCTTGGTGAAAAATTTGATCACTGCGCGGTGCTCAACCTTCTCCATTGTTGAAAAATTTGTGACTGACGATCTGCAATCAGCACTGCTTCTTAAATAGACGAGGCAGGAGCGTGCGGCTGCAGGTACTGACCTCTCATAATCTTTTCTAACACCCCCACAAACAGTTATTCCCCTTCCTCTGTTTTTCCCTACTTATTCGCAAAACATATTGACCGCCCCTCGTATATATCTGACATATACAAGTAAACTTAATAGTGATTTTGTTGCTCACTAGGTATTCAGGGCACTGCAAATGACGCCGAGTTTCATGCATCTGAGACAATTCAATTGTTGAACGCAGTTTTCCCATAGACATAAAGAGCTTATCTTAGTCTACAATATGCAATCCAAAATATAAGTTATTTGCTTTCCAAAATTTATCCCTTCTACAATCCTGTGAGATACGTGTTTCGACCTAAATTTGTACCCACACACATAACAAAATACTTATATTCGGGTAAATACTTGAAATTTCTAGCAGCCCTTTGATTTATAAAACTCATAATCCGCAAGTATGACATTTTAATAATATACACAAAGGAAATGTTAAAATAGTAAATGACACAAATAGAAGTTTGAGCTCCAAGCACTAATTCATGTCGCTGTATCCACAAGATGTTGTCCAAATACATATAGGTCAAGTATTTTTGTAACTGGCGATGGTACGGAAAAATTATACCTAAAGGCGGACTTGGCGCATCAAATAATATATAAAAAAATCAAATTAAAATCGTTTTCTCAAATTTTAAACCAATAAAGAAGATGGAAGGGAATGCTCAGGTATAGGAAGAACATAAAGGGGGAAGAACCAAATAGTATCAAGTGACTGGAAAATCACTTTCCTGACATAAGTGCAGTAAAATTGGCTCTTTACCAATACTAGACGAGACTTACTTAACAATAACCGAAAGAAAAGGGCAAACACACTCCTATGAAAAAGAGTCAGAAATACCTCTTGTTGCAATTTTAAAACTAATTCTATGCCTATGAATGTTATCTATTCTAAATCAGCTAAATGAAAAACAAGAATGACTAGCTGAATCTTAATAATCAAAATTTTTATTCGTACTCTAAATTTTTAATATGAATTTTAATATCACTATTGGGGGGGGGGGATATAACCTTATATCTTCGAGTTATTTCAGAAATACTGCTTTATAATTGAATGTAAAATAATGAGAAAGGCAATTTACATTACTGTTGTATGCAACTCTCGTCTGAAAAGAATTAGTTTTCTCCTTTATGACCTCAAGTATGTGGCCAATTCCCACCTTTCTCGTCTTCATTCCCACCACCTTACTCATCTTCCCTTTCTCTTATAAAGTGAAGGCCTATCAGGTCGTGTAAGAACGTTGTTTGCCTAACTAACCTCGCAGGGTCCTTCCCATCCATTCACAGGAATAATTCGCTGTAAGTTGATTGCTGCGTCTGTCATAATCAGCAACTAATGAATTCTTCCATTCAGGCCCTTCGCCTCACTCGGTTATTAGATATACTTAGGTATGTGCGTATTTGAATCCATGCTCATCCATCCTGTATGTACATGCCTAAAGAGCGTGGGGAGATGCAATTAGAAGTGGACGTGAGGATTTGTATTTAAGCAGAGAGTATGTAAAAACGTGAAGCGTGGCTAGCAGCGACTTGAAAGGAGTTTCGTGATGATGAAGTCTTCATCACGAATTTTGTATCATTGTGGCGAAGCGTTGCAGGCAGCAGACGTTTACAATACGATTAAAGGCCCGTAACAATGCCTATTTCCTGAGCGTTAAAAACTTTCGCCTTTATAGTCTGTTTTAATTTCAGTCTCTCTCATTATTCTCTCTCTTAATGAGAGGGAGGTGGGTTGAGGGGAGAGTTGAGAAAGAGGCTCGTTTTCTTTTGTAAAATCAGTGAGAATTCATTATTGCAAAGCATTGATGGAATATTAATGGGGAGAACTTTTACTACGAAATTGTTCAAGAAAATAATTCGAAACTTTCTCGAATTAACATTAAAAATGATAATGTTTTTAAATATTTATAATATGATACCTTGTCAGCATTAGAAGTTTAAAGATATCTAATTACAACAATATTTACAGAAGATTAGATAATTTGAAGCTGTCTTTTATTACTCTTCATTCTATTCATCTCAATCTAGTCCGCTTCCCTGATATTCTTGGTATTCCTTAGTAAATTAGTTTCCATTTAATATTTTTAAGAGTTCATGTTCTGTTTACCTGTCTTTTCCTTTATATCTCTGTTCCTACCATTGTTCTTTCTCAACTGAGTGTAAAAAATATCTTAAAATATCTTAAAACAAAGTTTAAAAAAGAGAGTTATTCTGAATGTTAAAAATAATTCGAAAGAACTATTTTTCTTATGGTGGAATAGAAAAATAAAACAAATTTAATAGGTTGATTTCCCCTATGTTATTTTGGGGGGTAAATATGGAGACGTAATCACCAATGAGATGAAGCGGACAAAATCTCCTCGTTTAATACCAAGGGGAGGTATAAGACTCGCGAAGCCAGAAAACTTCAGAAACAGGGCGGGAGTACACGAGCGACTTTGTGTTCGCCACAGCGTGGCGTGTTTAAGCCACTGTGTTTTGACTGAGCCACACCACAGAGTGGCCCTTTTGTATGGGCACAACGCCACTGCGGTACGCGCCGTGCCCTTCGAGGCCGCAGTACCAGCATTGGCTCTGAGAAAGAAGTAGTTGCATTACTTCTGCTTCTCCACATTCCTATGAGAATGTGGATTCCAATAGGTTTCCATTGTTTATAAGCCACGCAGCGCACACGAGCGACTGTGGCGAGCTGTCGCTGATCTCCGCCACAGAGTGGCGTGGCTCTTTGTTGAGGACCCACACACACGAACAACTGTGGCTGAGCGACGGCTACGTGCTGCCTGGCAGTCACATATCTAACGTTGAGTAGTTTACAAGTGACACATTTTACTATACCATGGCTACATTCGATTATTATTGAAATTTAAGACCGAACTGCGATATGGGACGTACGCTGCAATGACTACAGCAATAAAATTGCAAAAGCCAAGTCATGGGAGGAGATGTGTGACATCTTCGTATCCGGCTTCAGAGAGATGGATTCTGCAGGGAAAACCAAATCGAGTGTTTCTGTATTATAGTTACAATAAAGTCCATATACGACTCCGTTACATTTATGCATGGAACACAATGAATGATAATGCATCTCGAATACATATTTTACACAAAGAAATAAACACATTTGTTAAGAAATTAAAACTAAGTCCTATTAGGCTAACTGTTTACATTTAACCTGTCACTATACCTACACTTTGTGTCCAATCAGTCTTTCTTGCCAACACACTGATCCTTCTTCACTGGAAAATATTCTGTAAACTTCTCTTATTGTGAGAGCTGATCGAGGTCCTCCTGCTTGTATTGCACCGTTACCATTATACAGACCTACAATATTCAGTGTGTTTTCAAACTCTACACCATCCCTTTCTCTTACAAAGTTGTGCAAAATTCAACATGCCCTCATAAGATCTTCAGCATTCTCAACCTTTACATCTAGTGGTCTGTGGAATATGCGCCAATTATTTGTCAGAATGCCAAAAGCACTTTCTATGTATGGCCTTGCTCTTGATAGGCGATAGTTAAAGATTTTCTTTTTGAGAGAGAGATTTATGCCCCCCATTATGGTCGTAGCATGTGAGTAGGGAGACCAAAGGCCTCGTCACCAACAAAAACGAAGGGAAGTGGGGCTCCATCGGCTGACACTGGTTTATTACTTGGTATGCTCAATGTATTTTGCTGCATTTTTTTGTGGTAGAGGTTACTGTGTTTGTAGATGAAGGAGTTTGATGCTTTACCATAGGAACCAATATCCACATAAGTAAACTTCTGATTTGTATCACATAGAGCCAGTAACACCATTGAAAAAAACCCTCTTGTGACAAAAGTATGTAAAACCACTGCCTGTTGGTTGAATGATCCTCACATGCTTTCCATCAATTGCTCCTATGCAGTTAGGGAAACTGTGCTTGAGAGTAAAAGCCTTCTTCAATCTTGAGCCATTCTTCCCTTGTCAGTTCTGGGAAACATAGGTCATGTAGATGCTGCCCTATTTTTTCGCAGACATCATATACGATCCCTTCAAACAGCTTTCTTTTCTCGTTTAAATTTGCAAGACAATGCTACATGAAGATGAAGTTGCAGAGGATCCAACTGAGGGGAGAAATGCGGAGAAAAAGTCTCAGCCACTGTATCCTTCCACTCATCAAATGAAGAGGAAGAAACCAGTACATTCAGATGACCAAGTTCTTTTCCAAGCTTTAGCAAAGAAAGCAAATGCGCCAGATGACCCTGATAAACAATTCCTGCTTACTCTGCTGCCCGACTTCAAATGTATCCCTGAGAGTGCAAAGATAGATGCTAAGGTTGAATTCATGAATATACTTAAGAGGTATAAGCAACATCAAACACTTGCTAATCAGTAATATTTCCCTCCACAACATAATTTCTTCCCAGGTCCAAGTTCATCAATGAGTCATGCACCACACAATTTCTACCCTAATATCATACATTCACAACCAACATCAACATAATGCCAACCAATATCACCTCCCATACCATCCCCTACACCAGCTGCAACTTCACAGGCAATGGCTCCATGGTCTGACTGTTCAAGCAGTTATGATGAATATTAAACCAAATAAAACTTTGAAGTAAAATAACATTCCCATATTTTCAGGAGCATATTAACTATTCTTTCTTGTAAAGAAGTATGATAATTAAGTTAGATAGGCAAAAGGAAATCCTAGTAAATCATATATTCCAGTAAAAGTGAAATACACTCTGATAGTTCAGAATCTTTAATAAAGGTCTGCTACTGATAATTATATTATTTACATACCTTAATGTTATGGCAAGTCTCTCCTCAGCTGGAATGCTCCTCCTCATGTTTGTATTGGCTTTCTGGATGTAGGGACCAAGTAAGGTAAAGGAGCTCATTAAAACTTTCTTGAGACATCCTGAAGTAGTTGAAGAATTTTGCACTGTCTGTTCTCAAAGCACCCATTATGGTGTAAAATTGTCCATGAGTCAGCCTCGATGAAGTTATTGGGTGCATCCATAGTGTTCTGTCTTTCACGACGACGACGGCGGCGGCGCAGAAGCAGAAGTAATCCAACTACTTTGTCCTCAGAGTCCATGCTGGAACTGCGGCCTCGAAGGGCACGGCGCATACCGCAGTGGCGTTGTGCCCATAAACAGGGGCCACCCTGCGGTGTGGCTCAGTAAAGACACAGTGGTTTAAACAGGCCACGCTGTGGCGCTACAGTGTGGCGAACACAAAGTCACTTGTGTACTCCCGCCCATAGTCTTCAATGGCTATGAACTTTCACGTCGACAAATTTCAGCTCTTTCTTTACGAACCATATTTCAAAAACATTCGGATGAAGATGTAATCGATAATCTTCGCTTAACATAAATTCATCTTCGCCAATTTTTACTTAATTCCCGTAAATTGATGAGGAAACAAACAAAAAAAAACCGTAAATTTGCCTAGTTCCACATCGAAAATTAAACCAGAATAGGATTTCAATGGCTTGGTGAACTCATGCTTTCAAACCATCTACTCTCTTCTCTTTGTATACCTAAATGTCTTGTGAAGAATGAAAAGGTAACCTTAACATAAAATTCCTTAACTCTGCAATCACTACTTTAATATGATAGAAAGTTAAAAAGAAACATCCTTCTCTGACTTTGATCATTGTTGCCGAAATATATGCGAATTTATATGGAGTAAAACACGAAAATGCAGACCATTTTAAGATTTTGAGCTTCATTTTGAAAGTAAAGTGTTAAACTAATAGATTAGCTTAACATTTCTGAAAGTTATTTTGAAATCAATGTTATAAATATTCGCATCATAAAAAAATAACCTAACCTAACTTTAAAACTAAAGATTTCTTCAAAAAAGAAAATGTGTAATTAGAATTAGCGCATGAAAATGCATTAGTGGTGAAATTCGATTTAGTTCAAATAAATATAACAAATTCCCAGTAATTAAATTCCTACGAAAAAAGTTGAACTAAATGATTCTTCTATAACGTGCATGATAGTAAAGCGATATTATGCTTACTCACGCTGCTCGGGGCGGATTCGTGCACACCGACCTGTGGACTTTTAGACTTTTTGGAGGAGGCCGGCCATCTCAGTATTATTTAAAATAATAATATTTCTTCAATTTATTTGTCTTTCTTTCGCTTTTTGTTTGCATTTTTTTTTTCTCTTTTTTTTAATCTGGAATCTGTCTTTTAATGTAGCCTAGTTTTTGGCTGGCTTAATTGCGGTGACTTATGCCCTAGAAGGCAGTCGCCAGATGATATATATATATATATATATATATATATATATATATATATATATATAAATTACGCAAGCTGTGGGCACAAATATCAGATAAAGTGATAGTCGATTGAATCATTGCGTTAACTAGATAAACATGGCCCTCTTATTAGATTTAGAAATGGTGCTCAAAATTTGATTTAGTTCAAATGAGTATAAATTTGAAATAATACACAAGTATCCCTCTAGATTCAAGAAAGAAATTGAGGGATATGGATCTTCTTACGTTTGAGGAAAAGTTAGGTTTATGTATAGGAAATACGGACAAGTGTTTAAATTTTAAGATTAAAATATATATATTTTTAAAGAAACCCTCTCAAAAAGGGTAACCAAATTAGGAACATTCATGAGACCAATTCTTAAAACCTTCTCACCAAGAACCAGTATCACAAAGGGAAAAACCCTTATGGTATCTAACGATCGATAATGGCTTTCCACCCACCCTATGTGTCAAATCATAATAATAACCACTAAATCTCCTACAAGTAAAGTAGGTAGAGGCAAGGGAAAATAGAATGAGACAGGTACCACCACGATTTCAGATTAGGGTGACATCTGGATTCTCCGCTTACCTCATCCGCGTAAAGGGAAGTTCGCTGGTCCATTTCCACCAGAACGGTCATCCGTGATCACGATTCAGGACAACCGTGGTATCTGCTTTGCATTTTATAAATCCGGGGAATCTTAATTGCCCCTTCACACTAGACGAGCATGATAGAAAGGCCATTACGAAGCAGTCGTGTGGATAAGTCGCGTTCAATAGAATGTAAGTATCCTTGCGTCGCTCTATATTTTTCTCTATTTACAAAAAAAGAAAACCAAGGAAATTTCTTGTAGACTTTAGAGGGTTGATTGCCCCTAATGATGTAACCTCGGCATCAAATCTCCTGATAGAATATAAAAGTCAGCTCCGTCCTTTGAAAAGGGTGGATATTTGAATCAATTTTGCTATCACTCATAAACGCCTCGTCCTTCAATATTCTGAACAAAGAAAAACCGAGGTGCGTCAAAGAGTTTTCATTCTAAGAAGAAAGGAAAGAAAACACGGAGAGAAAAATTGAGGAAAAGGAATAGATGAAAAAACTTAAGCTGCTCTTATGGGGGTGTCTTCAAACCCTCCAGGAACAAACTTATACAAAGAACAAAGCCTACTTGCTTTTATCACTAAGGGCAATTATTTATGTTTCGATGGCCAATTGAAGAATCCCCCTCTTCCCAACCAAATGTGCTTGAGGTGGATATTGTAGAATTGAGTGTTGCTGAGGTGGACATTTTACAGTTGATCATTGCTCATGATACTAATTACCTAGTTAAAACAACCAGTTAATAACGGATATAGTTGATGGTGAGTGGTTAAAACAGGTTATTCCTTTGGGTATACATAATAGGTTATGAAGTAAAGAGCATCTTCACATTCCTGAATACTTACCCTCCTCGTGACTCCTGTTGTGACCTGTTGTAAATCCTAATTGTATGAATTATATTCTCACTCAAAGATCGTGATACTTTTCAGGTTGTGATTCTTCCTTTGCTGTGTGAGGATTCTTTACCTGTGATTAACTGATTAAAACAACATGGACTTCTCAAATGTGAGGTTGATTGCGCGATTTTATATTCAAGAATGGACTGGACGAAATATGCAAAAACAAAGGATAGATATGCATGAAAATGCCAAGTGAAAGTGCTAAAAAATCAAGTCACCGTTATCAATACGGACCGGATCCTATTTTGCAAAGGAAAAATTCTCATTGCAGACGTTGTTCCAGATATTTATTTATAGATTAAAAATAGTGGGGAAAAAAAGCTGCATCCAAACAGTTAAATATTTTGGAGAAACCATGGGCTGTTACAACCCTTTTCGTGAAGTATGTACCAACTACTTTGGAGCGAATCCATTTTACTTGAGAAGTCCCGAGGTTGTTGTGGAGGTGGACGTCTTGCTTTTCTTACAAACTAAAGAGCCATCGGCGATGGACGGGTGTCTCTTTCGGCATTGTGGGTTTTAGGTTTAGTTAATAACAGTGTAACTCCTGCGGCTGGCTAAATGGATACCATGGATCGAAGAGATGCGGCCAGTCTTTTACCCATTTTGCAAGCAGTCGTGCGACCTGGGTCTATCATTCGCATCGACGAATGGAGATCCTACCGAAATTTGTAAGGTCATATCTTCGTTCAAATAACCGTCAAACATTCGGTGAACTTTGGCGACCAGGTGAATGTAGTCCATACCAAACATATTGAGTGGTACTGGAACAAGAACAAGGCTCAAATTAAGAAAATTCCTGGCTACGGGAGGAATTTTTAAAGTCTTACTTACAAGAATCAATGGGGAGAGACTGTTTTGCCTGAAATTAGTTTGAAAATTTGTGTCAACACATTGCTTTGCAATATCTTTAATATTTTTTCTTCGTATACACTCCTTTCAGTAAATTTCTTTTCGATTATAATGCTATTGTTTAATTTCTCTTATCATTTAAACATTATGTATCGGGGTTGATATTGTACAATTGAGTTTAGTTGGGCAGTTTGTATAGTTTATAAATAGGGGGATTCTACTCTCGTGGTATAGGCGAATATATAATATAATGTCTATTATTAGTATGAAGGGGGAGAACTCAGGCTATTGAAGCAAACCATCCAATGACTGAACGCCACTTTGATGCGTGGATTAGAAAGGTCAGGTTGAGACGTGGGGGAAAACGCTTAACTAATCAGGTAGAGTTCGAGGTTGGCGAGATTTGAATAACGAGGCAGAGAGTGACATTCAGGTTAATTAAAGATCCAAATGGGCTCACAAGATTAAAGAAGGAAAAGGGAGGCTTAAGGATCGGAGGGCAACAGCGACTTCAAGGAGGCTTGAGGCAAAGTAGAGGCTCAGCGAGACGATCTTATCGACGTCTTCAAAGGAGGGATCTTCGTCAGGAGAAAAGTGGGAAGGAATGGTATGATCTACACCTTGCTTCCGAAGCTGTGAAGGCGTAAGTTCTAACCTTAGCTGTGTTCTATGAGGGAGCTAGAATCTTTGGTGCTTCTTGGGAGATGTATGTCTACCTCAGTGTAACTTCGACGGTGCTGGGGGCTTCGAGGACTCGAAGGAGCAATTCGGCGGAGCTGACTCAGAAGACATGGGCAGAGGCTTCCTTTTGGCCGTGGATGCCTTACCGGTGAGAGTGTGTCCAGCCTTCCGTTGGGTACACACCGATTTGGCACGAGGGATGTCTTCTTGCGAGCGAGCCTTTTTCTTACTATTGTTTCAAGGCGGCTAAGGGGTATGAATATGGAGAATCTTCTCATGCGGAAGATAAGGAATAACTCCCACTTTAGGGATTCGCAGGGTGCAGCTGAGGCGCCAAACTGTCGGCGATAAACAGTTCTTTAACCTCCCCCTCTCTCTATCTCCGCGGGGGAAACAGCTGGAATTTACGACCGCATAGAGTATGTTCTCTACCATTTACTTAGTTTGTAAGATGGAGGGGGGGCATCTGGGCTTGCTTTGCCATGTGACTCTGGCCCGCGTGGGGTCTGGCTAACCACGAGGCTTCCTGCAAAGTGCTAAGCATTGCAAAGAAGGGGAGAAGGGGTTATCCTTGTACACTACAATTGATCTTGTTTAGGTTTCTTGCAGTAATTTCATCACCAATTTAAACTTTAAGCTTTTCTCAGTAATTACCTTAAGTTTAATCTATGATCTAAGCCATGAGTCACTAAGGCACATGGTATCGATTTAAGATTTTGCTACAATTTGGAGTTCAATTTTCACTCGGCTACAGCCTAAGGGGCACGGTGTTCTGTTTTACTGTATGGAAGACTGACGGCCCTCGGCCTTAGGCCTCAGATTAGACTGTTGTTCTTTCTGACACCCTGTGTTTTTACCGTACTTCCCCATTTTCCCTACAACCTCTCCCGCAAATTTCTCTGGCCGGCATCTAATTTCGTAGAGTAGACATTGCCGAGCTTCCTCTCACCGAGCCTTTCCTGATCGGAGCTGGAGGGAAGGGGGCGTTGTACCCCTACCCCCTAATTTGGAGTAGCGCATTTTAACAACCTGCTTCATCCCCACCTTAAACTTTCTCGCATACCCTCGCTTTCTCTTTTCATCGACTATTAATTTTACGCCCAGCCTAAGGTGAAGTCGCCATGCTAATGGGCTGCCTAGCCAGCGGGCGGGAGGAGGGGCTTCTAATGGTTACGGCTGGCTTTGCCGGCTTCGTATTCACCCCTCGCAGAGCGGGCTATTGCGCTGGGTGATTAACGTTTAAATCCGGGGATAATAATCAGGTCCCTGGGCAATATCTGAATTTTTTTTAAACTGTCGACCCTTACCTTCCCACTGAACTTCTCTTAGGACCAAGCCTCTTCTACCGGAAAGCAGCCTTACTCTTCTCCTAATCATAGAGGTGTGATGGACATCCCCTCAACACTTTCGCTGGAGACGCCCTTAGGAGACTAGATCTCGTTTCTAGCGGCAGGCCCTCCTTTACTGTACAGGGAACTGCCAAGAAAGCACGCAGGCTGCATACCTGCCCGCCTCCCTCTTCCTGGATGGATGCCGAATTGGACTTGGGATGTCTTAAGGATGGGGGCAACAAGGAAGCCGCCCCTGAGATGGAAATGGCCCAGAGGTGACCGAGCTCTATACGGCAGGATCATCGGTAGGGTCAAATCCGGGCTGGGTGCCAAGCACCTAAACTGAGTCTGTCTCTGTGCAAGCTTCTCCTTTCATGGCTCGAGCCTCCGAGGACTCACAAGTAGAGGAGGGGCCTCGTCCCCGAGCTGATGCACCTTTGAGAGGCAAGACCATCTCGATTTCAGTGAAGGGTGTTGATGAGGCCGGTCCATCTGGCCTAACAGCTCCTTCCGGCAGTAGAGAGAAACAGGTTCAATCCCAACCCTTCTCTTCCAAAAGAAAAAAAATAAGAAAAAGACTAAGTAGACCAAGAAACAAGTCGCAAGTCGGAGCCCCTCATTGAGAGACTAACTGGTGTTTTCAAGTCTGCTAATTTCAAACGCTTTCTGGTTATTCGCTCCACTGATGGTAAAATGCTGCCAAAGGCAACATGATCAATCAAAGGAAAACACAAGCTAGCGTGATTTTTAGAGAGTAAGGTGACCCTTTTCTCGGAAGGGAGTCTCCTGTCGAATGCGTAGAATCACTCAGAGGGGGCCATAATTATTCCCCTTTGGACACTTGAAGGCAGGCCGGTGAGTGGGGCGCCACACTCTACCAAGAACTTCGTTAAAGGACTGGTTTACGTGAGAAAACTCGTGGACTAATCCATAGATAAAATAACCTTAGAACTGGACGATCAGGGAGCGGTCAAGGTCAAAATTGTGATAAGAAAACATAAAAGGGCCTCTAGACCCACCCTTACATTCTTCGTCACGTTCAACTGTGACAAGCTCCCTGAGTCAGTGCATTCCGATTGGTCTACCTCATGAATGCATTTGTGCCACTGCCGCGGAGGTGCTACTACTGCCACCGCTTCGGCCATACGACTCGCTCCTGTATAGGTGCAAAGTCGGGGTTACCCTAAGTCTGTGTAGGTTTCTCAAGGCCGTACACAATAAACCCAAATTGTGTGTAGTCAAGTGTGTCAATTGCAGAGAACTGGATTCTGCTTCCTCGTAGCATTGTGAACGTATCTCATTGAGAAGGAGGTCCTGGCCAGTCAGGCCCAGTATAGGCTCTTATTTCGCGAGGCTAATGACCTGGTCCTGGGGCACCCAGCGCTGCCTGGGGCCTCTTGTGCCTCAATGTTAAGAAAGACACAATCTGGTCCTGGCCCCTGCAAGCATACGAGCATGGTCGTATCCGCGCCCATTCGAAACCGTTCTATGGGTTCTACCGACTTCGATCGCTGCCCTGGGAGGATAGTAGTACAAAGGGTTCACATCCAGCCCAGGCCAAACCCAGGATCCCCCTTGCCCTAGGGTGACCGTTTGCCGTAAGGAAAAACGGCCGCGCGCCTCAACCAAGTCATTGAACTCACATGAGGCAACATCTCTGAGGTTGAACGTGAGACAGTCAGTCTTCTAAGGTTCCTAAAGCTGCTACCCTAAAGGAGTACAGCACCAAATGAGCTTCTGCTACTACTTCAACACCCATTAGTAGGTTTAATGGGTCAGAGAGGGTAGATCGTCCTAAGAAGGGATCCCTACCTCCCAAACTACCCCGCAAGCCTAAGGTTTTGAGGCTGAGAGATGAAAAGACTCCCATGGGGACCCCAACCTCCTTCAATAAGTCCTCGAAGGTTACAGCGCTTTCAGCGAATTTTCCGACAAACAGCAGCCGAGGTTCTGCCTCTAGAAAGAGTACGACCATTCCCGTGAGGTTATTCACTTCGAAGACAGCCCCGCATCTTCTCTGAGCTAGGCCTGAAGGGCAGATTACTTTAAAAGAATTGCTACGGACTCCGGCCAACTAGGTGGATCTGTGTAGGTTAATCTCTTCCCGTTTTCCCTAAGCTATCTTTCTGTAGGAGATCTTGTTGGGCGCGTGTCGCCTACCCAGCATCCAGGGACATAATGGTTTTGCGAGTAGATAACCAAGAGAGGATGGCCAGTCAGTAGAATGAGGAATTTATACCAGGCATGATGTTTCCGTTCTTAACCTTCTTCGCGACAATATCCCATTTGGGCTACTTAAATTCCTCATATTTTCAGAAAAATATCTCATGTAAGTTCGTGGTTTCTGACGTTTGTTTCAGCCAATAGCACAACTTTTCCTCATTATTTTTAGATAAATCAAATTTTAATGTGCATCACAGAGTGAGTCATAAGAACTATTGCCGCCACAGTCAAAGACATTTCTTGCTTGAGTAAAACAAACATAGATAAGTTTTCTCTACTTTTTAAATACCTCATTTCAAGCTGTATCTTTCCAGCAGTACCCGAACAAGGGGTGCACTGTTATGTCTGCGTACATTCCATCGTCAGCCGACTTCGACTCGGGCCCTTCAGCAGCATCGTGGCATGGTTGCCAAGGCCATTTCTCTTGCTCGGGGATTTGAACATGAGATACCTCCTCTGGGGAGACTACTCGTTTAATCCTAGGAGTCGGCCCCTCGCCGACCTGATCGATGATCCGGATAAGAGTGTCATAAATGTGGATCAGTTTACGCACGCAGCCCAAGAACCGCTTCATTTTCCTGTCTTGATCTCTTTTTGTGCTTTGCAGAAGCACATCCTGATATTCGGTGTTTAGTAGTCGATGACCTCAATGGTATTGATCACTTTACTATTCAAATACCATTTCATGGCACGCTGCCGCCTAAGTGCCCACCCCGGTGGTGCCTAACGGGGGCGCAGTAGGCCGCATTGGCTAATATCTCTGTTTCAGTCGAGGAGTAGGATTCGGTAGATGAGGCGGTTGAGTTATTCTCCGGCAATCTCATCGCCGTATGCCTAACTACTATTCATAGAGCCTGCTGCTATTTTGCACGCCGGCCACTTTCGTAGTAGCCAACCGAGTGGGAGACGGCCATCAAACAGAAGCGTTCTGCCTACGTGCGCTATAAAAGCCTCCGAACGCATTCTCTGTCGGTGAATTTCGTTGAGCTAAGGCTAAGTTTCGGAATGTTTCGAATCACGCATGCCGCTCTTCATGACCGGCATGCGTGTCATGACTTAACGGAAAGGCAACGGAAAGTTCTTGCAGGACCCCCCTCTTTTTTTCCAGGAGAATGGGACCGCAATCTTGGAGCCCGCTTCCGTGGCCTAGTACTTCGCGACCGCTTTCTTGGCATTCTGTAACCGGGTACTGCCCCGCCACCATTCATTGGGCCCCTCATGATGTCGCGGATGGCCCCCAACTAGATTTTACTTCCTGAGGTAGAGAACCCTTCAACGACAGGTTTACAATGCGTGAGCTGCATTTTGCTCTCGCTTCGTGCAAAGACACTGTCCCTGGTCACCGCCAGATGAGCTCTTTTTAAAAAAAAAATGTTTCTGGTCATGACGATGTCCAGTATAGCCTTTTCGACACCTGGGTGAGCGAAGGATGGCCTTTGTGTTAGATTTGTTTAAAAGGATCTGGGTAGAAGGTTGTGATAGAACGAGTTCAGAGCTGCATTCATTTCAACTTCTATCACATTTTATTTAAAACCATGAGGCTACCCACGTGCATCTTCGATTCGAGGCTTGGAGTCTTATCAACAGCTACCGGACGCCAATGTTTAAACAAGGAGGTTATCGTCCCCCCCGTTCGCCCCCATACGCCGACCTCGCCAGATCGAGTTAGGCTTATGGACAGATAAGGCATTTTTCTCCGGCCCAGCTGTGCGTTCCCTCGAAGCTTCCACCCCATTCTCCCCCACGCCAAGGAGATGTCCTGGCTATTTATATGGAAACTTTACCACTAAGATCAGATTGGAGATCCAGATTTTCGTCGCGAAACATCACCACGACCCTCTCTCCCTTTGTGCGCCAAGGGACCTCGACCTCGAGATTCACCATCACTTGTCCAGAAGGAGGACAATATTCCTTGAGTGCCAAAGGTTCGAGCCTTTAGTGCCCCTAAGTCCCCAAGGCATCCCCCCCTGTTGTTCAAGGAGAACAACATTAGAACAACCATTGTTCGTTTTGAGCCCTTCGCCAAGAAACGGTTCTCATCCCCCCCTGTTGTTCAAGGGAGAACAACATTAGAACAGCCATTGTTCGTTTTGAGCCCTTCGCCAAGAAACGGTTCTCACCCCCCCTGTTGTTCAAGGAGAACAACATTAGAACAGCCATTGTTCGTTTTGAGCCCTTCGCCAAGAAACGGTTCTCACCCCCCTTGTTGTTGAAAGGAGAACAACATTAGAACAGCCATTGTTCTTGAGCCCGTAGACAAGAGACGGTTCTCATCCCCCCCTTTGTTCAGAAGAGAACAACCTAGAACAGCCATTGTTCGTCAAGCCGTTCGTCGAGTAACGGTTCTCCTTTCCAAGACGCCACGTCAGGATCCTTTTATCCCCCCCCCCTTCGGCTGGAACTCGCCAGCGGACCGAATATTCCTTCAAGTACCTTCCACTGCACCCTAATGAAGTTACGTAAGCCAAGCGTCACCTTTTGAGTTTTGATCCCTTATTTGTCAATTCTATCCTGTGCTTTAAATGGTTTATCGAACCATCCCATCTCTTTAACTCCATATTTGTTTTACCTTTTTTGATCCCTTAAATCCTTGGATTAGCCCGAGTCTCCACGACCCTTTCCATTCTGTTTGTCAATATTTTCCGTTTTTGTGTTTTGTTTATAGTTATTATTAATAAAACTCTATTTTATTAATGATAGCAATATTATTATCCTTGAGCTCAGTTCCACTTCTTAAGCATTTTGAAGATATATAATATCGGCCGCCAGACAGTAAAACGCACTCTAAAGATAATTAAGGAAGTTCCCTCAACGAATAGTGTTATATATAGTATCGTCGGGAGTCATTCTACGACATATATATATATATATATATACTATTTAATTTGGTATCAGGTGTGTAAGGTGTAACGCTATATCTTTGCAAACACTGGTCTCAGTCGAGTAAAGCATAGTGTTATTCGTTATAATAATAGAATATAGTAGTTCCCTTTTGTTTTAACGATTGCTATCCCCTTTTTTTTTAACCTTAAGAAGCTGGAGTAGCTCAAGGAACGGTTATAATAATTTGTTTTGTTTTTTTTTTGTGATTTTAGTCAGTGGTTATTTAGATTGAGAAACCAAGTACGAATAGGTCAGTGCCCATATTTAGGTAGGCTAATTCTATAGAGGCATAATTCTTGTTGCAAGGAATTTTAGTTGGTTGACTAGTGCGCCCCCAAGTGCAAAGATGACTCAGTTTGAAATCTTTAAAGCGCAAGGAGAGTCCTGTGGACTTTCCGGAAAAGAACTAATTGAGTACATTTAAGAGGAGCAAAGAAGAGAAATAGAACTCCAACGAGAAGAAAGAAGGACGGACTCGCGCTCCTTCCCAGGGAAGCTGACAAAGTTTCCGAGCCCCGTAAAACCCCAAAACTTCTTTCCCCAATACCAACAACGGGACTCCAAACCTCCCGTTAAGACTTCTCCTCCATCTCTCTTCCCGAAGCGACCAACCATATGCTTCACCTGTGGTGTAGAAAACCACATGAGCTGGAATTGCCCCCAAAATTCTAGCCTTAAAAGCGGGCCAGCCCACCAAGTTCACCAGATTAATGCAACCCCGGCTCCCCCGGTGGTGCAGACCCAAGCAGAAACTTCTCCCCATCCGTCAGGCCACCAGGTAAATTTTTTTTTTTATAAAAGTTCAGCGGGAACTTTGAAATATGAGGAGGGCAGCGTGGACAGCTGTCGAGTATCGACTCTCGTCAGGGACACAGGATGTACATGCTTCATCTTGTCCGACGAACTCCTCCCAGTGGCCTCTAACCACGAAAAATTTGCGGTGGTACGTGCCTACCTTGGGCGGGCGAACAGATTCCCCGTCGCTAGATGTTACCTGCAGTGTCAATATTATAATGGCTGGGCTGAAGTCATTGTAGCACCAATAAAATTCTGTTCCGTACTTATAGGAAAGAGCCCCCAAGTAAGTTTCGACCCTGTGTTTCAGGCCGCCCTTCCTCAAGGCCGAGATAAGAAAGAAGCCCAGGAGCCCGTCCCCATCAGAACCCCGATACCGTCCGATTTCTCGGAGACCCCTAACCAGGACTTTAGGACGGCAAAAGAGGAGTGTGAATCACTAAAACCCTTAGGTGATAAGGCCCCAGACAAGGACACGGAGACTGTCCCTGGACCCCAAGAAAAAAAGAACCCTCAACGCGCCCATGGAGATACCTTCGTAGAACTGGACGATGCATCGGCGCTTGAAGAGGACTGCCCCGCGGAGTCCCTTAAGGTAATCCAGACAGTGTGCATCCAACCTGATGCCGAGTACCCTCCTCCTTTTCTACCAGGCGAGTCTTTGGAACCCTCTGACCTGGATAGTGACGCGCAGCTGACACCACGTCAGAAGAGTCAGCTCCAAGAACTAATTAAATGGAATCACCATTTATCCACCCTATTAGCTCTTTTCGAGCAACTGCGTGAAAATGGCCTCACCATTGGCCCCAGCAATGCCAGTTTGCCCACGAAACCATCAAATATTTGGGTTTCAAAATAGGACAAAGCAAGTCAGGTCCCCACGAGAACAAGATTAAGGCAATCGCCGACATGCCCCTCCCGATTACAAAGAAGCCATTGAGATCGATCCTAGGATCAGCTTCTCCCTATCAGCGATTTGTTCCGAATTTCGCTGCAATTTCGGCCCCCCTATGCCCCCTTCAGGAAAAGAATTTCTCCGATCGTTTACGTTGGAATGATGTCGCTGTTTCCCATTTTAATCAGCTCAAAAATAAGTTCATTTCTGCCCCCATTTTTAAGTTGCCCAACCCGGAAAAATCATTTGGGGTTAAGACCGACGTGATCAACGAGGGCATTGGAGGTGTACCCCTTCAATACGAGGATGACAGAACGAGTCATCCAGTTGCATATGCTAGCCATCTATTATTACCACGCGAAAAGAGATATGCCACTAGGGAAAAGATAGCTCTATCAATTATCTGGGTCATAGACAAATTCAAGCTGTACTTGATATGTAAAGAATTTCGAATAGGAACCGACCACCGTCCGTTAGCCTATATTAGGAATTTGAGACACTCAAACGGCCGCATCATGCGCTGGAGTTTACTCTTGCAAGAGTATCAATTTAAAATAAATTATATCAAAGGTTCCGATAACCAGGTCGCTGACGCACTCAGTAGGAATGCGTTACCGAATAGCGTAGAACAATTGTATTCATAGGATTAGTATCTCCATGTAGGTATATACCGTCTTGTACGACTTAATTTAAGATTCTTTTGTAATATAATTAATTAATGTATATGTCTGAATTTTGTAACGCTCAATGTCTAATTTTTTTTTATGTATATATATTTGTTCTTATTAATTTACGTATAAATTATTTTGTCCCGTATGTACTAAGTTTATATCATTTCATTGTTCCATGCCTTTTTTTTTATTTGTATTAAAGGTTATTTTCCCCTGTAATCTAAAGATCAAAATAATCATGTATTGAGGTAATAATAGTTAGGTGCAGGAAGATACGGTTGGTACAAGAAAACGAGTTCCCTACAACGGAGCTCTATCGTTGTCCCTTCTCTCTTTTTTTTTCGAAGTGACAACTTCCCCTGGAATGGAGGGGTGTGATAGAACGAGTTCAGAGCTGCATTCATTTCAACTTCTATCACATTTTACTTAAAACCATGAGGCTACCCACGTGCATCTTCGATTCGAGGCTTGGAGTCTTATCAACAGCTACCGGACGCCAATGTTTAAACAAGGAGGTTATCGTCCCCCCCGTTCGCCCCCATACGCCGACCTCGCCAGATCGAGTTAGGCTTATGGACAGATAAGGCATTTTTCTCCGGCCCAGCTGTGCGTTCCCTCGAAGCTTCCACCCCATTCTCCCCCACGCCAAGGAGATGTCCTGGCTATTTATATGGAAACTTTACCACTAAGATCAGATTGGAGATCCAGATTTTCGTCGCGAAACATCACCACGACCCTCTCTCCCTTTGTGCGCCAAGGGACCTCGACCTCGAGATTCACCATCACTTGTCCAGAAGGAGGACAATATTCCTTGAGTGCCAAAGGTTCGAGCCTTTAGTGACGCCAAGTCCCCAAGGCATCCCCCCCCTGTTGTTCAAGGAGAACAACATTAGAACAGCCATTGTTCGTTTTGAGCCCTTCGCCAAGAAACGGTTCTCATCCCCCCCTGTTGTTCAAGGGAGAACAACATTAGAACAGCCATTGTTCATTTTGAGCCCTTCGCCAAGAAACGGTTCTCACCCCCCCTGTTGTTCAAGGAGAACAACATTAGAACAGCCATTGTTCTTGAGCCCGTAGACAAGAGACGGTTATCATTCCCCCCCCCCCCTTGTTCAGAAGAGAACAACCTAGAACAGCCATTGTTCGTTTTGAGCCGATCGCCAAGAAACGGTTCTCATCCCCCCCCCCTGTTGTTCAAGGAGAACAACATTAGAACAGCCATTGTTCGTTTTGAGCCCTTCGCCAAGAAACGGTTCTCACCCCCCTTGTTGTTGAAAGGAGAACAACATTAGAACAGCCATTGTTCTTGAGCCCGTAGACAAGAGACGGTTCTCATCCCCCCCTTTGTTCAGAAGAGAACAACCTAGAACAGCCATTGTTCGTCAAGCCGTTCGTCGAGTAACGGTTCTCCTTTCCAAGACGCCACGTCAGGATCCTTTTATCCCCCCCCTTCGGCTGGAACTCGCCAGCGGACCGAATATTCCTTCAAGTACCTTCCACTGCACCCTAATGAAGTTACGTAAGCCAAGCGTCACCTTTTGAGTTTTGATCCCTTATTTGTCAATTCTATCCTGTGCTTTAAATGGTTTATCGAACCATCCCATCTCTTTAACTCCATATTTGTTTTACCTTTTTTGATCCCTTAAATCCTTGGATTAGCCCGAGTCTCCACGACCCTTTCCATTCTGTTTGTCAATATTTTCCGTTTTTGTGTTTTGTTTATAGTTATTATTAATAAAACTCTATTTTATTAATGATAGCAATATTATTATCCTTGAGCTCAGTTCCACTTCTTAAGCATTTTGAAGATATATAATATCGGCCGCCAGACAGTAAAACGCACTCTAAAGATAATTAAGGAAGTTCCCTCAACGAATAGTGTTATATATAGTATCGTCGGGAGTCATTCTACGACAAAGGTATACTCTCAAACTCCTGATGAATCGTTTATGTGCTCGTTTTTCTAAAACCGGAGAGGGATCACTGTACCCATGCGTGTTTCTACCAAATCTCTCTAACTTCCTGCGTGTACAAGTTGATGAATAAATTGGTAAATGCTAGATTAGCCTTTTTCTGGGCAGTGGAGGTCACCTGTCTTCCGCATAGTGTGGCCCCCATAAGTTCTACTCCACAGCGGTTGCCCTACTCCGACTGGAAAATGCCGTCTGCGAGGTCTTGTTTCGTAAACAGCACTACGCCACGGTGTTGTTGGATATGGATAAGGCCTATGATACCGCATGAAGAAACGGTATAATAGTGTCTCCACACAATGATGGGCGATGGGACGCCTCCCAATCTTCATCTGTGAATTTTTGAGAGATCTTTGATTCTGTGTACGGGTGAGGGGTGGGGGGGCCTTCTCCGGCCCATGTAGTAGAAAGAGGGTACCTTGTGGGGAAGTTTCATCAGTATCACACTCTTTGCTCTGAGCATCAACGGCATCACCTTGGTTCTGCAGGATGATGTTCCCGATACGATCTGCATGGACAACCTTTCGATCTCTCCTGGCGCGGCCCAGATGCTAACTTTGGAGTTTCGACTCCAACAGGTATAGAAACATTTCTCTTTCTATGCAAAGACTAAGGTGCTGCACTTCTTCCTCCATTCGTGGCTCCACCCTGTCCCATAATTATTTAATAGGATTTTCCTGGAAATGGTGGACTTTTACCTATTCTTTAGTCTTGTATTTGACCGAGGCCTCACCTTGGAGGCTCACATTCGCTGCCTAAGTCTCTTTTTTACCCGCACCATGGACATTATTCGTGCCGTAACGTTCAGTACCCGTAGAGGTGCTGATACCAATACTGCCTTATCTTTCTATCGAACCTTTGGTCGATCAAAGCTTGACTATGGATGAGGGTTTTCTTCATCTGCAGCCGAGCGGGTATTGCGGAAGGTGGACTTGATTTACCACAACGGCCTTCGCCTAGCGACCGGTGCCTTCTGCACTTCCCCCATTGAGAGCCTACTAGTCGATGCTGGGAAGATGCCACTCGCTCTACGCCGTGTACGGTGCATCATTTGCCTGTACGCGCGAGCCACGCGCCTCCTTCGGTCGCCAAAAGCTCTCACTGCATCCGCAGCTGATTTCAACGGTGCCTATGCCGCCGAGAGACGCCAGTCATACCCTAAGCCCTTTGGGTTTAGGGCTAGGAAACTCCTTCGAGATCTAGGTATAGCTCTCGGTCCGGTGCTGCCCCTGGGTCTGCACAGGATGCCACTCTGGAGGGTACCACATTTGGCTATTTGTCTCCACACCTCTGCTACCAAAGCTTGTCCAGCACCAAGAGTATTGCATTTGACTTTTTGGGAGCACACCTCTTGTCACGCTGGAACCGTGCCAGTGTATAAGGATGGCTCCAAGTCACAAGAGGGGGTTGGCTTCTTCACCGTATCCCCTCTGTTTAAGGTCAGCGGGGCTCTGCCAGGCGTTGCGTCTGTCTTCACAGCCGAACTGGTGGCAATACACCACTCGGTACGGGAGATTACGTGACGTGCCCGGTTCGGAGACCGGATTGTGATCTATAGCGACTCAGAAAGCACCCTGAGTGCTCTCGGGGCGGTGAAATCTCCGCATCATCTGGTTCGCGATATCCGTGACGCCACGATTTTGGTGAGCCGGGCGGATATGAATATTATCTTCTGCTGGGTTCCTGGACATGTAGGAATTGCGGGGAATGAGCACGTCAATTAGGGCGCCAAATAGTCAGAGATGACTCTGCGACCGGATGAGCTTTTCGCTCTTCCTTACACCGACTACATGGCAGGAATACGGGCTGTCTGGCAAAGAAGATGGGAGACAGTCGAAGGGAACTTAAAGTTGCGTGCCATTGAACCACGACATTGAATCCCCCAACGCCGCGACGGCTTTAGGTTGCTTTCTGCCGTCTCCGAATCGGGCACACTCGTGTGACGCATCGCCATTTTATGGAGCGCTCGCTTGCGCCCTGTTGTGACGACTGCGTCGTCCCCCAGACTGTTTGGCACATTCGTGTCGAATTTCCCAGTCTGGGTGATCCTCGCGCACGTTACCTGTCCCCTTACTGGGACGGGTGTGGTCGCTACTGCCTGTCTCTAGTACTTCGGATGGGTTCGTGCACACCGACCTGTGGACTTTTACGAGGAGGCCGGCCTTCTCCCCGGTATTTAGTATTCAACTAAGGATCGCGGTCTTCTTCGCCGGGGGAGGGGAGGCCTTCCCCCGTCGACGGAGCTCGCTCTATATTTTTTCAATTTGTTTGTTTTCTTTAATTTGGCTTTAAATATAGCCTAGATTTAGACTAGGTTGAGTACGGCGACTTATGCCCTAGAAGGCAGTCGCCAGATGAGATATATAAATAACAAAAAAGCTTCCTTGGTTCTACCCAGAAGGCCACCTTAGAGTGTACCATCTTTTTTTGTTTGCCTTCTTTTTTACTTTGGTAGGATAAGAGAGCAATGAAACAAACCAAAAATCTATCTCTCAAGTGATAGCAAACAGTGCTGCATAGATATAAAGAACCTGATTGTTAAAAAAAAAATTTTTTCTTTTCATTTGATTAATTATTGGTCGACACGCCTCTACTCCAAATTTTAGGCAGCTCGAGTTGTTTTGTGTTCGGCCTTTTTGGAGTACTCATCGTATCACACTGGATCCATAATACTGTATACAGATGTCTCCAAGTCTTAGGAGAGGATTGGTTTACCAGCCTTATCCCCTGTTTGAAGTCTGGGGGGATCTACAAGGCTTGCGTCTATCTTCACGGCCTATCTGCTTGCAATAATCTGCTCGGTATGAGAGATAAAGCGGCGTTCCCGGTTCGGAGATCGGATTGTGATCTTCACTCTCCCTGGTTCAAAATATGTGTGACGCTACGGTTGCTGCAGCAGGGCGGAAAATAAGATCATCTTCTGCTGGCTTCCTGAAAATGTATGGATTGTAGTGGATTTGAGCGTTAATGAGGAACCAGTCTTCGAGGACTGGGTAACCAGGCCAGCGTTTTGCTTTTTCTCACACTGACTTCATAGAAGAAATAAAGTTAAACCTCCGGTATGCTTGGCAAACAAGATAGGAGAGAGCCGAGGGGAACCTAAAGTAACGTGCTATCGTGCCGCAAGTGTTCCTATTTACCACGCCCCAATGCTGCGACGGCTTCAGATCATTTTCTGTCGTCTTCCAATTGGCTACACTCGCCGGACGCGTCGCCATTTGATGAGTGGACTCCCCGGGAACTTATTGCGAAGACTGATTTGTCTTCTACACTGTCAGGCACTTTCTTTTTGAATTTCTTTTTCTGATGGATCTTTGAGCTCGTTACCTCTCCTAGTACCGTTACTAGCGGGATCACTACCGCCTTTTCCTTGTACTCGGAACGAGTTCGTTCACTCTGGTTTTGGCCAACGTTATTCAGTGCCGAGGGGAATGGGAGCTCCCTCGACGCATGATGATGGCTATCAAATTAATAGAGGGAATTTTCCTTCATTGGAATTCACGTGTAAGCGGAGTAACTGTGAAGAGCTTCCGAGCATCGTCTTCTTTCTAGTTTTTTTTCTTGAGGAGGCCATGATGAGCGCCGGTCCCCTGCCTAGCATCCCAGGGTGGCATAAGGATTTTGCAACCACACAACTAGAGGATTGGGGCCAGGCATATGGATGCGCGATAAGCACCCCGACATGATGACTGTTATTACTTTTCCTTTAAATACTTTCTTTCAGGTATTGGCAACTATCCTAGGATCAGAGGTGAGACCTCTTTGTCTGAGATTTTCTCCTCGTCGTGGTATGGTTACTCGTCTCTTCCACGGCAAGTTGAACGGTAGGCAGCCTATCTGGGTAGACTACAGGATCAATCCCAGGGGCCAAATTATTGGCTTCCTGATCGAAGAGCTGGAGATCTCTGGGCTAAATGTGGATTAATTCACGCATCCTTGCTCAAGAAGCGCTTCAAGAGAGTGATCACCTTCTCAAACAAATATCATTTTCAGGCAAGGAGCCGGGGAAATCTGAAGCCTAAGCCGAAAAATAAGCGGTAAATATGTACCAAAAACAGTCACTTAATATGTAATTATGTATCAAAAGGTTAAATGCAGGGAACAATATGTTCCACGAGCAGGTAAATGGACGGTAAAATATGTACCAAAACATGCAAATTAGCTGTCAATCGGTTCCAAATGCATACAAATGGGCGGTAAAATTCTTAGAAAACAGCAAAGTCAGATAGGTATTAAATATGTACCGAAAGAGGCAGCTGGGCAGTTAATTATGTATTAGAAACAAACAAATAAACGGGTGATTTAAATAAAGGCAAATATGCTGTAAATTATGTACCCCAAATTGTCAAATGGACAGATAAATTCTGTACCACAAATAATCAAATGGACAGCTAAATTCTACACCCAAAATCTGTAAATGAGTGATACAATATGTACCCAAACCAGGAAAGTAGGAGGTAAAATCTCTGACATTGGTAGTACTAAAAATAGGCGAATAACAGTAAACTCTTTACCCAAATCAGGCTAATAGGAAGTAAAAACTGTAAAAAAAACCCTAATGAGCATAAAACCTGTACCTAAATCAGGCAAATAGGCAGTAAAATCTGTAACAAAAAAGGAAAATGGGAAAGAAAATCTGTCCACAAAATAGACAAAGGTGCGATAAAATGTGTACAAAAAACATGAATGGGCGATAAAATTTGTAATAAAATTAGTCATATAAGAGGAACAATCTATTGCCAAGAACAGCCAAATCGGCGGGTAAAATCTGTACCAAAAAACATGTAAATAGGCTGTAAAAGAACCAGCTCTGACCTCCTCACGTTATTTGGAAACCACGTGCGATTGTATCCCGCCATGGAAAACATCACTTCCTGTTTGAGGACATTCGAGAAGTTTCGACTCCTGGGCGTATTGGGGAATTATCCCCCAATCCTGCAAATTTGTCTAGAGCCCTCTCCCCAGCGACGAGGATAAAACGAGCCGCTTGTTTTTTTGTGCCTTGCCGTTAAAAGCTGAATTTTGGTCCACCTTTGGAGCTTCATCACCCCCTAGTCCGAATTCCCCTTTCCCCCTTCCGGATCACAAATACAAATACCCGGTTTTGACTGAGATCATGGAGCCTCGCACGCACCTTAAAGTCGTCTTCATCGTCTCGAGTCAAACGGCAATCCTTTGAAGTTGCGCGACAGCCTCCTTTCGTCTAATCGATTCGAAGAAAATCTCCATCGATTACCTTTGAGGAAAAGAAGTTTCCTCTTCCACTGGAATTACGAGTAATCCCACATTTTCCCGTCGAACTTCATCCTTGAAGATTGGCTATCTTCATCGCTATTCCTAGGAAAGTTGGTTAGAATCGTGCCCCACTTGCCTTATTCGGATCGTGCCTCACTTGCCTTATTCGGATCATGCCCCACTGGCCTCCTCCCAAGCATGACCTTCCTCGAAGTCACTGACCCGTAAGATTGACCCCCCCCCCAATTATTAATATTGTCAAGTTCCCTCTTTTGATATGAGCATAGTAACGCTAATTAATTAATTTTATTTTGAGAATCCATCCTTATCATAATTATTAAGAGACTATTTTATTTTATATAATTCCTTTTTGCCTATTTTTATTCTTATTTTGATATTTGTAAAAAAATTATATTTTTGTTGTTTCATTTTTAACTAACCTTGAGCGATACTCTCGGCCTCTTCAAGTATATCTCGCCAACTTCATCGCTATTGCCTGATTTGTTAAGGATTTAAAACCCAACGCCTCGAGTTTGACCTCCTGGTCGATCGTTAATCCTTGCGGCAGTAGGGTTCGCGTTGCAGTAGGTGATTAAGTCAGCCCCGCCCCACACACACACACACACACACATAATATAGGAGTAGGCTATACAGTTTGTGACAAAAGCAAACAAATTGTCCGTAAAATTCTTATCACAGTGCAAATCTATCCTGGTTGCTCAAACGATATCATTTGGGGAAGAGAAACAGGCGAGGATACATTCGCGTTATTATATATCTCCCTTTTCTTGCGTTATTTATTATTATTATAGATATTTTCTTTTTCTTTATATGTACTTTGTCAAATTTATTAAATGATTACATAACAGATCTTTTGAAAATTATTGTAATATTTTCGGTCGGTGTCGACAGTAATCAAATTAAAGCGTCAACAAAAGATGGACAGATTACTAAAATTAAACCCAGCAGGCGGATTACAAATGTCAAATGCTTTAACATTTCGATCTCGTGAGATAAGCAATTTATCTCCTGAAATGTGATGAAACGTTAATATCTCAAGTGTTATGATTGCAAAGTAGAACCCAACGTCTAAATCAAATATGAATATATCTCATCTAAAAGTATTATTTGAATAAACCAAAATTGAGATCATAGCCAAGATCTTTGCTGTCATTGCAATCCATGATTCGTGTCTTAATTGCTTAGAAATATCTTTTCACTTCTATTTATAATATCCAATCGAATGATAACCGCAGTAAAATGGGGCTCCTTTTATCATTCGTGTGAAGAGGAAAGATTTAAAGTAGAAATATCTCTAAAATACGTCCTTCAAAGAGGCTAAAAATCCTGCTATGTAGTGCTTGCTGTCTGATCCTTGTCTTTTTAATATGCTCTCTCTTCACTAGAGTTTGGGGTAATGTTGGCTGTAGCAATTATTTTCATTCCCCATCTCTTGCACTGGATCTACATTTCCTGGACACGCGCACTACTTGCCCAAATAAGTATTCATACCATTACTTAATATAAATTTTTTGCCATGATTAGTGAAAGGTTTATTTCAAGGTAATGAAATTTGGGGGAATTCAAATAAACTATCAAAACTCCGCCCTGCGAGCGTTTTTTGCAAGGCCTGCGGCACTTGTTCGTTTCGCTCACAAAATTAAGTAAGTGTGAGAGAAAAAAAGGGTTTTTTATTTCACAACACATTCCTAATTACTGCGAAAGAAAAAAAAATATTCCACAACAATTTTTAAAAAAAATGCACTGACGGACAAACACACACGATAGGATCATTATAATAAGATGTATTAATAGACACCAACAAAATTCAAGTTTGATAGAAAATAAAGCAGAAATATTTTTGTTTTTTTAAGTTCGCAACCAAAAAGTATCGAAATTATTACATAATTTCGAAGTCACACACGTGAAGTTTGTTACTTCATAATTTAGACTCGTCAAGAATAGTCTAAAATGTTCTTGAAACGTTTTTTTCGGCAACTCGACAGTCTTATTTGACAAGCAATCATCATGATCAAGTGTCTTCCCACATTACAGTAAGAATAATTATGAAGTTCAAATCTAAGATAAGTTATGAGAAGATTTCAGAAAAACTAAATGTTCCTTAATCTACAATGAAGTCAGGAATAACAAAGTTTAAGAGAATTGTAGATCTCCCTCTTTTGGGTTGTCCTCGAGAAATTCAACTTCGCACGGTTCGGAAGATGCTTAGATACTGGGTGGGGCAGATCAACTTGCTTATTTAAATTTGGCACCCTGAAACGATGGTTGCCCCTAGGAGGGTGGTGGTATGTACATTCGAGAGGGTGGGGCATGAAATTGTACTGTAGCTCTGCATCGCTTTGTTCAGTTAGCATCATGGAGTGGACGAAGGTGGAGCGCGCGTTCGGTGTCGAGGCATACTTTTCTACCGGTCGCTAAATCATCGCCACGCAACGTGCATTACGTACACATTTTAATATTGCGCCCCGTGGTCGTGTTCGTGGCCGGCAGTCGATTGTTTCATGGTTAAACAACTTCAGGGAAACTGCTGATGTCAATAATCCACGCGATTTGGTTGCTCGAGAAAATGCATGTGAGGCGCTTCTTGGCATGCCTCACGACACACTTGTTTTTTTCAGTGATGAGGCTGACTTCCATCTTTCGGGATCTGTAATTAAGCAGAACATGCGCCAGTGGAGCCCTGATAACCACAGACAACTTCATCAGCGTCCCGTATATTCACAACGTGTAACTGTTTGGTGTGCACTATCGTGAGTTGGAATAATTGGTCCATGGTTTTTTGAAGAAAACGAACGGGCAGTTTCAGTGACTTCTGACCGTTATGTCCACATGATTCAGGAGTTTTTCCTGCCAATACTCAACCAGATGGATGTGAAAGATGTATGGTTCCAGCAGGACGGCGATGCAGCACACGCAGCGCGTGTGTCAATGACTGTTTTGCGGCTTTACTTACCCTGACGCATCATCTCCTTGAGGGGCGATCTGCAGTGGCCAGCACGCCGCCTGATTTAGCACCCTGCGACTATTTTTTATGGGCCTATCTAAAATCACTTGTCTACAACGATTGTCCTAGGACCCTGGCTCACCTGAAGAACAACATTCGTCAAGCTGTCGCCAACATACCCGTCGATATGCTGGAAAGAGTTGAACGAAACTTCCGAGTTCGATTAACGCAGTGTATTGAGAATAATGGACGCCAACTGCCTGATATTATCATTAAAACTGAGAAACCATAAAGTTTAAATGTTGTTCTTGATGTTGTTCAAAGAATTAAATATATATATGCATTACTTTTGCTTTAATTGAATCTCTAAATAAGTAAGCTGCTCTGCCCCACCCTGTATAACCTTTTTGCTCAATGACACTCCGAAAACGATTATTTTGGGGCTTGGTTCAAACCAATTTCGGATGCAATGTTGCCCACCCGTCGTCTCAACTATCTTTAATAGACGCGGACCTCCAATCATTCTAAACACTATATTTTGGGTTAAGTTCTGACGACTGCGATGGTTCTTCCAAAACGCTTCCCATAAAACAATCGACTGCCGGCCAGGAACACGACCACGGGGCGCAATATTGAAATGTGTACGGAATGCACGTTTCGTGGCGATGATTGAGAGACCGGTAGAAAAGTATGCCTCGACACCGAATGCGCGCTCCACCTTCGTCCACTCCATAATGCTACCTGAACAAAGCAACGCAGAGCTTCCTTACAACTTTATGCCCTGTTCTCTCGAATGTGCCTGCCCCCACCCTCCTAGGAGCAACCATCGTTTCAAGGAGCCAAATTAAAATAAGCAGGTTAAACTGCTCCGCCCTGTATATACCATTTATTGACTAACAGTGTAAAATTCGTATATGATATGAATACTTTTTAAGCCCATTTTTTGGTCAAAATGTGTTATTATACCTTTATTTGTTTATTAATCTTGGCGCTTGGGGAGGTTGGAGTCTACTAATGCATTCCTTTCAATTCCCCCAAAATTTGTTTCCCTGTGTTAAATGCCTCATGAACTATGGCTAAAAAACCTGGAATTAGTTGTGGGGATTTTTTTTCTGTTTGATGTACATGAACCTATATGGACATAGACACACCGGTGTGGGTAAGAATACCTTCTGAAGCAAGTGTACCTTGTAATGGTCTTTAAGCTTTCTAAATTTATTCTTCCCCATACCTAGATCGAACCGAACAACCATATCCACAGGTAACAAATCCTCTCAACCATTATGTGGGTATGTTTTGCCATAAGTCCATCCATCGTGGATTAGATTCCCAGAACTGATAATGAAATGCATATAAGCTGAGAATGACAATCACTGAATGAGCCCAAAGGTACCAGGCACCAGTCCTATTTGAGGGGCAGAAGGAAGTGTCTATGAAATATTTTTTACAACCAGCGAACGTTATGACCCCAGGGGGTAGAGGGCAGGTACCTGTTTCATTCCTGGAATATATGGATACGAGTACCCAAGAGAGGTTCCTAGTAGCCCCTCGGTAGGGGTTCGAAACAAGGAGAGTGTGGATATGTTGTGTTAGGAAAAGGGGAAAAAACTGGTAGCGATCTTGGGGTTGGTTATTTCCATATAGAGCTGGTTATCCCCTAGGAGGTGTCAACGCTGGGTTTGAACCCCTGCTTTTGTATCTACTATGGGTGCGAGGGTTTCCCTCTCATGGGTTATTTGGGTGACCTGGTGGCAAGCCCCTTTTAGAACATACTCATACTAATTCTCTCTTCTCGATGTCTTAACCACCAAACTCCCTCACACCTAAGTAAAGGCAAAGTTTTACTTCAAAACTTTCTAAATTACTACAGACTGTAGCTTTATTTCATGGTTTGACCTTTGTACCCTAATCCTCGAGACTAATAAAATTAACATAGAATCCTACACTTCGACTATTCATCATTTGCGCGGATATCACAGAAAATAGTCAAAATAAACAGGTATTTATGGTAACTCGCCTTCGACCTCTAACCAGAAACGTTCAATTAACGCAGAGGTATTTTTGCAATCATTTTATTTTCCCAATTTCATTTTATTGATATTATTTACACTAAAGTTATTAGGAAATTGAGGTTAAAGCATAGTTTGATTTCCCGTTAGGCCAGAGACATTGTCAAATGTAGTCAAAATCCAGAATGAAAACAGAAAACATATAGAACAATTTATCTTTAAGGTTTCCTACTTCTTAGGTCTTTCAAACAGTTTACAAAGGGGAGAACATCTAAGTTCAAATTCTCATTGTTGTAAATTTTACCAGGTATTAAAATGACCCAATACTTCATTTACTTTCAAAGGCTAACAGTAAATATCAACGCGTTCTATTTATAAATTTACTTCATTATCACCTTTACGTATCTTAGGAACGAAAGGTTTGATTGCTTCAACTGTCTGCCTCAGTTCCCCATTGTAATATTCCTATGACTATATATTTTCCTCTTACTTCCATCCCATAAAATTGGGAGTAAATATTTTGTTTAGAAACTGATGACAAAGAAAGGACATATGGAGGCGTTAACAAGCAGGTTTACTGCTAGATAAATATCACAGATATCATGTCAACTCGCCATAACAATCGAATTCAAGGGAAAATTCCCTTGACTTGGAACTCAAATATTCGTTCAGAACTAGACGTTCTTTATTTCTAAACTTCGCCAATACGACTTTATTTGCCATATCTAATCAGAAAATGCAAGATATTGCATTTTCTATGGAATGTCGTTCCATTTATCCAACATTATTATGGCACTAGGAGACAATGTAACATAAGCTTGCAATTTTCGTTCATTGTATCATATGAGCAATGAAACTATTGTTTACTTTCTCTCGTGTCCTTACTTGCTTTTCTGTTGTTTAAGTACAATGAAAGTTCTTACAAAATCTATTTCGTAAACGAATACGAGACCAAATAACAACACTGTAACACCTCATTGTCAGAGTATACATACTGCATTATATGGCCCTAGATTCAGGCCATCTAAAATTACAATACCTGATTCAATTGTGACAATTTCAAAGAGTTAAATGAACATATGCGAAGATTCGTGTTTATGAAATATTAACAAACCTTCTTTATAAATTTATTTCTTTTCTTTATCTATTTAAAGGCGAAAACGAAGGAAAATTGGCATATACCTATAAAAAGGTTGGTTAAAAATTAGGAGAAATGAAAATGTATAGCAAGTTTATTGCCTCACTAGCCCAAAGTGGAGACTTTGGTAAGTCGCTGTAAATCTCGTGACCACACAACTCTCGTGAACTTGGTCTCAACTAAAGCAATGCTATTTGTATTGGAAAAAAGCGAGATCGAACAAGAACATCTACCATTTTAGGGAAGAGGGAGGGAGAGATTGAAAGGGTAGGGGGAGAGGGAGATGGAGGGGGAGAGGGAGAGGGAGAGGGAAGGGAGATAGGGAGTGGGAGGGAAAGGGAGATGGAGGGGAGTGGAAAAAGAGCGAGAGGAAAGAGGGGGTGGGGTGGAGAGAGGGAGGGGGAGGGAGGGGAGAGATGGGAAAGGGAGAGAGAGGGGGGAGAAAGTCAAAAGTGATAGTCAAAAGCTTTATGCCATCCTTAAATGGCTATTACAATGATAATATAATATTTCAGCATTAAAATATTTACAGAATGATACAATTATTATAATATAAACTTTTTACAATTTTAGTTTTACTTTTTAATAAGTGAACTACCATGACTCTGTTTATGTAAATAAGGGTCCCGTTAACTTTCCTTTGTAGCTCATCAATATGACAATTAAAGGTCATGCTACGAGTACTATCCATGACAACCCCCAGATTCTTAACCTTTTGAAACATTGTAAGTATGATGACATTATTTAAATTTATACTGGTTTGCTCGGGAATCCGTGATAGATATTGATTTGATCCAAAAATTATAAATTTTGTTTTGTTTTCATTCATTAAAAGACCATTGCTATTAAAATATTGTTTTTATTGTTTTACACTGATATATATATATATATATATATATATATATATATATATATATATATATATATATATATATATATATATATATATATATATATATATATATAAATATCATGAGAGGTAACACGTGAATAAATTTTGGGTTATACCACATAGGAAAAAAGAAAGATTAATTGGAGATAGTACTTTCTTTATCTTAACATTTTCAAACTCACAATGGCTTATAAAATAGAGAGACACCGTATTTATACAAAGCAATTTTTTCCCTATAAGGTCAGATTTTTTATGACCTCTGATAAGTTTGCTGTGTGAAAGAATGATAGAACTGGATCTAAGGAAAACAAACCGGAGCTAAAGGAGAGAAATGTAAATATTATCTCCGGTTTTTTTTGCTTAGATCTAGACATATCTTTTTTTTCACACATCAAAATTATCAGAGGTCATAAAAAATCTGACCTTATAGAGAAAACATTGCTTTGTATAAATACGGTGTCTTTCTATTTTATAAGCAGTTTCAAAGAAGGATCTTGCTAAGGCCGGTCCATCCGATATACGGGCCCCTTCTTCCGGTAGAGGGAAGCGGATTCATTCCCCACCTACCTCTCCTAAAAGGAAAATAAAAATGAAAAAGACTAGGAAGAATAAACTGAGGGTTATCACCATCCACGGTGGCTCTGGGGAAGGACGGGTCCGCTACCATTTCGGGAATCGACAGGGCCAAAATTGACATCTCCAGCCCTGATCCTACCCCGGGTAGGGAGGCCCAGACCAAGACTAAAGTTGCAAGTGCGCCGAGTGGAGCATGGATTGCATCGGGGCCCCTCAAGGAGAAACTACCTAGACTACCTAGCGTTTTTGAGCCGATGGCTTCAAACGCTTTCTGTTTATTCGCTCCACCGATGGCAGCATGTTGGCCAAAAACAACGTGATCCATCAAAGTAGACAAATAGTAGCTTGAATGGGAGAGAGCCGAAGGTGACCAGTTTCTCGGACACGAGCCTTTTGGGAAATGCGTTGGATCGCTCAGAAGTGGCCATAATTAGTGCTTTTAGGATACTTGATGTAACGGTGGTAAGTGTCAAGCCAAACTTTATTAAGAACTTCATGAAAGTAGTGGTTTACATCACTTTAGGGCGATCGGAACAAGGAGTGTTCTAGGTGGAGCGTGTGAGGAGAAATCCTGGATGGGCCTACACTCTTCGTCACGTTTGACTGTGACAAGCTCCCGGAGTCGGTGATGGCCGATTGGTATCACGACTTCGTAAACGCATTTGTGCCCCTACCGCGGAGAGGCTACTAATGCAACCGCTTTGGCAATCAAAATTGCTCGTGTAGAGCTGCAAAGTCGGGCTTACCTTAAGTCTATGTAAATTGTTCTAAGGCCGCAAGGTAAATCGTGTATGACCATGTGTATCAAATGCGGAGAGATACACCCCGCTATTTTGAAACAATGCGGTGCGTATTTCGTGAAAAAAAATCTGGCCGTTCAGGCAGAAGATTGTCTCTAATTTCGCTAGGCTAAGGACTTTTCCTGGCGTGCTTGGCGCAGCTTAGGACGCCTTATGCCCCATTTATACACACACTCTGCTTCTGTCCTCTCTAGGCCAACGAGCACGGTCGTTTCCACGCCCATTCGGAACCCTTCTGCAGGTTTTACCCTTTCCGGGCGCTCCCCTGGTAAAGCTAGCAGCAGACAGGGTTTACAGATAGTCGGCTCAAACCAGGGCTCCTCCCGTCCCCCAGCTTGACGTTTTCCAGTAAGGAAAAACTGCCACACGCTTCCACCGAGTCGTTAGACTCACAGGAGGCAACACTCCTGAAGGTGTTCGTAAGGCCATCCTTCGTATTTCAAAAAGCTTCTTCCCACGAAAGGAGGACACGACAAAGGAGCTTCGGCTCTTACGCCCACAACCAGTGTGCTGGGCTAGGTGCTTCGGAGAAGGTGGATCCTCCAAAGGAGGGGCCCTCGCCTACGACACAGATAAATAAAAACAATCTCACGGCAAGTCCAACCTCATCTGATAAGCCTTCGAAGGCGACAGAGCCGTTAGCGCATTGTTGGAGCAACAGTGCCTTGAGTTCTGCCTCCGGGAAGCGCACGGCCATTCCAGTGAGAGTTCTTTTCGAAGAGTGAGTTACCCCACATCTAGGCCTGAAGTGCAGAGGCTCGTCTTCTGCCAATTTCCCTTAGTTATTTTTTTTAAGACCATTCTGGGCGCCTTCCCAATTTCTACCCTCTCCTGCAGAAGGGTTTTGCGACCACACCACTACTGGATGATAGTGGCAGGAAGATGCACCAGTTAAATCGGCATGATTTATTCGTTCTTCGCTTTGCATTAAATACCTCCTTCCAGGCAGTAGCAGTGCAGCTGTATTTGGATACTGAAACTTCTGACTACATTCCCCCTTCAGCCGATTTGATTAAGGTAACTTCCGCTGCCTCCTGACATGATATCGAGGCTCTTTCTATTGTTCAGCGATTTGAACGGTAGATACCCTCTCTATGGAGAGACTCGATCAATCCAACGGGTCAGCTCTTTGCTGACACGGGCGCGGTGGTCCGTATTTCAGGAAATGACTGAGTTTAGGTCGGAATTTAGGTCTGTGGATGAAGCCGTTTAGTTCTTCTCCGGCAACATCATCGCCATGGGCCTAACTACTAATCTTAGAACGACTGGCTGTTTTGAACGTTGACCTCTATAATGTTCCCCGCGATTTGCTTTCCTAGCCGCTGTGCTCACAGGACTCCCGCGAAAAGACCAGGGTCACCATGCCTATGTATGAAAACAAATCAATCTCCCACCCTTACTCTCCCTTTACCAGCGACGGATCCGCCTTTGGTCATCTCCAAGGAAAAATTGGAGGCCCCCACCTGTCATTCGCAGGGGACCCTCTAAAGTACTTCTACTGGAGAGGAGGTTTACTCCTCTCCTTTGCCTACAGGTGCAGCGGAATCCCCCTCACCCCCATCTCTGGAGTCGCCTTTGGGCGACTTTCTCTTCATAGTGGCAGTTCCCACCATTTTCTTTTCAAGGGTACTGCCAAGAGGGCAGGCAGGCGGCCCAGTATTGACCTCTTCAGGTGGGATCAGCACGATAGGGGCAACCTCCTTAGGAGGCGAGAGAAAGAAGAGCCCTTCTGTCCATGCCCTCCAAAGACCTGCGGGTGCTCTTAAAGAGCGTAGAGATTGTCACCGTATGTGATCTCCTCTCTTCCCCAAAGGATGCCGATTTGCTGGCCAAAGATAAGATGAGAAAAAGTACCTCAAATAAGACCTGTGATGTTTCGGGGGGGGGGGATATGCCGCATAGAGGCGCCCACTGGGATAGACATGGCCCCTGAGGTGGCCCAGCCCCAGACGGTAGGATCATCCATGGAGTCGACCCCGATATCAGTGCCAAGCACAGAAACCCTGTCCGCCCCTATGAAGCCTCCTCTTCAGACAGCATGTGTCCCCGAGGCCTCGCAAGGAAAGAAGGTATCTCCTCTCTCGTCTACTTCTCCTGTAGCAGGCAGAACCTTCTCCATTTCGGAGAAGGTTCATTAGGCTGTAGCATGATTACGGCGACTTTTCTTTGCCCTAGTAGGCAGCGCCAGATAGGCTCTTAAATTTTTTTAAAAACAGGAATTAGTCCACAGAGAAGCTCACCTCGGAAGGACAATTTCTTTCTGCTGGATGCCCACCGTGGGCGTCACCAGGAATTTAAACACCGATGCACCTGCAAATACCGCGGGCTCTTTGACCGGTCACGCCCAACGACATTCCTCTCCTTTTCGAGGTTTATATCAAAACATTTTATTGATCGATCTACGAAATCTGGGCGATCAGATGGACAAACCACCATGGATCAACAAAATGCGCCACATCCTCCCTCACATTATCAAAATTGTAGCATCAGGGCCTTACAAACCGACAGAAAGTGTCGGTTTGCCGAATCCGTATCGATCCTTAAGATTGACCCACAACTTCCTGATTGAAGGGGGCTACCTCTCTTATTGTGAAGAATATATCGTCCCCCTGACAGTAAGCCACCTTGTGGCCGAATGCACGACATTCGGCGAATTAAGACTCCAACTCATGCATAAATTATAAATCTTCGACTCTTACAAAATATTTTTACCTTTTAGTAACCACAGGGCACCATTTTATTATTACCATTCATGCTATTTCCATTTACATCTCCTATCATTATTATTCAAACTATATTATTACTCACGCTTATAATTTTTCAAATCTTCTAAAATAAATAACTTGTTTATGGGGCGGTCACTGTGCAATGTGCACCAAGGCACCTTGTAACCAATCAATCAATCAGTCTAGATGATCGTCGCCACGTTACCTGCCCTAGTACTGTGACGAGCGAGGTCACCTCCACTTGTCCCTTATACTCAAGAAGTGTTCAGACGCACAACAGATTGGTGGACTTGGTGACTTCTTGTAGGTGGCTGGACTCCCTGACGCTGGACCGCGCTTCCTCCTTTTTGTTTCTCGTTTGTGGGGATTTTGGTTTTAGTGTTTTTGTTTATCTTCTTTGTTTTAGTGTTCTTGTTTATTGTCTTGTTTTTAATGTAGACTAGTACTAGGCTGTGATTTGAATACGGCGACTTGTGCCCTTGATGGCATTCGCTATATTGGCCCTTAAAATAATAAATTTGAAGCTCTTATTTTTTTTAATCAACTTTCTTGAAAATCCTCTCAAAGTTGCAGTCAACCCTGGTGCTCGTGCTCCTTTACCCACTACCCTTTCCGGTCAACTTTCCCCTGATATGCTTGGATACAGCACCCTGTCAACTGACACGTTCAGTAATGACATTCCGTGGCCTACTCTCTTTGTTGAGGGTGTGGATGAACTTATGAAGGACTCTCAAGTTGGTTCTTCCTCATGATATGGTTGTGTGAACTGAAATTAACTGATAAATGCACTTTATTTATAATGTTTGAATAGCCATTTACTTAAACTGGAAATATATGTATTCTTATAACTAGAAATGCTTGATTTATGCTATTCTAATCCATAATCATCAACATCAAAGCATAGAAAGACAAAATATTTCACTTTCCGTGTCATGATTACAGAATATTAATTACTTTACAAAAATAATCAACTTTTTCATGATATTCTAATGTTTTTTATTGCAGTAATATATATATATATATATATATATATATATATATATATATATATATATATATATATATATATATATATAGACCCAACTACATTGTTCGTTTGGCTATATGGACCAAATTATTGGCGCGAGGGTTCTGAATTTTAAGATCCGTGAAGAGACATAATGCAATACAGTTAACAAACATATGCTGGTAACCTGTAGAGGACCATTTCACCAGCGCCCCGGTACAAATTTTGCTGAGTATATATAATGACGTGTGCATCTTTTATTCATACATTCGTATGCAGCAACGTGTCTCCATTTTGTTTTTGAAACAACTTTGTGCTAGGAATAACTTATTAAGATTATAACTTCAAATTAGGCTGAAGTAAACTGATTTGTTCCCATTTAATTTAAACAGAATTCAAAAGTAATATTTTCTTCTTTATTAACTTGCCAAAATTAACTGGACGCGTGTGAGCATGTGTATATATTTGCTCTTAACAATCTCTACTTTACATATGTAAATTTATTGAATAATGCGAGGGATGCTTCATAAAATATAGTGGTCTGGAATGAAATGCTCACATGGTCTTTGTGTGTGCAAGTAAGTATATGTCTCTCTCTCTCTCTCTCTCTCTCTCTCTCTCTCTCTCTCTCTCTCTCTCTCTCTCTCTCTCTCTTTCTGTTCTCTCTTCCTTTCTCTCTCTATCTCTCTTTTTTCTCACTTTTTCTCTCTCTTTCTCTTTTAAAATTAACGAATTATTTATCAGCACACATAGTATCTTTCAGGAACATTTGCAAGCCCCTGTTAATCATGGTTTCTGACCGCTGTCATCTTAATCGCTCTCCTTTCTAATTTTCGGTCTACAAAGTCCAGAATTTATCTGTTTGTCAAATGATGAACTGCTGCCAAAAGTGAGGTTCGCCCCGAGGTGTGTGTGTTCTTTTAAATGGCACTGGTTTTTCATAGTTTTGAATAACACCAGGGCCTCCTGAGCCAGATCATGTAAAGATAAGAATTAAGAGAAAGGGGATTGTTCACCTTTACTAGTAGTCGTTAGGATGGATTGGCTTTTATCGGTTAGGTTTTGTATATAACCTAGAATATGTTCCCAATAAACAACATTGTGACTCCTTGTAATCTAACTCGCCAAATTCACTCTGACCTATGAAAGGTGTGTGTGTGTGTATGTGTGTGTGTATATATATATATATATATATATATATATATATATATATATATATATATATATATATATATATATATATATATATATATATATATATATATATATATATATATATATATATATATATATATATATATATATATATATATATATATATATATATATATATATATATATATATATATATATATATATATATATATATATACATACAGTACCATGCAAAAAGTTCAGTGGCTGTATTTTTATCCAAATATCTTCCATAAATTGTACTATAGAAAATCCAAGGATTCCAAAATTGGTGTACGATAATTTACAGATGTAAATTTAGGTAAAGGTTATGCAAATTTAGAATAATAAAAGACAAAAGTTAGCAGCATATAATCAATTATCAACAATTATTAAAGTGTCAAAAATGATCCAAACGGCAACGGAAACAAATTTCTCTTTGAATTTAACGAATCAATCATGAATGAAAAAATTTGTAGAGGTTCTAAGTAATTTGTGTTTAGTGTGGATACCTTTATTCTCGATGATATTCTGACATCACCTGCTACGTGAACGAAACAACTGCAGTAATCTTGTTCAATTCATGCGGGCGAATTTCTCATACATATAGACCCCGTAAAGGGCACAGCGATTTTTATTCCTGGCCGCCTGGCTGACAGGACTCAGTGCCCCGCCCGTCCCCAGTTTAGCCTCTCTCCCTTCCTTTGCTAACTCCTAATCTCCGCTTTTCCGTCATCCTTTTACAATGACCGTTTCTATACCCTTTTGTTGACCCCTTCTACTGCCTTTGAGCCTCCTCGATCACTATCAGGCACTCATCGGAACCACGGAACTGAATACTCCTACAAGATGTTAGGCGTGGTGACCTTAACTTCTCAGAAGCTGGTACCATGCTGGATTCGCCATACCGAACTTCCTTCAAAGTCTTTTGTAAGATTTGGTCCGAATATTTAGAAGGAGTGGTGAAGAAGGCGTATACCCCCCGTCCAGTGATAGCGGCTGGGCTAATCAGAGGCGCCCAGTAGCGCCGTTCCCTTGTTAGGGTCAGTGTTAGCTGTATGGCAGGGGGAATGAAATCCTGCTTATGACCATGTAAAAGTCACCAACAAATTTTATCCCCTTTACCAACATCGGAGCCGCGTTCGGGCATCAAGCAGCTCAAATCAGAAAAGGTCTTCCGCCATCCGCTTTCTCATTGGCCCCTACAACCTTCTTCAAACGGGCATGAGGCTTACTCTTCTCCTAAGCCTAGTGGTGCGGTGCACTTCCCTTTTCCCCTTCCCTGGAGGCGCCATCGGGCGACTCCATCTTCTTGCCAGCAGTAGTCATCCCCTTAATTTCACAGATGACTGTAAAAAGAGCAAGCAGGTGGCCCAAAATAGACGATCCCGGTAGGAGCGGATCGATAGATCCAACACGCTTAGTGGGGGCAAGGGATAGTAGGGCTCTTCGTTTTTTGCCAAAACTTCCTGCGGTCTTGTATTATCAGGCTACAGGCGGCCACTGTACCTACCCCTCTCTCTCCTCAAATAGATGTGGTTTGGTGGCCTTAGACAAGACGAAAGGAACATCCAATGGAATCCGTGAGGGATGGCCAGTTGAAGGCATCCCGTGAGATGGACATTGGCCAGGAGGTGATCAAGCTCCGGACATGAGGATCTTCCATGGGGTCGATTCTTCCGTTGTCACATCGTCATCACTCACTTTCTCTTCCATGGTGACATGGCTAGTGGTTGGGGCATCACCAGCTTGGCTTGTTGTTGGTTCTGTAGACTCACTATCTACACTAGAATCACGGCTAGATTTATTTAGGTATTTCAGCATGGTCAGTAATTAAAGAACTAACGTACACTCAGTGTGGGAAGTTGGAGTAGAACCCTGAGAAAGTGAGACGTAAGAACACTCGTAGCTTGTGTGAGGGCCAGACTAGCTCAGTCAGACTGAGTGAGTGGCAGTGAGTGCCTATAAGGTAACTGGAAACCCTAACTTCCTGACTGACGTGGTCGTTACGCAGAAAATTACCAGCCACTGCATGGCAACATAGGCGAAGTAAATGGCTTTTAAGGAGTCACCGGGTGGGCTTCCATGTGTTAGCGTTAACTCGTGTATTTCTGAGTGCTCAAACGAAAATTATTAATTGCGTCGTGTGCATACCAAGTTAATTCGGGTCGACAATCCCCTTACGTTTTTTTTAAGTTTAGTTTGAATTTGCGACATCATGTCTTCATCCGACCATTTTAAATTGCAAAAGCGAATCCCTTGGTTCATCCGAAAAGGACCTTCTGTAATATATACAAAAAGAAGAGAGAGAGTCGAGAGAGCGGAAAGGAGAGACAGAGAAGAAAGAGAGAAAGAGAGAGAAGAGAGAGAAAGCATCCGGCAACATAAACTGGAAATAAGTAGAGTGATGATCGAAGCGCTCTCCGTCAACTCGCGGAATGATGTCCCAAGAACTGCGTCCGTGAAGCTCCCTGTTTTCAAGGAAGGAGAAGATTTGGGGTCATATTTAACGAATTTTGAAAAGAAATCGAACTAAACAACTGGGACATTGAAGCGGATGGTGTCTCTAAACTCCTGCCATTGTTATACTCTCAGCTCCAAGATATTATCATATTCCTCCCATCGGAGGCAACGATCTACTATTAGAGGTTGAAATTGGATTTGCTGGCCGCGTATAACATGATGCCCGATTTCTAGCGCGGCAAATTTCGTCATGCCCGTATACAGCCCAACGATACTTTTCGACAGTTTGGGTATACGATACTAAGAATTGGAACTTCTGGCTTGATTCTTCGGAAGTTCCCCACGAGTATGAAGCGTTAGTCGACTTCATTCTGAAGGACTAGCTTATAGATTCGCTTTCTTCTGCAATTCGATCTTTTTTGAAGGACCGGAGGTGTTCCACCTTCAAGGAATGCATGAATAAGCCGATGTATTCACCGGGAGCCACAATTGCTACACTAAAGAAGAAAGGAAGAAAAGCTGGACAATCGTCCCATAAAGGTAAAAGTGGCAAACTAAAATTCAGGCCAAGGGCCCCTAGCAAGCTTGCCAAAATAACTGGCCCCTCCAAGCCAGGAAATTTTTCTTCGTATGAACCTCGGGACGTCAAGCCATTCTCGTCGAATCCTCCTTCGTCACACTTTCCCAGGAGGTCCATCGTGTGTTTCTCCTGCGGTGTTGAAGGACATTTGAGGACAAACTGCCCTCATAACTCACAATTCCCTCCTAGTTCTCTCAATCAAGTGCACCAAATCTTTGCTACCCCCACGCCACTACCGTCGCAAATTGAACCGCCTTCCTCTACGTCTGCTTCTCCTGCCACTGGCTATCAGGTTAACTTCTTGTTCAAGAACAGCTCCCCTGGAAGCTTGAGGTTTGAGAATAGATCAGTAAATTGCTGCCGAATGTCCACCCTTGTTCGCGATACAGGGTGTACGTGTATTGTGGTGTTGGACATGCTACTACCCTCGATTGCTCCGAACCATGATAAGGTTGCGGTAGTACATGACTACCTGGGGCGTGCAAATCGATTCCCCATCGTGAAATGCTTTATTGAATGCGCGTATTATACCGGCTGAGCTGAAGTAGTAGCGGCCGCAATAAAGTTCTGTGCTGTTCTGGTCGGACAGTGCCCACGGGTTACTTCCACCCCTGTGGTTCAACTCATCTTCACGCGTTCCCAGACGAAAAAGAAAACAGAGGCACTCGCTCCCCTTGAAACCCCCTGCGATCAGAGTTCAGCGGCGTCCGAATGATGAATTCGCTAAAAAGCAAAATAACTGCGATTTACTCTCCCTGCTCTGGACGAAAGCTCATAATAAGGTTCAGGAAACACCCGTGGAAATAAATTCGTTTCTTACGGGGTGAAGAACGGCCCATGTATTATGCATCCCCCGTTCCTAGGTCCCCCTCATATTAAATACTGCGCATTTCAACCATACTAAAACGGCTCAGAGTATTTTTAAGTATTTTATTGGCCTGGTGAGGCAGATACAATCCTTAATTATTGCCGTTTGTGTGATATATGTTAAAGGACAGCCGCAAAAGGATGCGTCATACTCGCTCCTCTGCAGAAGGGACCTATCATATTTGGACCCTTCACCGGTGTGGCAATCGACTTGATTGGCCCAATTTTCCCCCCGTCCAGTGTAGAGCAAAGCTTTGTGCTTTCTCTCGTTGATTTCGCCACCCGTTTCCCTGAAGCAGTACCCTTGAAGAAGATCGATAGTATCACCTGCACCGCGGCGCTTATTTCTATCTTCTCCCGAGTCAGATTACACAGGCCTGCGTTTGAAAAAGGATTTCTGTTCCTGCGGTTTTCTATAGTGATTCCTAACGAAATTGTTTTCCTAAATTGAAATATGACATTCATTTTGCCCAATCAGGTCTGGTTTTTGAGATACAACGCACTACTGTTTTCAGAAAAGGGCCATTTTTGAAAAAATCCCTTATTTATATAAAAGTTATTTAATAAATTACAATTACTTGTAATAAAAAAAATACCGACTCAATTCGACTTTCTTTTAATTAATTTTAAACTTACAGACTACTTATGAGCTTACCCAGGAGTGCAAAGAAACTATTTTCCAAGAAAAGAAGTCCTTAATGACTTCCGCTTGTGAAGCGATGTTGGTTCGTCGCGTTTAAGACACCAGCAATAGTCAGCTAACATGTTGATGTCCCAGCGTCCTTGATATCTTGTCTCCATCGTCTTTATGTCTTGGTGAAATCTTTCTCCTTGTTCCTCGCTATAATCTCCACAGTTTGCCGGAAAATAGTCAAGATGTGACTGGATAAAATGCATTTTTATCGACATGCGAGCTCCCATTTTTTCGAAGCTTTTCATAAGCTCATTTACATGTGAGATATATTCTGAGCTTCTTTTATTTCCCAGAAAACCGTCGATTACTTTACTAAACGTTCACCATGCTTCTTGTTCACTGGCTTCCATATTGGTGTAAAAATGCTTGTCCTTTAACAGAGTTCTAATTTAGGGACCATCAAATATGCCTCCATGGAGCTTGGCATCACTGATCTGTGGGAATTTTTGCAGTAGATACTTAAAAGCTTGTCCTTCTTTATTCAGTGCTTTGACAAAGTTCTTCATCAGGCCAAGCTTTATATGAAGATGGGGCAGTAAAACATTTTTGGGAGGGACTAGAGGTTGAGCTATACATTGTGGCAGCCAATTTGGAATGCCTCTCGAGATGGCCAGTCTTTTTGCTTATAGTGAAGACTATCCGCCTGGCTATTCCATAAGCACATGAAGCATGGATATTCTGTGTAGCCTCCTTGCATCCCAAGAAGAAGGCACACACCTGGAAAGAAAACATATTGATGCATATTGATGTACATGGTTTCTAAGAACTTCTATTTTTGTCATAGGCAATTTTCATTAAGTTTATTAGGGGTAGGGAGAAACTAATATGTGTATAATATCCTTCTGTCATTGATATTAGAAACAAACATTCCTTGAAATATTTAACAAGTTCAATAAAGTAAAATATATCTTACCTTAAGATCACCACATATTAACCAGTTCTGGTTAGAGTACTTGATTGTATTAATCAATACTTTCATATTTTCGTAGCTTTCTGTTAACTGAACTGAATGGCCAATAGGTACAGATGCCATTTTATTGGCAATATTTAAGAGTAATGCCTTCAAACTTCTGCTAGAAGAATCAATAAAGAGCCTCCATTCACTTGGTTGGTAAGGAACGCCAAGTGCCTCAATTAAACCTTTTACATCATTGCAATACACCAAAGAGCTGCAAGAATCAACTGCAAAGAACTTTCGAAACTCTTCGTCTCTATTTCTGAACCAAAAGTATGTAGTTTCTTGAGAGAGGAGGTTGCTCTCACTAAGACGGGATGCAAGAAGTTGTGCGTTCTCTTTAGAAAGACCAAGATCTCTAGTCAAGTCATTTAATTGACCTTGAGTGAGTGGTCTTGGCAAAGTCATTGTAGACGTAGGCTAATATGTCACTGAAGTGTCAGTGTCATCCACTTCTATATCTTCTATATTGTCTTGTAGCTCAGGATTTTTAGGTGGAGAAGGAACTCGAACTCCTGGACCATGTGGTTGTGGTTTAATGGCAGAAGGAACATCAGGATAGACTACAGTGTGTTTGTTCTTCTTATTGACTCCTGAAAAAAAGTTTCGCATACTTAATTTACATACTTTTAATTCACTCGACCCTCGTTTCCACATTTTTATACACATTTTTCATACCAGGTTAATTTACAATTTTTAAATACAATTAATTTTTATATACAATTTAACCACAATTTTTCTACCAGCATAATACACTATTTTTATACACAATTACAATTTTAATAGGCTACCAAAAGATTTGTATAAACATTTCTAGATTTGTCAAGGACTATATTGTTAAAGTAATTATCTCACCTTTAAGATTTGTCATGCAAAAATAGCAGTCTGTAATGTGGTCCTTGCCTTCTCTCCACACTATAGGTACACCAAATGACAAACAGTTCGTTTTGCCCTCACTCCAGCGTCTTAAGGCTATGACACAGGCTTTGCAGCACATATGTGGAGCAAAGTTTTTGTCTTGATCACCTAGCTTTATTCCAAAATATGCATTGTAAAGGAACTTTACTAACGGCGTTATAGTGCATTGTTGGTCACTAAAAGTTACCTTTCCACAAACAAAACAAAATCTATCAGGACTGTTTTTACACTTTCTATTCATTTTTATGCAATATAAGGAGTTTTGTTAATGTATTTGCCAGCAAAAAAATTCACAAAGATAAATAAAGTTTTAGAAATACACTTTAAACACTGTTCATAAATGAGAAAAGTCATGGATTAAAAAACCAACACTTAGTTGGAGAGTGAGCAAGCAACACACAACCACTCGCGCTCGCGGTCTGCTAGAGACTGAGCTCTCTAACGCCATCTAGGGAGCTTGGTCTTTATCTTAAAATCTAGACCTGATTCAGCAATATAAATGCTTGATTTGGATTTAAAAGACTAAAAGACAAATTTCATTTAGAATCACCTATGAAACCATCAGGAACATTTTTGACGCAGACCAGTGTTATCTAAAGAGGTACTATCCGATCGATGCCGCCAATTTACCTCTGAATTAATGGAGTACGTCACCAAGCTTCTAATGGTAAAACCCCATTTTACTACCCTCTATCACCCCGCAGCAAAGGGAATGCGCAAAAGGCTTAATGCTTCAATGAAATACATCCTAAAGTTGTACGAAGACCACCCCCGGGACTGGCATAGATATTTGCCGGTATCTTTGTTCGTATACCGGGAAATCCCGTATCGCACGTTAAAATTTACCCCTTTTGAATTATTGTATGGCCGGAACGTCTGAGGACCGTTGAGCATTTTAAAATAACTGTTTTTGAACCAAGAATTGACCCTGGAAATCAAATCATCCTATACATACCTTTTAGAACTTCAGCAGAGGTTAGGAAAGGGTGCTGAAATCGCTTTTCAGAATTCGGAAACGAACTTAGACCAATGCAAAACGTATTTTGATAAAAGATCTAAGGATCGTAAATTCAAACCAAGCGAGGAAGTTTTATTATTATTCACTACCGAGAATAATAAACTCCTAAGTAAATGGAAGGGCCCCTTCCCCGTCATCGAAATTCGCGGTCCCGTTGACTATCTCATTCGAACTCCGTCTGGGGACAAGTTATATCGCGTAAACATGCTCAAGAGGTACCACCGTCGAGCGTGCATCAATAATATCGTTGCTATTCATGAGGAGTCGGCCATGGAAGCAGACTACCTCCTAGATCCGCTAAATGTGGTGCAAGTAGCTTGCATAGAACAAGACAAGGAGTACCCTTTGCCCACCGTGACAAGCGCCACTGATTCCCAGTCATCCGACTTGGACGTTAACGTTCAGCTGCCTCACGATATGAAGAATCAGTTGCTAGAGCTTCTGAATCAATTTGGAGAGGCGATCTCAGAGATTCCCAGCTGTGAAGATCAGTTTAAGCATGATATTATTTTAACCACCCTGGAGCCTATTCGCTCCAAGCCGTACCTCCTACCCATCCATTTAAGAGAGGACTTCAACGCAGAAGTTACTAAATTGTTAAAGTTAAAGATAATAAAACCCTTCCAATCCAGTTACTGTTCCTCCACTGTCTTGGTAAAGAAGTCAGACAGGTCATGTAGACTATGCGTCGATTTTCGGAAACTTAATTCGGTGACCTTGTTCAATGTTGAGCCTATCCCCTTAATCGACCAAAAGCTCCATCTCTTCGAAAAGGCCAATTACATTACCGAATTGGACCTATGTAAAGCTTATTAGCAAATTCTCCTTAAAAAAGGTGTAAAGAGATACACGGCTTTCTGCACAGACAAAAATTTAATGCAATTCCGCTTTGGCTCGGTGACGGTTTATAGTAATTGCAACCGTAAAATGCGTAGACGGATTGGCAAACGTGACTTTTTATTTTGATAACATTTACGTGGCAACTCGGGAGTGGGACCATCACGTGATCGACCTCTAAGCTCTGCTGCGTCGTCTACACGACTACTAGCTGAAAGTCGGCCCCAGCAAGTGCCCCCTCCCCCATCCGTTAGTGGTGCGGCGATTTGCCTTCCTGGCCATCGTGCTGACGGGACTCAGCGAACCGTCCAATCCCATCTTATAGACTCTTCTCCTTCCTTCTGACAGCCTGTGTTTTCTAGCCTAGTTCCTCACTTTCCCTACAACCTCTCTCCCAACTTTCTCTGGTCGGCCTCTAACTTCACAGGGTAGATGCCGACCAGTTCCTCTCACCCAACTATCCCGGATCTGGGCTGAGAGAGGAAGGAACAACGTTCCCTCACCCCTAAGCTCCGGGCTTGGATGGTTGGTTTTTAACAACCTGCTAAATCCCCATCCACACCTTTCTCACTTCCGCTTTCTTTATCCTTTCAATCCCTATCCATTTTGCGACAAGCCGAAGGTGAGCCACCATGCCGATGGGCTACCAGGCCACTAGGCGGAAGAAGTGGCCCCAAATGGCAGCAGATGGCTTTGCTGGTCCCGTAATCATCCCTCGCAGAGCAAGCTACTGCTTGGCGTGATTAGCGTTTACATCCCGTATTTAAAACAGGGTCCCCATGCCCAATGATGAAGTAAACAAAATTCTCCCTTACCTTTCCCTCAACCATTGTCCGAGCCGCTCTTGGGTAGCTCATTGAAAAAAATGGAGGTCCCCCTCCCCCTGTGCTTTCGCAAGGGAGCGTCCAAAACTCTTTAACCGGAGAGGAGGCTTACTCATCTCCTTTGCATAAGGATGTAGGTGACTACCCCTTATCCTCTTCTCTGGAGGTGCCATCGGGTCTCTCCCTCTTCCCAGCGGCAGTACCCATATACTTTATAAGGCGACTGCTAAGAAAGGCAGGCAGCGCATAATTGACCGCTCTTGGTGGGAGCGGAACAATAAGGCCAACTCTATTAGGGGTAGGAGGGAGGAGAGCGCCAGTCGGCCTCTTCCCCGAAAAAGAGGTTATGACTAATGGAACGTGTGATATCCTAGGGAGTGGGGTTGGCCACATGGAATCTCCCACCCCCCTGAGATAGACATGGTCACTGGGGCAATACAACCCCACACGGTAGGACCGCTACCGTTTTGGTAAGCGACCAAGACAGGATCAGCACGTCCGGCCCTGTTGCTTCCCTGTGTGGAGAGTCCCAAAAGAAGGCCAGAACTGCGTAGAGCGGAGTCTCGATTATATCGGGGGGGGCCCCTCATTCAGAGGATACCTGGCGTTTTCTAGCCCGCTGGGTTGAAAAGCTTCCTTGTTATTCGCTCCACTGATGGTAGCATGTTGGCTGAAGGTAACATGATCCTAGAGGAGAGCTCTAGATAGTATGATTGATAGAGAGCCGAAGGTGAACCATTTCTCGACGGGAACATTTAGGCAAATGCGTCGAATCCCTACGAGGTGGCCATGATTAGTGCCCTTCGGACACTTGATGGCACGCCTGTGAGCGTGACGACGCACTCTACCATCAACTTCTTGAAAGGAGCTGTTTGTGCGAGTGAACTCGTGGAATACTCCTCAGATGAAATCACCTTAGAGCTGCCCGACTACAGCTTCGAAACCCACCCCTACCCTTTTTGTCACGTGCCGGTTGGTATCGCTACCGCGTGAAGGCATTTGTGCCACTGCCACTGAGGTGCTATTACTGTCCCCGATTTGGCCATAGTAATTGCTCCTGTTGACGTGCAATTTGGGGGTTACCCGAAGTCTATGTAAGTAGCTCCAAGGCCGCACACGATAAGTACAAATCGTGTGCGGCCAAGTGTGTCAATTGCGGAGAGCCGCACCTCATTGCATGAGAAGCAATAGGAAGGAAATTCTGGCCGCTCAGGCTCAGGATCGTCTTTCATTTCGCGGGGCTAAAGACTTGGTCCTGGTACGCACGGCGCTGCCCGGGACGTCCTATGCCTCAATGGGTCTTCTTTAGCTTACCGTTTGATTTAACAGCCTTACAAAAATCTATCTTGTCATGGGCTCAGATAAATTTATAGAGTACAATTTCGGAGCTCTTAACAGTCTCTACTATGGCTCCATTTTAAGTCCATTTTGGTGGTGCAGCTTTGCGATCAGTTTGCTGAAGAGAAAGAGAGAGGCGTGACAGATTTAATAGGTATGTTACCTGGATACGGATTGCATGAGAATGTCCAAACGTACATTAGATTTAAATTAAATCAGTTGCTATGCAAACTAGGCCGGTCTTCTTTACAAGAAACTTAAGCGTTCAGACCATTTTGAATAATTCAATTTTTCTAGTAAGTCGCTTATCCGTTGATAACTTGGGTATTATTGATCAAAATTTAAATATCCTTTTGTTATATGTAGCTTATACCTGTAGGTTTCCTACACTAAGTTTGGAAAACTTAGATTCTCTTTGGCAAAGGATATGGAAGATGTTGGGATAGAAATAAACGCCTTCTAATCTTTTGGAGTGGTTCTGTAATGTCAAATTTTAGGGAATGCTTATCTTGATCAATTTGGAGAGTCTGTCTTTTTAATAGTTACTTTGCGATAGAGTACTTTTAGTAGGTTATAGTAGATCATTAAGTTAGTTAAAATATATGCAAACGCAAGAAACTAACTTTCTAATCACACATCTGTCGATGGCTTTTTTGGTCAAATTTTCGGTCTCATAGCCTATAGTTGCGAGCCCACTGGCACGCTCTCTTTCTCTCTCTCTCTCTCTCTCTCTGCAAGATGGTCCTCTGTGTAGTATATTATAATTGGTACCTAGACGACCAGCATGCCTACCCGGCCGGGGTGCAATTAGGGAAAGCCAAACTCACTGGTTTGAAGTAATATCTTTGAAGGTCTTGGGAAGTTAGTGCCCTTCATTCTATTCCCTTTCAGCACCTCTTTTGTTCTATGACAATCACCTCTACCCTTTTTTACGCACAAGAAGTTGTATGGCGTAGCCAGGCTGCTACATATGCTGCAACTAAATCCTGGACTTCTAATCACGGTTTCCCTGTCCTAGTGCAGTTAGAGGAGAGATTACCTTGTGTACTGTTACACCTGGTATCCAGAGCAACCAAGTTATGATGTCCCGATAGAAAATAGAAAAGGCCTGTCAGGGTTCTCGTTTTTCTAAGACTATCTCCTCAACCCTTTGTCCAGGCTTAAGGAACTGACCATCTACCTCCTGCCCTATCATAAGAGAAGATTTGCAACCTCTACAAACAATGCCCTTAATTGCCCTCAGGTTGCAAGAGACGAGGACTTGAGGGGTTCTTCGCGTGGTGGCGCGATTAATGTGAAGATCGATTTTCTCCCAATCACTCCTTCCTTCCGTGTAAGGAAGGAAGATGCAACCTTTAAGGAATTAACTTCCAATATGCAGCCTCTGCTTGGTATGCGACGCTGTACAAGTGAGAACACCAAACACTAACGCAATCGGGATGGACCCCTGAAAATCCGCAAACCCGAGATAGGAAAGCAGGTGTGGCTGGACTCAAAATTTCGCTCCACCTTAGTGTTAGGATAGGCGAGGGAAGCCAGGATAGCGTCGCTCTGACCCGTGGAGGGGTTCCACTACAACCATTTATCTACAACAAAAGAGCTTCCATTTCGCCATCTTCTTGGTCGCCCGCTGTGCTTTTGGGGGGGGGCCCTACAACCTTCAAACAAAGTGTTTTCTTCCACTTCTTTGGTTACGGATGAGGTGGTTTCCCTTCACTTCTTTCTTTGGAGTCGCCATTGGATGACTCCACCTCTAGGTCAGAGGCAATCCTCTTTCCTTTACACAGAGGCTTACCAAAAAAAACAGTAAGCAGGAGATGAAAAATCGACCGCTCCTAGGTAACTCTGTATAGGGGTGGCGCACGCGTTTTAGGCAACTAAAGCCTGTAATACTTCTTCGTATCAACTTAAAGATGTCCTAGTAGTAATATTTTGATGAAGGGCAGAGTCTATCATTCTTGATAAGGTCGCGCAAAAACTTAATATTTTAACTTGAATTCTGCAACTTAAGAATTCTTCCATGAAGCTAATTTGAAATTCCATTACACGGTATAATCTACGCTCGAGCATTTGTTTTTAATGTTAATATTAATTCATATTTTCCAAACAATGATGTATAAGGTTAGCGGTAGTATGGTATGTAAGCATATTTAATAACACGATATGTTAGCGATTTTGTGGCGTTGATCTGTAGAATTATCAAAACTAAACCTGTTTCCATAACTTGCCACCAATAACCTTATACATCGCTGCGCAAAACGTAAACACATTCAAGTTACAGGATTTGTTGGTGTTAATCTGTATAATTACAAAAATTAAACATGTTTATATAACCGGCTAGCTATAACATTATAGATTGTTGCTCAGAACGTAAAAAAATCCTACCTGTTTTAACCTTAATATTATTACTTATTATTTTCCAACCAACGATATAGGTTATGGGTAGTAGGGTATTTAAGCTGGTTTAGTATAATGTTATGTTCAAAGAAGAAGTTAATAAAACTCCGAATTATCCTCACACAATTGTGGAGCTCATTACAGTTTCTACCATGACTCCATTTAAAGACCATCTTCGTGATGCAGCTTTGCAATCAGCTCAATGAAAGAGCCAGACGTGACACATTTCATAGGTATGTTACCTGGGTGATAGATTGCAGATCGGTTACAGCACTAGCCACGGTATTTTTTTGATCTAGAGAAGGCATATACCACATGGCGATACAGTATCATGGACACTTTCCACACGATGGGGGCGAGGGGACGCCTCTTAATCTTTATCACTTAATTGTTGCGAGATGGTCGATTCAGCAACAATTAAGCAGGAGGAGGGTATCCCGCAGGAGTGTGCCCTCAGTATCACACTCTTTGCCATAAGCATCAACGGTATCACCTCGGTACTGCCTGAAGATGTTTTTGCTACCCTCTTGGTGGATGACCTTTTGATCTCTTTTGGCGCGGCCAGATGCCAACGCTGGAGTGTCTACTCCAATAGACATTGAACCGCCTCTCTTGCTATGCCGAATGCTTCGGTTTTCCTTGGCTAAGACTAAGTTGGTGCACTTCTGCCACCATCCACGGTTCCATCCTAACCCGGACTTATGTTTAAATGGCGTTTTTCTGGAAGTGGTGGAATCGCACCGTTTTCGTGCTCTAGTATTTGACCGACTCCTCACCTGATAAGCTCATATTCGCAGCCTTAGGGTCCCTTGTACTCGCTCCATAGATATTCTTCATTCCATGACGTTCAGCACCTGGGTGCTTATAGGGCTACTGCTTTACTTTTCTATCGATCAATTCTTCTTTCGAGGCTTGACTATGAATGCGAGTTTTATGCATCCGCACCAGAGCATGTATTTCGCAAGATGAATTTGATCCACCACATCTATCTCCCCCTGCTACCGGTATCTTCCAAACATCCTCCATTCAGAGTCTGGTGTCGATACTGGGGAGCTGCAAATCACTCTCGGCCGTGCACACTGCACTCTTCGCCTGTACGCGCAAGCCCAGCAATTCTTTCAGTCGCCAACAGCTCTTTCTGCAACCGCAGCTCATCTTGGTGGTGCCTATGCCGCCGAGAGTTGCCAGTCATACCCGAAGATCTTTGGGTTTATTGCTAAGAAACTCCTTCGAAAGCTCCGTTCAACTTTTGGGCCTCTGACGCCCCTGCTTCTGCCCAAGATGCCACCCTGGAAGGTACCAGTTTTTACTATTTGTCGCCACGTCTCTTCTCCTAAAGCTTCTAAAACGACGGGAGTATTGCGTTCTTCCTTTCTTTATCACCTTACTTGTCACGCTGAATCCGTGCCAGTGTATACGGATGGCTTCACTTCACACGAGGGGGTCGGTTTCCATGCAGTACCCCGTCTTTTTTTATTCAAAGGGCTCTACTAGGCGTTACGCCCGACTTCACGCCGAGCTGGTTGCAATACACCACTCGGTACGGGGTATAACGCGCAGTGCTTGGTTCTGAGATCAGATTGTGATTTATAGCAACTCACAAAGTACCTTGATTGTTCACTGGCCATTGAAATCTGTACACACCCTGTTTCGCTGTATCTGACACACCACGTTTGCCTCAAATTGGGTGGATGTCTATATTATCTTCTGAAGGGTTTCTAAACATGTGGCAATTTCGGGAAACGAGCGCGCCTTGAGGTCGCCAAAAGACTACGCAATGACTGGGCGACCAGACCAGCGTTGACAAAGAAGATAAGAGACGGCCGAGGGGAACTTCAAGTTGCGTGGCAATCCGCCGTGACTGTTCCCATGAACCTTATTCGAATGCCGCGACGGCTTCAGGACGCTTTCTCTCATCTTCGAATTCTGCACACTCTCTGGAGGCACTGCCATTTGATGGAGCGCTCCCCTTCACTTTATTGCAACGACTGCGTTGTCCTTCAGACTATTCGGTACATCCTTATTAAATGTTCTAGTCTGGGTGATATTTGCGTACGTTACCTCTCCCAGTATCTGGATGAGCGGGGTCGCTACCATTTGTTCCTTGTTCTTGGGATTGGTTCGTTCTCATACACTTTTGGACTATTTGACTTTTTGGAGGAGGAAAGGCTTCTCCATTTTATTTGACTCTCTTCGTGGTAGGTCTTATTTTCCTGCGCCGAGGTGAAGCGGGCCTCTTCCCAACACTGTAACGTGCTTCCTTCTTGTTTTGTATTTTTGTTTTTTTCTTTGTTCTCTTTTTCTGCGAATTTCAGCATAGCCTAATTAATACTAGGCTAGAATTTCCAATGAAGGCAGTTGCAAGGTTGGTGAATTAATAAAAAAAAATGGGGCTAAACAAAAATAATTAATTTTTCACTTATTTGTTTATTTAATTTTGTATTCATTTTTGTAATGCCAATCAGTTTTTTTTATTTATTTTTATATTAATTAAGGCGACACTAACGGAACATTTGTCATATAAGGTACTTAAGAATGTCGTGATGTCAGAAGGGGAGATGAAAATCTATGGAAATTATACAGCTTATAGTAAAAAGAAGATTATGACAGCAAGGGACCTTAAAAACGCACAATTCTCCCTAAGCCCTCGTCATTCTTCACAGAATTTGGCTACTCTTGCCATATATGGGTGGAGTCAAATATCTTTTATCTAGAAAAGACATACTCCATCTTATAATAAATGATTTATTGTGCATTGCCAAAAGTGTTCTTTTCGCTTGGCAGAGATTAATATTTGTTCAATACTTTATGAAATAATCCATTCTCTATCATCATTCAGATAGTTCTGGATGCAGTCTTCCGAACATAAAAAGCATGGAGAAGTGAATAGAGGCTAAAGACTCCGACAAATAATGAGAGCCTTATTGGTCAATAAAGGAAGCTTACAAGTTTACTGTCTGTTCAATGGATCAATTTTCGCTTTAACTTCAATCTCTTAAGTGATCAACATTGGGGTCTTACCCCACTAATTATTAGAGATTCATGAGTTGCATAATAAGATCGGGTAACAATAGGGTAGCTTTGTTAGACAAGGGCACCTTACCGTGTCAGATATCTTAGCTGTGAAGAACAAATAGCGTTCCTTATTCCACCTGGGTGAGCGAAGGAAATTTATTCCTCTTAAGTGAATTAAAGTATACCATTATATGAGCCAACAAGAGAAAAAGACTAACCCTTATTTGCAATGCTAAAATATCGCGTTGGAATAAATGTATGTTCAACTTTCTACAGATTTACCACTTAAAATACGTTGCTCTAAAATTGAATTGCATAGCATCTCCATCGACACGTACACGTCACTACGGCAGAAAGTGATTTGAATGGCAAAGAGACATGCCACGACGAATGCCACAACAGATGCCACCGTGATGTGGAATGCTAGCGACCCCTGCGGCCGTACTCATATCCATATTTCCATATACCCGTCATATCCATATGCTATGATCGCTATTGGGTGCCCAAAACATTACCCAAACCTCCCATCCCACCAAGGAAGACCGACTCTTGGTGCTTTCGAGGTTGCCAGAGATTATCTTACTGATCTTTATATACACTTCATTATCCGTTCAAACGATCTCGTCGACGATGCAAGAGGCAGATAACGCAACTTATTTACTAGATGGCATTGTAACCAGAAATGATAATCAACTTGAGGCGTTGCACGATTGTACTCTTGTATGCAAACGATAACAATGATTTTATTGAGTCACAAGAAGCCAGAGAGAATAATAATAAGAATACCGCCGTGTTTGGAATTTTGATAGTCCGGCATATTTTTTTTTTTACTCCTGTTGAAAACTCTTTATTCAGTTGGGGCTTTACAGATTTCTGTGACAAATAAACAGAAAAGGAAACCTTCCTGACTCTTTACCTTGAATTTCAAATAAGAGAAGTGATGTAGTCAATCTAGATTCCAGTGGGCCGAGAGTTGACGAATAACGTTGATTTTCAGGAGATTTAAAAAATAACTGGGGCGAAAGATGAACGTCGATTTTCAGGAGATTTGAAAAAAAATCTTTCGAAAAATCAAAACTGATTTTCAGAATATTAAAAAAAAATGAAAGATCACCGCTGATTATAAAGAGATTTGAAAACTCCTGGCAAAGGATCAACGTTGATTTACAGATGATTTGAAAATAGTCTGCCAAACGATACGGTTGATTTTCAGGAGATTTTTTTTTAAATCTGACGAACGATCAACGCTGTTTTTCAGAAGATTTGCAACGAATCTTCCTAACGATCAACGTTGCTTTTCATGAGATTTGAAAAAGTCTATTTAACGATCAACGTTGATTTTTTGGAGTTTTTGAAAACCGTCTGGCGAACGATCAACGCTGATTTTTATTCAATTCGAAAAAATCTGGCGAACGATCAAGCTGATATACAGCAGTTTAGAAAAATATGGTAAACGATCAACGTTGATTATCAGGAGATTTAAAAAAAAATCTGGCGAACGATCAGCATTGATTTTCAGCAGATTTGGAAGAAAAAAAATCTGGCGAACGATAAAAGCTGATTTTCAGGGGATTGAAAAAACAATCTGGCCAACGATCAAGGCCGTTTTTCAGAAGATTAAAAATCTGCTAAAAGATCAAAGCTAATTTTCAAGAAAATGGAAAAATCTGAAGAATCAATCCCGATTTTCAGGAGATGATAAAAAAAACTGTCTAAAGATCACATTGATTTTCAGGAGATTTTAAGACAACTGGCGAACGATCAACGTTGATTTTCGAGAGATTTGTGAAAATATGGTGAAAGATCAAGCTGATTTTCGGCAGATTGGAAAAATATGGTGAAGGATCAGCATTGATTGTTAGGAGCTTTAAAAGAAAGCTGCTGAACGACTAACGTTGATTTTCACAAGATTTGAAAATAATCGGGCGAACGATCAATCTGGCTTACGGTCAAGGCTGTTTTTCAGTAGATTTAAAAAAGAATCTGGTGAAACATCAAAGCTAATTTTCAGAAAAATTGAAACATCCGAAGAATCAACATTGAATTTCAAGAGATTTGAAAAATCAGCCTAAAGATCAACATTGATTATCAGGAGATTTGAATACAACTTGCGAACGATCAACGTTGATTTTCAAGAGATTTGATGAAATGGAAAACGATCAACACTGATTTTCAACAGATTTGGAAACAAATCTGACGAACCATAAACGCTGATTTTCACAAGATTTTAAAAAATCTGGCGAACGATCAACGCTGATTTTTCACAAGTTTTAAAAAAAACCTGGAGAACGATCAGCGCTGATTTTCAGGAAATTTGGAGAAAAAAATCTTTCGGATGAATATCACGTACTCGTTCCTGATTTTCTAGTTTGGAAGAAGTGGGAAAATGTGTCTTTGGCGACGTCTGATAGAATTACACGGACAAAATGGTCAATAACGCTTCAAAACAGCGGTTATTCCAAAAGAAAATAGTTGGAATTTTATGTATTAATAAAAACCCCAAAACAGTCGTAAACAACTTTTTTATGAAGTTGTTAAATCATGGCGGTAACGTTGATCAACATATAAAAATATTGAAGTATATATTATCAAAGATCTTCTGATAGAAAGCCGAAGGTCTCATGTTTTTCGGATGGGAGCTTTTGGATAAATATGCCAGAGCCCGCCCAGGGAGCCATAATGAGTGTTCCTCGGAGACTTAATGGCATCACCCTGGTAGTAGTGGCGCCAATAAATACTCAAACACTCCCACACACAATACTACGCGCGACCTTTTAACACAACAGAAAAACGGCCACTAACTCTGGAGAGGAAAATCTAGCGAGATGGCAGTGAAACAACCTGTGTTTTTTGTAGTTTACCTCCCAAAAGAAGGCACCAGCAAGGAAGTTTAGCCTCCAGAGCCTATCTCCGGGACTCAAAGTGGCTCTTTGCAAAAGATGAAGTAACCCAGACGCCAAAGAAGCCTCGCCAGCCGAAAGATTAGAGGCCCTAGAGAGGAAAGGCTCACTCACGAAAACAGTTTTCCTTCAGTAAGCTTTAGAAGGTATCAGCCCATTCGGCGGACAAATACCCTATGGGTTATAACTGCAAGAGCTCTTCTAACATTCAGGTGAGGGTCATCACCTGAAAGAGGACGACAATCGCTCCCTCAAAATAGATCCTGGTGCATTTCCTGCAATGGAATTGCCGTAGACTCCTATCTGCTCGCTAGAAGATGCTAAAGTTCGTCATGTTTTATGTTTCATCAAAGCGTTGCTTTAAATAAGTTATTTAATAAATAGCCGAAGGTTTCCCGTATCCCTGATGGAAGCTTTCTGCCAAATACGTTGGACCCTTTCCAGTGGCCATTAAGGGTGCTCTTCGGAAACACAAAGGCTTGCTTGTGCAGGTGTCAGCGCACTCTACCATAAATTTTGTGAAAGGGATGGTTTATGCGGAGAAACTCGTAGGCTTGACTTTAGAAGACATCAAAGAGCTAGCCGACCAAAGAGCGCCACTTAAGGGTCACGGCGATTTGCTATCCTGGCCGGACGGGACCACTTTTATTTCAATAAGCGACCAAGCCAAGATCGGCACGCCCAGCCCCTGTTCTCCCCTGTGGGGAAATTCCCAGACAAAGACAGAAATTTCAAGTGGGCAGAGTGGAGCCTCGATTACATCGGGGGTCCTAAATCAGAGACTACCTGGTGTTTTCGAGCCTGCTGGCTTCAAACGATTTTGGTTATTTGCTCCAATAATGGCAGTATGTTGGCCAAACGCAACACAATCCATCAGAGGGAATTACTAGCTAGTGTAATTGGTAGAGAGCCGAAGGTGACCCGTTTATCGGGCGGAAGCCTTCTGGCAAATGCGTCAAATACCTCCGAGGTGGCCATGATTAGTGCCCTTCAGACACTTGATGGTACGTCAATGAGTGTGACGCCGCACTCTACCATGAACTTCGTGAAAGGATTAGTTTATGCTAGAGAACTCGTGGACTACTCTATATATGACATCACCTTAGAGCTGGCGGACCATGGAACGGTCAAGGTCAAACGTGTGAATAGAATACAGGGAGTTGCTTCGAGAACCACACCAACGCCCTTCGTTATGTTCGATTGGTACAAGCTCCCTAAGGCGGTGCGTACCGGTTATTATCGCTACAGCGTAAAGGCATTTGTGACATTGCCCTGGATTTGTTACAACTTCTACCGTTTCGGCCAAACAAATGGCTCCTGTAGACGCGCAAAGTCGGCGTTATCCGAAGTATGTGTAAGTTGCTCCAAGGCCGCACACGATAAGTCCAAATCATGTGACGCCAAGTGTGTCAATTGAGGAGAGCCTCAGCCCACTTATTCGAGGCAATGTGGTATGTATCTCTTTGAAAAGAAAATCATATCAGTTTAGGCCCAGGATCATCTCTCATTTCGCGAGGCTAAGGACTTTGTCCTGGCGCACCCGGCGTTGCCTGGGACGTCTTATGCCTCACTGATATGAAATATGCCCTACTGCTCCTGGCCCCTCCAGGCTTAAGAGCACGGTCGCTTCTGCGCCCATTCGGAACCATGTCGCAAGTTTTACCCATCCCAAGCGCTCCCCTGGTAAAGCTAGCGGAATAAAGGGTTAAGACCCAGCCCCGGCTAGAACCAGGTCTCCTCTTTCTTCCCCCAAATGACCGTTTTCCGTAGGTGAAACGGCCGTGTACCTCCACCGAGTCAGACTGACAGCAGGCAACACCCTGAAGTTCGTTGTGAGGCTATCTTCCTGATATCAAGGCTACCTCCCGAAAGAAAGATATCACTAGAGTAGCTTAGGCTCCTTCACCTACCCTGAGTGCTAGGCTGGGTGACTCGAAGGCAGTGAATCCTCCAAAGGAGGGCCCCTGACTCCAAAGCCACCCCGCCCCACCTGCCTAAAAATCCTAAAGCAGAATACAACTCCTTGAGAAAACAATAGCAGAATCAGAAAACGAAAAGGATTTCGGTATCTGTGTGTCAAATAATCTCAAGTTCACACAAGACTGTGTTGAAGTAGAAAAGAAGGCGCTAAAGTTACTCGGTTATATTAAGTGACAGATAAACTATAAAAGCGAAACGGTATTAGTAAACGTGTACAATGCTCTAGTAAGACCACAAGTAGAATACTGTGCACAGGTATGGTCGGCGTCTCACAGAAAAGATATAGAAAGATTAGAAAAAGTACAAGCTAGGGCTACAAAAATGATACCTTCATTAAGAAAATAGAGTTATGAAACACGGTGGAAAAGTTAAACCTTTTTAAACTAGAGACAGGACGTATACAAGGTATATAAATCTCAAATGGAATTGATAATGTGGACTACTCCATCTGGTTCGAATTCAATAGAAACATTACATGTAATATTAGCATGAAATTCGTTCCGAAAAAGTACAGACTAAATGTATGTGGAAACTTTTTCTCATATACAATTGTCAATGTATGGATTCAGTTGTCGGAAGAGATTGTCTCAATTCCTACGTTAACACATTCAAAAATATGTAGATAAAGTCATGAGGAATATTAACTGTTAAAAATAATACTTGTTGCTAATTATAAAAAAAATATAAAATTAAGGTGAAAATTAATATAGAGATAGATTCATCTTTTCTATAAAAATTCCTGACTGTGTACTTTTATTCCACACACCAGGTGTCTATTCTAATTTTCCATGTCCGAATGATTCGGATGGGTGGTGAGAGCCTTCAACTTTACTATACTTTCTCTAAAGCTATGAGATAGGGTCTTCCAAAACAATACCTCCTCGGTATGGACAATATTGTCTTTTGAGGTACTACTATTCCTTGTGACTCTTTGTAACACACACACACACACACACACACTCTCTCTCTCTCTCTCTCTCTCACACACACACACACATACACACACACACACACACACACAAACAAGCAACACTACACCTGCGGAACTCCGACATATTCTCCTGACAAGTCAAACGAACCTGGAAAACGTACGACTAAAGATCAAAAACGACCATAAGAGGAAACTAAACCATTTATTTTTAAAAAGTCCGTGGTGTCATGCATCTAATCTGAATAAAAATAGCGTAAATCTTGGCTAATCCAAGAATGATCAAAGGATCATTTTTGGCTTTAGCCTGTCTTTTTCCTACAAATTTAGTGACAAATCTCAATGTTCAACATTTAGTATCGATTGAAAAATCTAAAAATAGAGCCGATATTAATAATGGCTTTATCAGTGCTTATTTACTTGGTGCCTTAATTTCTGATCATAATTTGGCGTCTATCCCGTTTCGTGTATCAATTGATTTGAGAGTGCTAAAATAAAACAAGTATATTGTGTTTACTAAACCTGACAAAACTAATCAAATAATCATTATGGACAGTGATCAGTATTCTGCTAAATTGCATGATTTGCTAAATGACATTAAACACTTATGAAAAACTGAATAATGAACAGTGGCAAACAAAATTAAATCGTTCAATAGTTCTCTCAAAAATATTCTCAAAGGACGCTCTAATCTAACTAAACAATTTAAAGTATATAATCCCTCTTTACTATACATGTAAAGATTTCTAAGGTAAACAACAAAGCATAGTGTTCTGTCTACCAGAACAAACCAACTTTACTGCCTAAATTCATTATTTCTCATGCCACGACGAATATGTTAAAAGGTCCATAATTTCTTCCCTATTCCTGAGAGCATATCGCATATGTGATCTTTGTTTCCTGCAGGATGAAATCAATACGATCATCTGAACGCTTATTGAGCGGCAATATCCACTTTCGTTCACAGAAAAATGTCATTATAACGCCAGAAACAAATTTTACTCATCAGTTAGGAAAAGGTATGTAATAATTATTGTATTACATTCCCATACTCGCCCCAATTAATTAATTTTAAAAAGTTAGCACTTGCCAACAACTTCAATGTTTCCTTTCACTATAAAAAAACGATCCGAAATCATCTGTCTAAAAATAGATCTACCGATAAAGAACAGAGTGTTTATTATATTCCATGCAAAAGTTGCAATCAAGTATACATTGGCAAAAGCAGAAGATTCTCCAAAAGAATAAAGGAATATAAACGGAACATGAGCCGTTGTAGTCTGTCTCCTAGTTTGGTTCTCCTCATGTCAAATGAAAATCATTCATTTTTTATTGATAATGCAAGAATAAATTATAATTCTCATAATTATATACATAGGTGCCTAATAGAACCAGCTTTTATAAAGGAAATTCCAAACTTTAATACTTCCGATGGGCAATTCAACACTAATCCATTGATAAACAAGAGATTTATACTTCCTCTACTCAAAACTACTCCCCCAAACTCCCCCCCCCACTAATTACATTCCGACTTGAAAATTCGTGCCCCTAAGTTAAGCATCTTTCTGTATTCATTATTTCACCAGCGATTGAAGATGAGGGGGTTCTCCGTCGAAATCTGGCTTCCCAAATAAATTGATCCTAACACTAAAAGAAGTAGCACAATGCTAATTTATGCAGATCATATGTAAGTGGATGGTTAGTTAGCTCTAAAGTAAAGCGGTGCATTCGGCTTTTTTTGGATGACTTTTTATTTCCTTGTCCAAACTCGGTCATCCAAGAAGAAAATGCATTTGTCAAATTACGCTAAACACTCTTGCACTTGTCGCCTTCCCTGGCCATTCCGTAACAATTAACTAGGAGTATGGTCTAAACTTGCCCGTTCAACAAACCGTCCTTTACTAACGACAGTATCAAATACCACCTATCCGCAGGTAAACCTAATTTGCGTCTCCTTAAACGAGTTTAAGTAATTTATTTGAAAGCTCCTCATTAATTGAGGCCAAACTCCCTACGGCATCCATTATGAACATAACCAAGTGATCTTATTCGGAGGATGGGTTTAGCGGCTCGGCTCCACTCGTTTCAGGCTCAGGATGAAAAAGAAGATAATGGACGTTTGATTAAAAGTTAAGGATTATTTCCAATTATCTTCTTTAATTATCTTATTACGCTGTCCATTACGTTGTATTAAAAAAACTGCAATAATCATTTCATTAGATAGGGTTCAACAAACTACTTACCAATTACGCCACTAGTTTACTTATTGATGGCGGTAGAATCAGAACGTAAAAAACGTATACCGGTACTCTTCGGAAAAGTGTTAAATTTCTGATATAGCGTGGAAGTCCCTAACCTTTTTTTTATTCTGTTATACTTCCTATTTAGCCTACGTTTTTTGTTATCATAATGGTGTTTTAAATTATTCGAGTGAAGAAAACCATCTGCAAGTAAACAACATAAAAGAAATTAAAGTAAATAAAATCTGATTTTGGTAACACATCAAGAGATACGAAAGTTTAAATATAAATAATTTCACTTTCAGGCATTTAACGGAGCACGAAGCTATATAACACTCTACGAATGTTTCGAACTAAATCACATTTACACAAGCGCGCGCATACAAGCTAAACATCTATTCACTTACATATTACATAATGGCAACCAACACCTTAAAATCCATTCAATTTATGCCCTCTAATTTTCCAAAAAATATAATACGCGATATGAAGCCACCTTTCCGATAGGAGATAAATGTTCCCGTTAAATTCATTTAGATTTTATTTTTAAATCCATAGATAAAAGATGAGTTTGGTTTATTCCATAGGTTTTCTATCATTTCCACAAGATATCCAAATTTTCTTAGAAGATTGAAATACCTGAAAGCAGTTTACATAAGAATCTAAGAGTCTGTAAGCTAAGTCCCATCTGACTTCATTTCGAGAACGACGGTCTTCAGTCACCTTTATCTTCCCAATCGGACCATTTTCCTCTCCTCATTCTCAGGGATTTTTCTGCCGGTCGATTCCTATCCCAGCAGATTCCTACCGGTTGAGACTTTGTATACACTCTCGGATATCGTTCTTTTCCGCTACGACTATCTCCTCAACCTGTTGTCTCCCTGCACTTGGTACCATGAGGAATTATTCTCACTCGGACGTAGTGCATATTAGATAGGCGCCACAACTAGGTTGACTTGAACTCTCTGGGGGGACCCCCTGTAAAGAGCAGGACGACGTTTCTCTGGCCACCATGCATACGGGACTTAGCGCCCTATCCGATCTCCGGTTAGCCTCTCTTCCCTCCTTTACTATCCCCTAATCTCCGTCTCCTCTACCAATTCACGCTCATCTTGACCCTGCCCTTCCGTCTTTCCTTTACATTCACCTTTTTTCTACACTTTTTTTGGCCCCTTCTTCTCCTGCCCATGGACCTCCTCGATCAGGACTCGGTGCTTACCTGAACGACGCAACTGAACACTCCTACGATTAGATGTTAAGCGTGGTGACCCTAACCACTCGGAAGCAGGTCACCATACTGGATCCGTGATCTTGCCCAGCCTACTATCACCACGTGTAGGATTTGGTCCAGTTTTTCCAAGGGGTAGCGGAAAAGGTGTATACCACCCCGTCCAGTGATAGCGGCCGGGGTCAATCAAAGCTGTTCAGTAGTGCCGTTTGAATTTTGGTGTCGGTGTTGGCGTCACAAGCAGGGGTAACGAAATCTTGTTTAATGGCAATAGAAAATGTTTAAAAAAATCACCGATTTACTATCGTCGGAGCCGCTCTCGGGCAGCTCTATACCAGAAAAGTAGCTATCCTTCCTTCTATTATTTTTCAGGGGCCCCTCGAAACCTCTTCTACCGAAGAGAATGCTCACTACTCTCATAGACATAAGGGTGCGGTGGACTCCATCTCACCCCCTTCTGTTAAGGCGCGCTTAGGCGTTTCCATGTCATTTGCAGCGACAGTCCATTCCTTAATTTTACAGGGAACTACCAAAAAGCACACATGGGGCCCAAAATAGACCGCTCCCGGGGAAAGAAGCTCGATAGGGCCAACCGACTTAGGGAAGCAAGGGATAACAGAGCCCTTCGGTCCGGGCCCCCTAATGTCCTGCAGTCATGAATTCTCAATATACAGGTGGCCAGCATACATGTCCTACTATCTTCCTCGATGCTGCCGGTTCGCCCACTAGAGAAAAGACAAAAGATACTTCGAATGAGATCTGTGACTCAGCCCGGGACGGCAGTATCATCCATGGGGTCGAACCCGAGCTTGGTGCTAAGTACCGAACCTGAGTGCGTCGCTGTACAAGCTTCTCCTCAGATATTTCAGGCCCCCGAGGAATCACAAGGAGAGGAGGGACCTTCTCCCCCAGCTGGTGCCCCTTTAACAGCCAAGACCTCCATTTCAAAGAAAGATCTTGGTGAGGCCGGTCCATCTGGCAAAAAGGCTTCTGGAGATGGAGAAAAATGGATTTATTCCCTACCCTCCTTTCCCCCCAAAAAAAGAAATGAGAAAAATACTAAAGAACTAAGGATTATTCTCCTTCCGCGGCGGCTCCGAAGAGCGGCGAGTCTGCTACAATTTCAGTAAGCGACTAGACAAAGATAGGCACGTCTAGTCACGATGCTCCACCAAGTAGAAAGGCCAAGGCCAAGACCAAAGTCGCAAGTGCGCTGAGCGGAGCCTCGATTACGTCGGGCCCCCTCACTGAGAGATTACTAGCCGTTTTTGAGCCCGCTGGCTTCAAACGCTTTCTAGTCATTCGGTCTATTGATGGCAGCAGGTTGGCAAAGTGCAAAATGATCCATCAGAGGAGAGTAATTGCTAGCGTGATTGGTAGAGAACCGAAGGTGACCCGTTTCTCCGGGGGAGACTTCTGGCGAATGCAACGTATCCTTCCGAGGCAGCCATGATTAATGCCATTCGAACACCTGATGGCATGCCGGTGAGTATGACGCTGCACTATACCATGAACTTCTTGAATGGAGTGGTTTATGCGGAAAAACTCGGGGAATACTCCATAGATTACCTTACCTTAGAGCTGATTGACCATAGAGGTGCTAAGGTCGAACGTACCCCTACATTATTCATCACGTTCGACTGTGAGAAGCTGCCTGAGTCAGTGCGTGCCAGTTGGTATCGCAATCGCGTGAAGGCATCCATGTCACCTCCACGTAGGTGCTACTACTGCCAGCGCTTCGGACATACGAATCGCTCCTGTAAACGTACAAAGTTAAGGATACCCCAAAACTGTGTAGGTTGATTTGAGGTCGCACAAAATAAGTCCAAATCGCTTGGAGCCAAATCCGGGCTTTTTGTAGCTACCGATACTCTCTCATTTTTTGAGGATAAGGACTTGCTCTTGGCGCGGCTGACGCTGCCTTGGATATCTTATATCTGAATGTTTTAAATAACACTCTCTGCTCCTTGCTCACCCAGGCCTACTAGCACCCATTCGAAACCCTTCCTTGGACTCTACTCCCTCGGGCGCTTCCCTTGTTAACCTAACGGCAGAAAAGGTTCACACCCATCCTCAGCTAAATTCAGGGCACCCCCACCCCCAGGATGACGGTTTCTCGTAAGGCGAAATGGTCGTTAGACTATCAAAAGGTAACACTCCTGAAATTTTTCGTGAAGCCGTCTTCCGTGTCTCTTCCAGCTGCCTCCCGAAAGGAGGACACCACCTAAGGACGGACGAGTCCGCTACAGTTTTGGTAAGTGACCAGGCCAAGATTTAGTGCTAGATAAGGTGACACGAAGTTTGTGTATCCTCTAAAGGGTTTGACCCCTGCCTCCGAACACGCTCTGCCTGCCTAATGTTTCGAGGAGTAGAGAGGAAAAGACTCGTATAGCAAGCCCAACCTCCCCTGATAAGTCCCCAAATGCGACACCGGATTCAGCGCATTGTTCGGCCAACAGCGCCCAGAGTTCTACTCGTGAACCGTAAGACCGTTCTCTTGAGGGTGTTCTCTTTGAAGATGGCCTGGAGGGAATATTCCTTCAATGGAATCTCCTCGGACTCCGGGCCAACTGGGACGAGCTGCCGAGGCCCGTCTCCTCTAGTTTACCCTTTGCTATGTTTTTGCAGAAGACCATGATGGGAGCGTGCTCCCTGCCCACCCTACCGTGGTATAAGGGTTTTACGACTGCACCACCACGGAATGGGGGCACGGCTTGTGGATGCGCCATTTACACCCGGTATGATAGCTTAGTTCTTCTCTTTGCTTTAAATACCTCTTTTCAAGAAGTAACAATAAAGCTGCACCTGGATAGGAGGTATACTGTTTTTTCTGCATACATTCTATCGTGGGACTACCGCCGCGTCCTGCTATGGTTGCGAGGCCCTTGAATTGTTCAACGGTTGACATCCCCTCTGGTGAGACTACTCAAGAAATTCAAGGTGTCAGGTCCTGGCCAACCAGAACGACAAGCTTGCGATAGGTATCCTAAATGCGGATGCGTTTAGGCATCACTGCCCGAGAACCGCTTCATTTTTCCTAAATCTACCGGACGCACAAACTGATTGATTTTACTTGGGGGGTAGTTGGTGACCTCCATGGTAGTGATCACTTTCCTATTCGAATATCATTTCTTGTGCCACTGCCGCCTGAGAATCTACCAGAGTGGTACTAGGCGCGGGCGCGGTGATCAGCATTTCAGGAAATGACTGATTTCTCTCTCCCACTCGAGGAGTATAACTCGGTGGATGAGGCCGTTGTGTTCTTCTCTGTCAACCTCATCCAGGTGAGATTAACTACTATTCAGTCACCTTCTGGACGTTTTTCACGTCCAACGCTAACGTGTTGCTCATCGAGAAGCCCCCACCCCCCTGCACACACACTCCCGTTCTCCCGGAGAATGGTATCACAATCTCAAACCTCGCGTCCGTCGCTTAATCAATCACGACCGCTTTCTCCTCATTCTCTAGCCGAGATGCCTCTCCGCCAGCATTTAATGTGGGTCCTGATGTCACGGAAAGCCGCTAACTGGACTTTACCTCCAGAGGCTGAGAACCTTTCAACGACAGGCTTAATCTGAGTGAGTTGAGATTCGCTCTCGCTTCGTTCGCAAACGACTCTCCTGGTCCGGAAGGTGTCCCGTACGCCACGCTTCGACACCTGGGTGAGCGAGGCATGGCATTTCTCTTAGATTTGTTAAAAAGGATTTGGGTAGAGGGTATCCTCCCAGGTTTCTCGCGAATTGCTTGTGTGTTCGCTTTCGCAAACCGGTGAGAGATCACTCTACCCCAGCCGGTTTCTGCCCAATCTCTCTAACCTCCTGCGTTTGCACGTTTATGGAGTAATTGGGAACTGTTAGATTAACCTTTTTCTGGAGAGCAGAGGCCATCTGTCTTCTGCACAGTGCGGCTTCCGCAAGTTCCACTTCACGTCGGATGCTCTACTCCAAAGGGAAAATACAGTCTGTAAAGCCTTTCTTCGTAGACAGCACTACGCCACGGTTGTTTTCGATCTGGAGAAGGCATATGATACCGCATGGCGATACGGTATCATGGAGACTCTCCACACGATGTGGGCAAGAGGACCACCCTAATATTTATATCTGAATTTTTGAGAGATCATTGATTCCGCGTAAGGGTGTGGTGAGCCATCTCCGTTCCAATGGAGCAGGAAACGGGTGTCTTACAGGGAAGTATCCTCATTGTCGCACTCTTTGCCTTGAGCATCAACGGCATCACCTCGGTGCTGCCGGAAAATGTTCTAGCTAGGCTCTAGGTGGACGACCTTTCGATCTTGTTTGGTGCGGGCTAGGTGGCAACTCTGGAAGGTCGACTCCAACAGGCATTGAACCCCGTATCTTGTTGCGCCGAAGTGCATAGGCTTCCGTTTTCCTTGGCAAAGACTAAGGTGGTTTACTTGTGCCACCATCCACGGCTTGACCCTGACCCAGACTTGTTTCTAAATAGGATGCGACTGGAAGTGGTGGGCTCGCACCCTTTCCTTGGTCTTGTATTTGACCGACGCCTTACCTGGGAGGCTCATATTCGTAGCCTTAGGGTCTCTTGCTCCCGCACCATGTATATTCTTCACTCACGGGAGTTCAGCACCTGGGGCGATCCTTTGTTGGCTCGAAGTTCGACTACGGATGCAAGTTTTATGCATCCACAGCTGAGCGTATGTTGCGGAAAATGGACTCGATCCACCACACCTTCTTTTGGCTTGCAACCAATGCCTTCCGCACTTCCCCATTGAGATCATATTTTTCGATGCTGGAGAGATTCCACTCGCTCTACGCAGCGCACAGTGCATTTCTCGCCAGTATGCGTGAGCCCGACGCCTCCCTCAGTCGCCAAAAGCTCTCACTGCCTATGCTGCCAAGAGACGCAAGTCATACCCTACGCCTTTGGCTGTAGGGTCAGAAAACTCCCTTTGAGAACTAGATATAGCTCTCGGGCAGGTGGTGCCGCTGGTTTCCACCCAGGACGCCACCATGAAGGCTACCATCTTTGACCATTTGTCGTCACGCCTCTGCTCCCAAAGCTTCTACAGCGCCAGGAGTATTGCGTTCGGCCTTTTGGAGCACACTTCATGTCACACTGGAGTCGTGGCAGTGTATACGGATGGCTCCAAGTCCCAAGAGGGGGTCGGTTTCCACCTCTTATCCCCTTTGTTTGAAGTCAGCGGGGCTCTGCTAGGCGCAGTGTCTGTCTTCAAGGCCGAGCTAGTTGCAATACACCGCTCAATACGGAATATTACACGATGTGCCCTGTTCAGAGACCGGATTGTGATTTAAAGCGACCCACAACGCGCCATGAGTGCTCTCGGGACATTCGAACTCCGCATCACCTGCTTCGTGATATCCGTAACGTCACGGTTTTGGTGAGCCAGGTGGATGTCGAGATTATCTTCCGCCGGGTTCCTAGCCATGCAGGAATTGCGGGGGATGAGCGCGTCGAGGAGGTCGCCAAATAGTCCGTGAAGACTGGGTGACCATAGCCGCGCGCCGCTCTCCTTCTTTATGGCAGAACTACGGCACCTCTCCGCGCTACTTGACAAAGAATATGGGAGACTGTCGATAGGAACCTAAAGTTACGTGCTATTGCGCCGTGATTGTTCCCATGGACCTACCCCCAATGCCGTGACGGCCTCAGTTTGCTTTCTTTCGTCTCAAAATTGGACACACTAGTGGGATGCACCGGCATTTAATGGAACGCTAGCCTGCGCCTTACTGTGACAACTCCCTGTTCCCCAGACTGTTCGGCACATTCTCTTTGAATGTCCCAGTCTGGGTGATCTTCGTGCACGTTACTTGTCCTGGTACCGGGATGAGCGGGGTCACTACCACTTGTCCCTTGTACTCAGGACGGGTTTGTTCATACTGACCCGTGGGCTTTACGACATTTTGGACGAGGCTGGCCTCCTCCACTTTATTTCACTTTTTTGTATCTTTTTGTAGGTGGCATTTTCCTGCGATAAGGAAAGGCGGGCGTACCCTCGCCGCCAGAGCATGCTTTCTTCTTGTTCTTTTGCTTTTTATCGTTATTTTTTATCGTTGTTATTTGTTAGTTACATATTATTATTTCTTCTGTTATTTGTTTTTTAATATAGCCTAGCCTAGTAGTCGGCTGTTTCATGTACGGCGACCTATGCCAGATTGGCTCACCTCACCCCCTAAAAGAAATGACTATAATCCTTCATGGCGATACGGAATCATGTAGACTCTCCATACTTTTGAACTCATCCCAATCTTTATTTCTGAGTTTTTTCGAGATCTTCAATTCTATGTACGGGTGAAAGTACCCGTCTCTCGCCCAATGGAGAAGGAAGAGGCGTTTCTCAGGAAAGTGGCCTCAGCTTCACACTCATTGCCGTGAGCATGAACAGTCTTCACCTCAGTGCTTCCGAAAGATATTCTCGCCATGGTCTACCTAGGCGACCTTTCGATCTCTTTTGGTGCGGCGGATATGCCAACTTTAAAGCCTCGACTCCGCCACTCAATGAACCGCATCTCTCTCTATGCGGAACTGCACAACTTTTAGTTTTCCTTACCCAGGAATAAACTGCTGCACTTCTGCGGCCATCCACGTCACCACCCCGACAAGGACAAGGTCCTAAACGGGTTTCGCCTGAAAGTAGTGGACTCGCACCGTTTCCTTAGGCTTACTTTCTACCGACCTGCCACCTAGGACACTAATATTCGCAGCCTTAGCTTCTCTTATATCCGCCCCATGGGCATTCTTCGTTCCGTTGTTCGTTCGAAGCTCGAATAGAGATGCAAGTTTTATACATCCGCGGCCGAGCGTGTATTGCGGAAGGTGGACTCGATCCACTCCACCGGTCTCCCCCTAGCGACAGGTGCCTTCCACACTTACCCCATTGAGAGCCTACTTGTCAATGATGGAGAGATGCCAATTGCTATCCGCCGTGCAAAGTGCAGGATGCTCCTAAACGTGCAAGCCTGGACCCTCACTCAGGTTGCCAAGGGTTTTCTCTGCATCAGCATAGTATCTCGAGGGTGCGTATACTTTCGAGAAACACTACACATGCCCTATGACTTTCGGTTTACAGCTACCAAACTACTTCGAGAGCGTCGTGTAGGTCTCAGGCCGGTAGCGCATCTGGTTCTTCCCAAGAGGCCACATTGAAGGGTACCACCTTTTACCATTTGTCGTCACGCCTCTTATCCTAAAACTCTACAGAGCAAGGAGTATTGCGTCCGGCATTTTAGGATCACATAGCGTTTCACGCTGGATCTGTGGCACTGTATACGGAGGCTCCAAGTGCCAGGACGGGGTCGGTTTCCATGCCTAGCCTATCTGAAGTCGATGGATCTCTACTATGAGCTGTATCTATCTTCACTGCCGAGCTGGTTCAATGCAATACTCGGGACAAGAAATAACGCGTTGCCCGACCAGATACCGGATTGTGATATATAACGACTCACAAAGCGTCTTGAGTGCTCTCGGTTCATTGGAATTTCCGCACACCCTGGTTTGCGGTATTCTTGACGCCACGGTGCCATGAGCCGGTTGAATATCAATATTATCCTCTGCTGGATCCACGGACATGTGAGGATTGCACGAAATAAGCCCGCCGATGAGGCCACCAAAGTGTCAGCGAGGACTGGGCGTCAGAACAGCGTTTCCCACTTTCTCACAACGACTACATGGCAGGAATCAAAGCCGCCCTACCGGCCGCTTGGCAAAATAGGATGGGAGACGGCAATAATTCCTAATTATTTGGCCGATTCTAACGAAGTTTGAAACCCTTATGTTGTTTTGCATTCCCTTTCGAATAATATAATTTCCAATGTCCTCCCTAGATTAATCCAGAAATTATTGAAAGTTTTGAAGGTTGTAAGGTCATAAATCAGAATCAGTGAGAGCACGTGACTCTTAGTCAGCAGACCTTGTTTGGAGATTAATACTCTTAGTTGCAGATCCTACCTCCCCCGGGCTCTTGTTATTTTTGTTCGTTTTCTTTTGTTTTTGTTTTTGTTTTGTTTTTAGTTTTTTCTATTTTAGAATAGACAATAAATACTAAGCTAGAAATTTAATTACGGTGGCTTATACCATAAAGGCAGTCGCTAGATAGTCGAACTTAAAAATAAAATTCTGTCTTTTGTTTTTCTTTTATTTTTTTCATTTGTTTGTCTTGAGTTTTATTGGTGGTCATTTGCAACTGTTTGTTAATCATTGCACCATTTTGAAGATGCTTGGTGTGTCTCATTTGGCCTTTTGAGGACACCTGGTGTGTGGTATTTATCCTGTTTGATGACGGTCGGTGATTATCATTGCCCTTGTGTATTTGACATTGCAATTGTTTGTTTTAATATTTCCTTTTTTGTTTGGCATTGCTCTTGTTTCTTTGGCATTGTACCTGTTTGTTTAGCATTGCACCTTTTTGACCATGTTTTTTCTTTGACCTTAGCCCTTTAGAGGACACTTATTTGTCCTTACCCTTTTGAGGTTCGTGTGTGTCCTCACCCTTTTGGGGATGCTTGTTTTTCCTATCGCTTTTGGGGACACTTCTTTGTCTTAACCCCTTTGAGGTTTCTTGCTTATCCCAATGCCGCAACGGCTTCTGGTTGCTTTATGTCGTCTCCCCAAATTGGACGCACTCGCAGGACGCACCGCCATTTGATGGAGCTCTCACCTGGGCCCCCCGTAAGGGGCGCGGCGATTTGTCATCCTGGCCGCCGTGCTGACGGGATCCAGCGCTCCGTCCGGCCTAAGCTTAGCCTCTCTTCGTTCCTTCAGATAGCCCGATTTCTCCCCTACCTCGTCGCTTTTCATACAATCTCTCCCACAACTTTCTCTGGTCAGCCTCTAATTTCACAGGGTAGATGCTGACCTTCTTCTCAAGCCAACCACCCCGGGGCTGGGGGAAGAGGGGACATTGTTCCCTAACCCCTGAGCTCCGGTTCGGGATGGGTTTTTTTTAACAACCTGCTTCATCCCCACCCATACCTTCCTCACATCCCCTTTCCTCTCCTCTTCACATTCTATCAATTTTACGCCGTGTCCAAGGTGGAGCCGCCATACCGATGGACTGCCAGGCCACCAGGCGGAAGGGGTGGTCCCGAATGGCGGCGCCTGGCTCTGCCGGGCTTGTAAGCACCTCTCGCAGTGCGGGCAACTGCGAGAGGTGATGAGCTATTGCGTCCCGTATTAAAAAGAGGGTCACCATGCCCATGTATGACAAAAAAACAAAAAAACCCAACCCCCAACTTCCCCAAGAAAATCAACGGAGCCGCCCTCGGGCAGCACCACCGAAAAAATGGAGGTCCCCCCCTTGTGCTTGCGCAGGGGACCCTCCATAATTCTTTAACCGGAGAGGAGGCTTACTCCTCTCCTACACCTACGGGTGTAGGGGACTCCCCCTCACCCCCTTCTCTGGAGGTGCTTTCGGGCACCTCCCTATCTCTAGCGGCAGTCCCTCCTTTGCTTTCTAAGGGGACTGCCAAGAAAGCCAGCAGGCAGCCCATTGCCGACCGCCCCTCGTGCAAGCGGTTCGGTAGGGCAAACCCCCTTAGGGGGAAGAGGGAAGCCAGGCCCCTTCGGTTGCTTCCCTCAAAAGACCTGCTAGGCAAGAATTTTAAACCTTGCTGGGGTCAAGGCCTGTGCCTCCCCACACAAGACTGGCGACACTGCCAGGGGAACCTGCGATGTCCTGGTAGGGGATGGCCAACTGGAGGCCCCTCCTGTGATAGACATAGTCCTTGAGGAGACCCAGCCTCAGACGGTAGGGCCTTCCATGGGGGAGGATTCGGGCTCGGCGGCAAGCACCGAACCCGAATCCGCCCCGATGCAAGGTCCTCCTCAAACGGCTGAGGGCTCCGAGGCAGTACAAGGAGGGGAGGGATCTCCTCCGACAGGTGCCCCTATGACTACCAGGACCTTCTCCATTTCGGAGAGGGACCTGGCTGAGGCCGGTCCATCTGGCCTGGGGGCTTCTGCCGGCGGAGGTGAAAAGCGGGTTCATTCCCCGCCCTCCTCTCCAAAAAAGAAAAGGACTAAAAAGACGAAGAAGACTCGGGGCTCCTCTCCATCGGCGGGGACTGCGGGGAGGGATGGGTCTGCTGCCACTTTGTTAGGAGACCAAGCCAAGATCAGCACATCCGGCCCCTCTAACCCCTCGTGTGCGGAGTCACTGACCAATACTAACACCAAGAGTGCACAGGGCGGAGCCTTGATGACATCGGGGCCCCTCATTCAGAGGTTACCTGGCGCTTTCGAGCCCGCTGGCTTCAAACGCTTCCTCGTTATTCGCTCCACTGATGGCACCATGTTGTCCAAGGGCAACATGATCCATCAGAGGAAAGGAATAGCTAGTGCAATTAGAAGAGAGCCGAAGGTGACCCGTTTCTCGGACTGGAGCCTTCTGGCGAATGCGGCGAATCCCGCCGAGGCGGCCAAGATAAGTGCTCTTCGGACACTTCATGGCACCCCGGTGAGTGTGACGCCGCACTCTACCATGAACTTTGTGAAAGGAGTAGTTTATGCGAGGGAACTCGTTGACTACTCCATTGAGTACATCATACTAGAGCTGGCCGACCATGGGGCGGTCAAGGTCGAACGTGTGATGAGAAAATAGGGAGGGGCTTCGAGACCCACCCCTACTCTCTTCGTTACGTTCGACTGTGACAAGCTCCCTGAGTCGGTGCGTGCCGGTTGGTACCGCTACCGCGTGAAGGCATTCGTGCCACTGCCGGGGCGGTGCTATTACTGTCACTGCTTCGGCCATACGAATCGCTCATGTCGATGTGCAAAGTCGGGGTCACCCGAAGTCTGTGTAAATTGCTCCAAGGTCGCACACGATAAGTCCAAATCGTGTGTGGCCAAGTGTGTCAATTGCGGAGAGCCGCACCCTGCTTCTTCGAAGGAATGTTGTGCATATCTCCTGGAGAAAGAAATCCTGGCCGTTCAGGCCTAGGATAGACTCTCATTTCGCGAGGCTAAGGAATTGGTCCTGGCGCGCCCGGCTCTGCCTGGGACGTCATATGCCTCAGTAGTTAGAAAGGCACCCTCTGCTCCTGGCCCATCAAGGCCAAAGAGCACGGTTGTTTCCGCGCCCATTCAGAGCCCTTCTGCGGGCTCTACCCAACCCGGGCGCTCCCCTGATAAAGCTGGCGGCAAAAGGGTTTATACCCAGCCCCGGCTAAAACCAGGGCTCCCCCCTCTTCCCTCAGCGTGACCGTTTCCCGCAAAGCGAAACAACCACGCACCTCCATGAGTAGTAAGACTCACAGGAGGCAACACCCCAGAAGATGGTCGCTAGGCCATCTTCGGGGGTCCCTAAAGCTGTTCCCCGAAAGGAGGGCAGCAACAAAGGAGCTTCGGCTCCTTCGCCCACTCCTCGAGGTGGAGTGAGTGGCTCGGAGACGGTGGTTCCTCGAAAAGAGGGCCCACCGCCTCCGAAGCCGCAGCGCCCGCCTAAGGTTTCGAGGCGGAGGGAGGAAAAGACTCACATGGCGAGCCCAACCTCCCCCAATAAGTCCTCGAAGGCGATAGCGCCTCCAGCGCTTTGTCCGGCCAACAGCGCCTGGGGTTTTGCCCCCGGAAAGCGTACGGCCATTCCCGTGAGGGTCTTCAGTTCGAGAAGGGCCCCCGTGTCTCCTCCGAGCTAGGCCTGGAGGGCATATTCCTTCAATGGAATTGCCGTGGACTCCAGGCCAACTGGGAGGAGCTGCGGAGGCTCGTCTCGTCCCGCTACCCGTTAGCTATCTTTTTGCAGGAGACCATGCTAGGCGCGTGCCCCCTGCCCGCCCTCCCGGGGTACAAGGCTCTTGCGACCCCACCACCGCGGGATGGCCGGGCTAGGGGATGCGCGGTTTCCACCCGGCATGATGTTTCCGTTCTTCCTTTCTCTTTAGATACCTTCTTTAGGGCAGTGACTGTGCAGCTGCACCTGGATAGGAGTTATACTATCATTTCTGCGTACATTCCACCTTCAGCTGACTTCGACGCGGGGGACTTCCGCCGCGTCGTGGCACGGTTGCCGAGGCCCTATCTCTTGCTTGGAGATCTGAACGGCAGGCATCCTCTCTGGGGAGATTACTCCATAAATCCCAGGGGACAAGTTCTTGCCGATCTGATCGAAGAGCTTGAGATGGGTGTCCTAAACGTGGATGGGTTTACGCATCACTGTCCGAAAACTGCTTCATTTTCTTGCCTTGACCTATCTTTGTGCTCTTCGGATGCACAGCCTGAAAGACCACCTCGGTGGTGCTTGGCGCGGGTGCGGTGGCCTGCATTTCAGGAAATGACTGAATTCTCTATCTCAGTCGAGGAGTTTAGGTCGGTAGATGAGGCCGTTGAGTTCTTCTCCGGAAACCTCATCGCCGTGGGCCTGACTACTATTCCTAGGACGTCTAGCCGTTTTGCACGCCGACCACTCCCATGATGGTCGGCCGAGTGTGAGACGGCCCTCAAACAGAAGCGTTATGCCTACATGCGCTATAAGCGCCGCCCGAACGATTTCACTGTCGCTGAATTTCGTCGGGATAGGGCTAGGTTCTGGTATATTTCGAAGCACGCCCGCCGCTTTTCTTGGCGGGCATACGTTTCTTCACTTAACGGGAAGACCCCTTTAGCTGAGGTGTGGAAGCGAGTCAAAAGGATTCGGGGCAAGTTCTCGCAGGACCCCCCTCGTGTTCTCCAGGACAATAGGACCGCAATCTCGGACCCCGCGTCCGTGGCGGAATCCTTAGCGACCGCTTTTTACGCATTCTGTAGCCGTGATGCTGCTCCGCCAGCATTCAATGCACGTCGTGATGTCGCGGAAGGTCGCCGGCTGGACTTTACCTCCAAAGGCGGAGAACCCTTCAACGACAAGTTTACTGTGAGTGAGTTGCGTTCCGCTCTCGCTTCGTGCGCGGACACCGCCCATGGTCCGGACGATGTCCCGTACGCCATGCTTCGAAACCTGGGTGAGCGAGGCATGGCCTTTCTCTTAGATTTGTTCAACAGAATCTGGGTGGAAGGTCTTCTCCCAGACTCCTGGCGAATCGCTACTGTGCTGGCCTTTCGCAAGCCGGGAAGAGATCACTCTACTCCGACCGGTTTCCGCCCAATCTCTCTAACCTCTTGCGTGTGCAAATTGATGGAGGAATTAGTAAATGTTAGATTAACCTTTTTCCTGGACAGCGAAGGCCATCTGTCTTCTGCACAGTGCGGCTTCCGCAAGTTCCACTCCACGTCGGATGCTCTGCTCCGACTGGAAAATGCCGTCTGCGAGGCTTTCCTTCGTAGACAGCACTACGCCACGGTATTTTTTGATCTGGAGAAGGCCTATGATACCGCATGGCGATACGGTATCATGGATACTCTCCACACGATGGGGGCGAGGGGACGCCTCCCAATGTTTATATCTGAATTCTTGCGAGATCGTCGATTCCGCCTACGGGTGGGGGGAGCCCTCTCCGGCCCAAAGGAGCAGCAAGAGGGTGTCCCGCAGCGAAGTGTCCTCAGTGTCACACTCTTTGCCCTAAACATCAACGGAATCACCTCGGTGCTGCCGGAAGATGTTCTCGCTACGCTCTACGTGGATGGCCTTTCGATCTCTTTTGGCGCGGCCCAGATACCAACTCTGGAGTGTCGACTCCAACAGGCATTGAACCGCGTCTCTCACTATGCCGAAGCGCACAGGTTTCGGTTTTCTTTGGCCAAGACCAAAAAGGTGCACTTCTGCCGCCATCCACGGCTTCACCCGCCTCAGATTTGTTTGTTAATGGGGTGCGCCTGGATGTGGTTGAGTCGCACCGTTTCCTTGGTCTTGTATTCGACACACGCCTCACCTGGGAGGCTCATATTCGCAGCCTTAGGGTCTCTTGTACCCGCGCCATGGACATTCTCCGTTCCGTGATGTTCAGCGCTTTGGGCGCTGATAGGGCTACTGCCTTACTTTTTTATCGATCTTTTGTTCGTTTGAAGCTCGACTACGTATGCGAGTTTTATGCATCCGCAGCCGAGCGTTTATTGCGGAAGGTGGATTCAATCCACCACACCGGCCTTTGCTGGCGACCGGTGCCTTCCGCACTTCCCCCATTGAGAGCCTGTTGGTCGATGCTGGGGAGATGCCACTCGCTCTGCGCTGCGTGCAGTGCATCACTCGCCTGTACGCGTGAGCCCGGCGCCTCCCTCAGTCGCCAACAGCTCTCACTGCATCCTCAGCTGATCTCGATGGTGCCTATGCCGCCGAGAGACGCAAGTCATACCCTAAGCCCTTTGGGTTTAGGGCCAGGAAACTCCTTCGAGAGGTAGATATAGCTCTCGGGCCGGTGGCGCCCCTGGTTCTGCCCAGGACGCCACCCTGGAAGGTACCACATTTGGCTATTTGTCGCCACGCCTCTGCTCCCAAAGCTTGTACTGCGCCGGGAGTATTGCGTTCGACCTTTTTGGAGCACACATCGTGTCACGCTGGTACCGTGCCAGTGTATACGGATGGCTCCAAGTCCTAAGAGGGGGTCGGCTTCCACGCCGTATCCCCTCTGTTTGAAGTCAGTGGGGCTCTACCAGGCGCTGCGTCTGTCTTCACGGCCGAGCTGGTGGTAATACACCACTCGGTACGGGAGATTACGCGACGTGCCCGGTTCGGAGACCGGATTGTGATCTATAGCGACTCACAAAGCGCCCTGAGTGCTCTCGGGGCATTGGAATCTCCGCATCCCCTGGTTCTCGAAATCCGTGACGCCACGGTTTTGGCGAGCCGTGCAGATGTCGAGATTATCTTCTTCTGGATTCCTGGACATGTAGGAATTGCGGGGAATAAGCGCGCCGATGAGGGCGCCAAAGAGTCCGCGAGGACTCTGCAACCGGACCAGCGTTTCGCTCTTTCTCACACTGACTACATGGCAGGAATACGGGCAGCTCTTCGGACTGCTTGGCAAAAAAGATGGGAGATGGTCGAAGGGAACTTAAAGTTGCGTGCCATTGCGCCGCGACTGTTCCCATGGACCTATCCCCCAATGCCGCGGCGGCTTCAGGTTGCTTTCTGTCGTCTCCGAATCGGCCACACTCGTGTGATGCATCGCTATTTGATGGAGCGCTTGCCTGCGCCCTATTGCAACGACTGCGTCGTCCCGCAGACTGTTCGGCACATTCTTGTCGAATGTCCCAGTCTGGGTGATCTTCGCGCACGACACCTGTCCCGGTACCGTGATGGGCGGGGTCGCTACCGCCTGTCCCTTGTACTCGGGACGAGTGCGTGTACTTTGACTGGTGGACTTATTGACTTTTGGGGGGAGGCCGGCCTTCTCCCTTTCATTTAACCCGGTTTAATTGTTGTTGTTTTTGTTATTGTTTTTTCTTATTGCTTTGTTATTGTTATTTATTTTTATTGTTTCCTGTTTAATTTTTTAAAGTAGTCTAGAACTAGGTTGTTTGTTTAAGGCAACTTTTGCCTTAGTCGGCAGTCACCAGATAGCCCCTTAATTAAAAAAAAAAAAAATCTCGCCTGGGCCTTATTGCGATGACTGCGTTGTCCCCCAGATTTCTCGGGTACATTCTTGTTGAATGCCCCAGTCTGGGTGATCTTCGTCACATTTCCTGTCCCAGTACCGGGACGAGCGGGGTCGCTCCAACTTGTCCCTTCTACTCAGGACTGGTACGTGCACAGTGACTTGCGGACTGTGCGACTTTATGTGGAGGAGGCTGTCCTCCTCCACTTTATTCGACTGTTCGTTGTAGGTCGCACGCTCCTGCACCGGGTGAGGTGGGCCTACCCCCTGACGCTGGAGCAGGCTTGCTTCTTGTTACCTTTTTTCGTTTTTGTTTTTAGCCTATGATCTTTTTATCCTTGTTGTTTGTTATTTATTCATTTGTTTTTTTTTGGTATAGCATAATCGTAGGTTGTAGTGAGTACGGCGACTTATGCTCAAGTAGGCAGTCGCCAGATGGTCCTTTAGGGATACTTGTTTGTCCGCACCTTTTATTTGCCGATACCTGTTTGTCTTTGCCTTTTTTATGCCACTTGTCTTATATGTATAACGAAGCGATAGATAAATAAGCAAATTCACTTAATTTTCTAGATAGGTCTGCACTTAAGATTTATACATAATTATCCATAACATATATTTTAACTTAGTTTCGGAATTTTTCCTAAGAGTACTTTAATGGTTGAAAATTACCATGTTTTTTACTTTAATTATTTAAATTTAATAAAATGAAACATTTGGAAAATAAATAGGATTACCTAATATTTTGGAATTTTTTAAAACAAAGAGAATTACAAATGGTGAAGTTCATAAAAAAATGGAGAAAATTCATTAAAATTACGGCATGGCTGCTCTTTGTTTTCTCGTATATTCGAGGTTTTTATTGAAGGACTTTCTAAAATAGATTTTCCATCTTAATCTTGAGCTTAGAAAAGCGCAACTGGCTCCTAAAGCCTTTAGTAAATTACAATGGTCTGCATGATTCTTTTTATTGACTTTCAGACATCTTTTTCAAAATATATATGAAAAATGATGATTTACTTTGTTTTTTATTCATCTTTATCACATCACGTTGTCGAATATACGGAGACGTTACTTTTCTCTTTTGGTATAGCATAAGGAAATATTTATATATATATATATATATATATATATATATATATATATATATATATATATATATATATATATATATATATATATATATATATATATATATTACAGATATATTTCTAATATTGCTAATATATTTTTCCTTATTTTTAGATTGTGAATATGTCAAGAGGCTGTATAAATTCAGTAGACATATTTTGCTATGTCTGCGGGCAATTCACCCCTTCAGATTCCCGGAGCAATATGACTCCTTTGTTGAAGCGTTGTTATTGAACTTATTTTGGATACAGATTAGGGGACAAAGACAAGCCATTTGCCCCACACAAAGCATGTAAGCTTTGCATCAGTAATCTCCAAATGTGGTCAGTTGGAAAACTTAAATGTATGCCCTTTGGAGTACCAATGGTATGGTGAGAGCGGAAGAATCCCCATGATGACTGCTACTTTTGTATGACTCAAGTACCTGGATTCAACAAGAAGACTAAAGATCGCATAATATACCCAAATATTTCTTCAGCAATAAGGCCTGTTCCACACTCAAATGATACACCTGCCTGTGCCACTTGAGATATGGGAAATTTCATCAGAGTCCGATACTAGTGATACTAACCATCAACAAATGACGATCCAAAACCTTTAAACCAAGCTGAGCTCAACGACCTGATGCGAGATCTTAACCTTCCAAAAGAAATTGCACAGTTACCTGGCTCTAGACTGAAGGAACACAAGCTTCTAGCTTCTGGAACAACATTCGCTTGCTACCGTCATCGTGAAGCGGAATTCATTCAGTTCTTTAAGAAAGAGGATTCTTTAGTTTTCTGTTCAAATATTTCTGGCTTTATCGAACACATGTGGATGCCGTACAAAGCAGATGAATGGAGGCTCTTCATTGATTCTTCTAACAGAAGTTTACAATGGCAACACAGCTGCATCTGTGCCAATTGGCCATATTATCCAAATGTCCGAAACCTACGAAAATTTGAAAACACTAATAACTGCAATCAAGTACCATCGGTACAATTTTCTCATTTGTGGTGATTTAAAAATTATTGCTCTTCTACTAGTTCTTCAAGGGGCTACACCAACTATCCCTGTTTTTTGTGTCTATGGGATAGTAGGGCTTACAGCGAGCAGTATGAAAAAAAGGACTGGCCACCAAGAACAAGATTTTTACCCGGCAATCACAACGTGAGGGCTATGCCACTAGTTGACGCCAAGAAAATTCTGCTACTACCATTGCACATGAAATTAGGGCTTATGAAAAATTCTATGAAAGCCCTGAACAAGAATGGAGCTGCTTTCAAGTACCTGGAGTCAAAGTTTCCTCGTATAAGTGAAGGCAAGCTAAAGGCAGGAATCTTTGTTGGCCCTCAGATTCGGGAATTGATGAAGGACAAGCATTTTGAGGAAGCATTAGCAAGCGTCGAGGTGAATGCCTGGTTTTCCTTCAACCAGATTGTCCATAACTTCTCACCAGAATATGAAAAAAATATCAAAGATCTGATTTTAAGTTTACAGCAACTTGGGTCAAGAAAGAGTGTGAAGGTGCACTTTTTTCACTCACATCTTGACCATTTTCCCTCGAATTGTTTGAAGTACAGTGATGAACAAGGAGAGCGTTTCCATCAGGATATTTGCACCATAGAAACTCGATACCAGGTGAAATGGAATGTCAGCATGATGGCGGATTACTGCAAACCATTTAAATGTGATGGTCCTGATGCATAGCACAAGCGGAAATCACAGCGGTACGCCTTCCTTTGAATCGGTATGTAGGCTAACCATGAGAGCATGTTTTTTACATTCATTTGATTTGATGATTTTGATTCATTTCATGATAACCGTGATTTATTTCATATTGATTTGGTATACATATTTTTTTAAACTAAATTAATGTGCTTTTCCATGATTACTTATTCATTTTAAATAAGTAACAATATATTAAAAATGCACATTTATTGTTATCATTAATTTGTATTTTATTCAAAATCCTTACGTGATAGAAAAAAATGGTAAATATATTTAAAACCAGTAACACAAGAATATGTAAGATCACATCCATAAATAAAAATAAAAATTAAAAAATTCCAAAATACAAAACAGTGTTATTAAGGCAAATCTGATCGGAAATTCAGCCTAATAGTCTACGCTGTTAAGAGACGTAGCCTAATCTTTGCAAATTTTGCTCTCATTATTTACTATTGTTTCTTAATATGTGCACAAATCACGCCAACAAAACTTAAATTAACACAACATTAAAAAGCAAGAACTTATTCCTCAACCTAATATAAGTATAAATTAGCAGCCGAGCATCTTATCTACAACTTGACCAAGCTTCTTGCTTTACTCAAGGAAGCTTCTTTCTTCAGTCGAAGAAGCTTCTTGCTTCAGTCGAGGAACGAAGAAGCTTCTTGCTTCAGTTGACGAAGCTTCTTGCTTCAGTTGAGAAAGTTCGTGCTTCAGTTGAAGAAGTTCTTACTTCAGTTAGGCAAGATCTTGCTTCATGTGGGGAATTTCTTGCTTCAGGTGAGGAAGCTTCTTGCACTGTTAAGGTAGCTTCTTGCTTCAGTTAAGGAAATTCATGCTTCAGTTGTGGAAGATCTTGCTTTAGCTGAGGAAGGTCTGCTCCGTTAAGCAAGATCTTGCTTCAGTTAAGCAAGATCTTTCTTCAGTTGAGCAAGATCTAGCTTAAGTTGAGCAAGATCTATCACTTGAACAAGATGTGCTTTTGTGGAGGACGATCTTGCTTTAATTGAGGAAGCCTTTTGATGCAGTTGAGGAAGCTTCTTGATTTAGTTGAAGAAGCCTCTTGATGCAATTGGTGAAGCCTCTTGATACAATTGAGGAAGCCTCTTGGTGTAATTGAAAGACCTCTTTATGCAATTGAAAACGTTTCCTAATGCAATTGAAAAGGTCTTTTATTGCAATTGAAAAGGCCTCTTGATGCAATTGCATATGCCTATTGATGCACTGGAAAAAGCTCTTGATGCTCTTAAATAAGCGCTTTGATGCTTTTGAGAAAGCGTCCTTATTCAGGTGAGAAAATTCTTTCTTTAATTGAGGAAGCTTCTTGCTTTAGTTGAGCAAGATATTGCTTCAGTTGGGCAACATCTTGCTTGAGTTGAGCAAGATCTTACTTCAGTTGAGCAAGTTCTTGTTTCAGTTGAACAAGATCTTGCTTTGGTAGAGGAAGCTTTTGCATTAATTGAGCAATCCTTTTGGTGCAATTGATGAAATCTCTTGATGCAGTTGAGGACGCTTCTTGATTCACTTGAGGAAGCCTCCTGATGTAATTGAGAAGGCCTCTTGATGCAATTGAGGAAGCCTCTTGGTGTAATTGAAAAGGCCTCTTGATGCAATTGAATAAGCGCCTTGATGCATTTGAGGAATCGTCATGATTCAGTTGAGAAAGCTTCTTGATTCAGTTAAGGAAGCTTCTTGATCCAGTTAAGGAAGCTTCTTGATTTAGTTGAGGACGCTTCTTGATTCAGTTGAGGACGCTTATTGATTCAGTTGAGGAAGCTTCTTGATTCACTTGAGGACGCTTATTGATTCAGCTGAGGAATCCTCTTGATTTAGTAGTCTCAAGCCTTTTAGGATTTTTTTTGTATGAAAGCCTATTGTTTTCCTATGCTTACACGTCTTTCCTTTCTTACTTACTGAGCATTTGTTTGCATTTGCCTTAGCCTTAATTGCTGGGCATTTATTTCGTTTTTTCATAATAGGTGTTAGAATTGTTAATGTCTGTTGCTCCTTCAGGGTAAGTTTAAAGCTATTAGGGCACAAAATAGTTAATCGATAAGTGGCCTCTGTGCCAATATTTCGGGTCACACCTAATTTGATTGTTGCTTTTCAGCTTGTCTAACATCGACATTTCCCCTGTCATTACGACTAGCCCCTATGAATTTAAGGTTCCCAAGGGACTCGTATGTACGCGGGTTTTGCGAGATGTACGCGTCCCAGGAACACCCCTGTGTGTGAGCTCCTCTTGTGTGTCAGACATATTTAAATGTGATTTTCCTGTGACACCAACCACGAAAGAGGATAGGATTCTGTTAAGTAATGCTTAAAAAGTGCGCGACGCTACCTAGGCAGGATTCAGTTCTGCCCCCAGTAAAGGATTTTTTTACATTATTGTCAAGTTTGAATCTCAGGCTTTTTTGTTGGCCGTGCCCTCTTAGGTGATCGCCAGGGCTACATGGATATTCAATATTCTATTGCTACCTGAGCCTCCACTCCTTTCTATTCGGTTGATCTTTAATTTTTTTTCTTGTTATTGTGTTTTTATATTACCGCGAAGATAAGCTTTTTTCCGAACGTTATTCCCTCTTTAGCCGCTGCCGGATGATGCCTGGTCGCCTCACAGCACCCCGATGTCTCATCTTCGGCTCCACAGACTATGTAATTTTTTTGCATTTTCATTTTTCTTCACTTTAACAGTTTCGTAGTTAATTGGAAATAGCTAAAGGCGATACAGAATGCAATGCGCCATCAATGTCTCAACATTCATATAAGACACAGTATCACACTGTTACTCGATCCACGATCGTTATTCTTGTTCTCCCTATTTTACTTTTTGTCTCATTTCTTCTCTTCCATTATGGCCAAACAAGCCTCTGATTAATTCACTAACTATTTTCCCTCATTAGCTTGTTCTCTTTCTGTATGTACATATGTATGTGTGACTGTTTTTGTTTCAATATTGGAAATTTCTTTTTCAGCTAAGACATTCATTGCCCGACATTGCATCTATGATTTCATATTTCGAAAATGCAGAAACTATTATACAGAAAAAATACAACCTCATTACGTAAATAAAAACAAATATAACCTCACTATATGTGTCCTTTGCGTTTCGCGCGAGCAAAAAGTTTCTGGCATCAAGCCCAGGTATGGTCATATTCCTAATTGGGCGTGGCTCCATTTCTTTCTCTCCTTTCCAGCCGGTAAGGTTTAGTAATGGTCCTAATCCATGTTTCTGTTAATTTTTTTATATATTCGAAAAGGGTTTTTTGTTTATAATCCTTTTTCAATGACTGATATACATTCGCATATGATTGCAACAATTCAGAGATTCCGCAATCAATATTTATGTAATAAATTCCTCTCCAATCTTTATTAACATGTCCGCTTTAAATTGCCTCCCTTAGTCCACCATAATTTTCTGATCAGAATCTACGTCTCCATATGTAGATTTTTTTGATGAAAAAGGAATAAATTCTAAACCGACATATATAGATCAGACTTATAATTTATAGCAATGGTAAATAACACTAAGACATCGATTTATATCGGTTTGTATTTTGTATAGGATATAATATATTTAACTCTACCTGACATTGAAAATGTCAGTTTTTTTCGCATTCATACACTATCGTGTGGTGGCGTAAACTTTGCATTATATACAAGCACCTCTGCCTTTATCTGTGAACAACCAAACAGTGAAGATATGATTAAAATTCTCCCGATTCGCTCGTGTAGCTCTATATATATACAGGTCTTGTAGGCGGCCGGGGTAAAAAAGTAGAGAGGCGGAGAAAATACACGATTTGCTCAGTAGATAATTTACATATATTTGTCCCCATCTCTATTTACTGTAGAAACGATTAGAAGTTATAGAATTTTATAGTTTTGGTTATCATTAAATATTTTTTTATCAAAGACGTTTCAAGGGATTTGATTTTAAATAGTCCTTTATAATGCTCATTTTTTTAAATGATTCCGTCTTATATTTTCTGTAATTTATTCACCCATAATATATTTCTTTCTCCTCTGGATAATAATTAGACAGCTGTAGATTACCTAAGCTTCCTCTGCACCTAACTGCGACGAGTGCGTTGTCCGCCAGACTGTCCAGCACGTTCTTGTTGTGCCGCAGTCTGGTGGATCTTCGCGCACGTTACCTGCCCTGGTACTGGGATGAGCGGGATCGCTATCGCTTGTTTCTTGCACTCGGGACGAGTTCGTGCTTACCTGATTGTGGAATTATCGATGGAGGCCTCCTCTACTGTATTTAGTTTAGGGGGGAGGGGGGGTGTTGACTGCATGCAGTTCTTTTTCTTTTCCTGTTAGTTTTGTCTTGGTGTTTTGTTTTGTTTTAAATACCCTAAAAATAGGCAATATGTAAATACGGAAACTATGCCCTTGGCGGAGGTCACTAGATGAACGCTCATATAAAAATGAACCTTACATAGTTTGGTTTTAACTCTGTTTTGTGTTGGGCAAGTTACAATTAGGTGGTTGGCAGTGTCTGGTTCCTAATGGTAGTAAAGGCATATGTAGGTCTCATTTATCCTGGTGCGACACATTTGTGTATAGTTTTGTGTGGTGACCGCACCTGGGCCTTGCCATTGCGAGTCGTTTTAAGGAGGGGGTTTGCACCACCAAGATTGTATGACTAATGTGTTGTGTGTAAGAGTAGTTTGGTGTAGTTTGTCCTTAGAGTTTTGCGCACACCACGTGAAGGGTTGTATGTGGTGGTTGGAGTGGTTTGCGTTTCCCCAATGTTAATATGGTGTTTTGGTAGCTAACTTTAGTTTTGAGATATATGTGGTTAAGCAAGGTGCTAAGGCGGAGTTATTTGTTTTATGAGCTCTGTAGTGAGCTGTGGTGAGTGAGTGCGAGGTTTGATGTCCAGGCTTTGTAGCCATAGGCAAGTGAGGGGCGAATGTATAGCTTGAGATCCTTCGGTTACCCCAATATGGTTCCTGTGAATTCTCGGCGTGTGGTAATTTTTGTGGTAGCTTTTATCTCGTATAAATTTGGTCCTTTACCTCGTGTAACTCCGAACACTGTAGGAGTTTCATTACAGTGGGGTGGCGTGTGCACAATAAAGTGCCTAAGGGCGTTTAAAGTACTCCCATTTATATGTTGTAAAGATGATAACCACTGGACTTTGAAGGGGAGACGGTAATTTGGTTCTGTGGTATCCTGTGCTCGAATCATGGGATGTAGAATTGTAGATTACTAACTGCTTGGTTGCGGTTTGAGTGCCCAGAACGGGTGGGTACAGTGCTGACTGTTACATCTGGTACCTGGAGAAGCAGTAAGCCCCCCCATCTGAGTGCCAATAGAAAAGACCAGGCTCTCTTTAACTCAAAATCTTTGACAGGGACATGGGAAACTGGTAGGTCCTCCCATTTTCTTCATGCACCCATTTTTTTTTAACAGCAGTATCTCCTCATTACTTCCTCTATCTATATTCAAGGACCTGACCAGCTATCGCATGCTTCATCAGAAGAATTCTTGAAACCTATATAAACTAGGTTTCAAGAATAATGACTTCAATGAGTTTTTAACTAAGGCTTTTTAACTTGACCTTATAATGGTGGTTATCTCGCTACTCACTTCCATATAAAAGAAATAGGCTAATTGTCTCTACTGGAGTTTAAATACATTGGTTGCTCTGGCGGCGGCTTTGAGTCTGGCCTTGAACTCAATGAGCCCAAACACCTTAGGAATCCGGTGGGTTCTTTGAGGCGTGCATCGATTAGATTGTTGGCGGTGGACGGGATTACTTGGCAGTTACAAGGGACTTTGGGCGAGTGTGGCAGATGGGGGGCAACACGGTATTGGGGGGCGGGGGGTCTTCTTCAAGTGCGAGAAATATCATGGTGCTTTAGGATGCACCAGGATAGGCGGTGTGTCTCTGACGAGAGTAAATTAGACTTGGATCTTAAACCAAGTTAACTTAGAGTACGGTGCGACCACCGGGTAACGGACTCGAGGAGGAGCTTTTTTCTTCTTCGTTTGGGAAGTTTGCAAGTTTGAGGAATATCACGGTGCTTTGTGCTACACCAGGATAGTGGGTGGGGGGATGGGGCTCTCTGACGAGAATCAGTTGAACTTGGTTCATAAACCAAGTTAACTTAGAGTTTGGTGTGACCACCGGGTAACGGGCTCGAGGGGGAGCTTTTTCTTCTTCGTTTCGTAATTCCTTAAAGGCGAGGACTATCACGGTGCTTTGTGCTACACCAGGATAGTGGGGGTGGGTTTTCTTTGGCGAGAATCAGTTGAACTTGGTTCCTAAACCAAGTTAACTTAGAGTTTGGTGTGACTACCGGGAAACGGGCTCGAGGAGGAGCTTCTTTGAGGGTGAGGACTATCCATGGGCTTTAGGATGCACCAGGATAGGAGGAGTGTCTCTGACGAAAGTAAGTTGAACTTGAACAAGTTAACTTGAAGTTCGGTTTAATAACCAGGGACTAGCTCGAGGATGAGCTGCTTCTTAGTCCCTTTGGTAGCCCGGCCTCTCTTGACGGGGACTTCTTAGCCTCGTTGACTCACGGATTCTACCTATTTTTTCCCAAGTATTTGCTATTTATACCTCGTCACCTCACTGGGGTAGGGGTAGAAAGGGAAGGGGGGGCTCGTGGACGGGCTGCAAGAGGGTTCTTACCCCAACGGTTTTTCTCAGCAAGTCTTACCTCTGGTCCAGCTGGCCTTCGAGCTTTAGAGAAACGCGTCTCCAATTTCGTACTTGAGGTGAAATTGAATATACACTCGTAGGGGAGATCTTTCAGTTTAAACCGTCCGTCTTTTCATAGGGACAAGAGGCGAGGGGTTGTGGTTACAGCCGCAAACCAATCCGTCGAACGATTAGCCCTTTGAGAAATGAGGAGGGGGCATTAAAGCACTTAGATGGAGAAAATGCTAACCTCCTAAACGACTACTTCTCTTTAGTGTTTACTGAAGAGTGTGGTCCCATCCCCCAGCCACGTTTCATCCCTCTGAAATGTCCCCGTCGGTCTTCTGTTCGACCAAAGTGGTTTAATCTAGAAATCGGCCAACTGCTTAGGGAGAAGAGAACTGTGTACCGGCAATCGAAGATCTCGGGCGACTTGACGAATACCAGAGGCTAGCCAGGAGAGTGAAGTCCAGCATAAGGGCAGCTAAGCGGTCTGAGGAACTCCGGATGGCGAGACTCTGTAAAGAGAATCCCAAGGAGTTTTTTGGATATGTGAACAGCCGTAAACCAATCCGTCGAACGATTGGCCCTTTGAGAAATGAGTAGGGGGCATTAAAGCATTCAAATGCAGAAAATGCTAACCTCCTCAACGACTACTTCTCTTCAGTGTTTACTGAAGAGTGTGGTCCCATCCCCCAGCCAATGGATTCCTACTCGGGGGAAAAGCTGGAGGCAATGGACTTCATCGAAGGGGAAATAAAAAAGATCAGTGACCTAATGACGAATAAGTCACCTGGCCCGGATGGATTTCTACCTAAAGTGTTGAAAGAATTGCGCGATCAAGGGTCACGATACCTGAGCGCAATCTTCAACATGTCAATCCGGACCGAATGCGTTCCTCGAGACTGGCGTGAAGCGTAGGTGACTCCTATCTTCAAGAAAGGAGACCGTAGCCAATCGTCAAACTACCGACCTATCAGTCTGACTTCGATAGTCGGTAAACTCATGGAAAGCATGATGGTGGACAAAATGACGTCGAATTTAGAGTGAAACCTGCTACTGAGGAGTTCCCAGCATGGCTTCCGAAGGCAACGGTCATACCTGACGAAACTTGTGAAATTCTTCCACTTCATGTTCAGTGAGCACGATCTGGACAAGGCGGTGGATGTGGTGTACTTAGACTTTCAGAAAGCCTTTAACAAGGTACCACACCGCCGCCTTCTCCGGAAAGTGCGAGCGCTGGGCATAGACGGAAAAGTAGCCGGCTGGATCGAGAACTGGCTAAGTGGCAGATGGAAACGGGTGTGGTGAATCGACAGGCTTCTGAGTGAATGCCCGTTACTAGCGGGGTGCCTCAAGGTTCTGTCCTGGGACCACTACTATTCATCATCTTCGTCAATGACATGGACGGTGACATTGTTGCCAAGATTTCCAAATTTGCCGACGATATCAAGCTTGGCATCAATGTAGCAAAGGAGGGGAATACTGCCAGCCTCCAAGAGGACCTTTAAAGGATTGGGGAGTGGTGGGACGCGTGGCAAATGCCTTTTAACGTGAAAAATGCAAAGTAATGCATATCGGCCGCCGAAACCCCCAATCTCAGTATATCCTTGAGGGAACTGCTCTTGAATCGAGTGACACTGAGAATGACTTGGGTGTAACTATTACTAGCGACCTCAAGTTCTCGAAAAAGTGCATCGAGGCAGAGAAGAAAGCCCAAAGGATGTTAGGCTACATAGAGCGCCAGTTTGGATACCGCAACAAGGAGATCGTACTTTGTCTGTACAACTCCCTCGTTCGGCTGCACCTGGAGTATGCCGTACAATTTTGGAGTCCTTCGTTTCGAAAGGATATCGCAAGGTTGAAACGCATACAAGCCAGGGCAACCAAGCAAATTCCCTCTATCCGACATAAAAGTTATGAGGATAGACTAAGGGAATTAGATCTGTTTTCGCTGGAAACCCGTAGACTGCGTGGTCAGCTCATCGAAGTATTCAAAATACTTCGAGGGTTCTACAATGTTGATTACCGGGATAATTTCACACTGAGTGAGAACAGATGCGCAATCACGGCTTCAAACTTGAACTGAAGGGTTACAACCGCAATCTGTGTGGAACTTTTTTCACTTACAGTATCAGCGGTAAGTGGAATGCACTTCCAGTGGAAGTTGTCAACAGTGAATCTGTTGACCAGTTCAAGTCAAGACTAGACAAAGTCTTGAAAAGTGGCCGTTTAGGGACCCAAAACAATTAAGCAGCCATGTGCCTACTCGATTGCTAGTCCAAAGGTACCCTCTTTGAATGGACCGTAAAGTCTCCTAGGGTACTGTTACTCCTTGTTACTCCTTGTTACTCTCTCTCTCTTTCTCACAAGGAGTTCTTCAGGTATGTAAATAGCCGTAAACCAATCCATCGTAGAATTGGGCCCTTAGTGGACGAGGAGGGTGAATTAACTCAGTCAGATGCAGAAAATGCTAACCTACTCAATGACTACTTCTCTTCAGTGTTTACTAAAGAGTGTGGCCCCATCCCACAGCCCACGGATTACTACTCGGGGAAAAAGCTGGAGGTAATGGACTTCACCGAAGGTGAAATAAAGAAAAAGATCACTGACCTAAAGAGCAATAAGTCCCCCGGACCGGACAGGTTTCTATCCAATGTGTTAAAGGAATTGTGCGATGAAGTATCACGACATCTGTGCGCTATCTTTAACATGTCAATTAGGACCGGATGCGTTCCTAGAGACTGGCGTGAGGCAGAGGTGACTCCGATCTTCAAGAAAGGAGACCCCAGCTATCCGTCAAACTACCGACCCATCAGTCTGACTTCTATAGTCGGTAAACTCATGGAAAGCATGATAGTGGACAAGATAACGTCTTATTTAGAGTGAAACCTGCTACTGAAGAGTTCCCAGCATGGCTTCCGAAGGCAACGGTCATGCCTGACGAACCTTGTGGAATTCTTCCACTTCGTGTTCAGTGAGCATGATCGAGACAAGGCGGTGCATATTGTGTACCTTGACTTCCAAAAGGCCTTTGACAAGGTACCACACCGCCGCCTTCTCCGGAAAGTGCGTGCGAAGGGCATAGGTGGCAAGGTAGCAGGTTGGATAGAGAGCTGGCTAAGTGTCAGACGGCAACGCGTAGTGGTGAATGGTCGGGCCTCTGAAAGGGCGCCCGTATCTAGCGGTGTCCCTAAAGGTTCCGTCTTGGGACCACTACTGTTTATTATCTATGTCAACGATATGGACGGAGACATGGTTGCCAAAATCTCCAAATTTGCCGACGACATCAAACTTGGTATCAATTTGGAAAAAGAAAGGAACACTGCCAGCCTCCAAGAGGACCTTCAAAGGATTGGGGAGTGGTCGGACACGTGGCAAATGCCTTTCAACGTGAACAAATGCAAAGTAATGCATATCGGCCACCGAAACCCCAAATCTTAGTACTTCCTTAAGGGCACTGCCCTTAAATCGAGTGACACTAAGAAGGACTTGGGTGTTACTATCACTAGCGACCTCAAGTTCTCGAAACAGTGCATCGAGGCAGAGAAGAAAGCCCAAAGGATGTCAGGCAACATAAAGCGCCAGTTTGGATACCGTAACAAGGAGATAGTACTTTGTCTGTACAACTCCCTCATTCGGCCGCACCTGGAGTATGCCGTACAATTTTGGAGTCCTTCGTTTCGAAAGGACATCGCAAGGTTGGAACGCGTACAAGCTAGGGCAACCCAACTGATTCCCTCTATCCGACATAAAAGTTATGAGGTTAGACTAAGGATATTAGATCTGTTCTCACTGGAAACCCGTAGACTGCGTAGTCCACTCATCGAAGTTTTCAAAATACTTCGAGGGTTTGACAATGTTGACTACCGGGATATTTTCACACTGAGTGAGAACAGAACACGCAATCACGGCTTCAAACTTGAACTGAAGCGTTACACCTGCAATCTGTGTGGAAACTTTTCACCTACAGTATCTGCGGTAAGTGGAACGCACTTCCAGTGGAAGTTGTCAACAGTGAATCTGTTGACTAGTTCAAGTCAAGACTAGACAAAGTCTTGAAAAATGGCCGTTTAGGGACTCAAAACAATTGAGCAGCCATGTGCCTACTCAATTGCAAGGCCGAAGGTACCCTCTTTGGATGGACCGTAAGGTCTCCTAGGGTACTTTCTTTACTTGTAACTCCTTGTAACTCTCTCTCTCTCTCTCTCTCTCTCTCTCTCTCTCTCTCTCTCTCTCTCTCTCTCTCTCTCTCTCTCTCTCTCTCTCTCTCTCTCTCTCTCTCTCTCTCTCTCTCTCTCTCTCTCTCTCTCTCTCTCTCTCTCTCTCTCTCTCTCTCTCTCTCTTTCTGAAACTCCTCCATCCTCAGATGGAACTTCAGGGAAAGAAGTGACATGGGAGAATGATTAGTTGGGGAGGAATATAACTTAGTCGCAATACAATAGCGGATAAAGTTGAGATTACTTAAGAAACATTTTCAAAATGGAGACAAAATACAAAGTGTTGGAGCTAGTGTGTATATGGGGTGGGGGGGTATAGCATATACATACACAAGGTTATGCAATGCCACGTCATGGTTGCCGAAGAACATTTTTCACTATGATACCATTAAGTGGGACTCACTCGCCCGAGGGTAGGTTATCCTACGATTATACAAACAACAAATATATATATATATATATATATATATATATATATATATATATATATATATATATATATATATATATATATATATATCGTATAATAGGCTCTCGACGATATACCATATATAACTATTCTTTGAGGGAATTATTCTAATATTTCGAGTGCGTGGTAATCTGATTGACCGAGGTTAGTCCAAAAGGAGGGGTGGCCTGGAGAGGCTTCAATATGCTCAAGAAGCGGAACGGAGCACAAGGATAAATAATATGGCTACCATTAATAAAATAGAGTTTTATTAATTAAATTATCAACAACATACAAAAAAAATGTTTACATAAACGGAGAAGGAAAAGGGTCGTGGGAATATCTGACTAATCCGTAGATTAAGATTTGGGGAGATTTAAAAAGGTAAACAAATAAAAATTAAAGAGGGGGAAACGGTTCGCTAAACCATTTAAAGCACAGGGTTGCGTTGAGAAAAGGTTAAATGATTAAAGGTAATGCTCAGCTTACGTAATTACAAAGTTGAAGACAATGCGAAGGAATCTTCTGGCCACTGGCGATTTCCAGCAGAAGGGTACTTCGGGGGGTTGTCCTTGACGAAGGGAAAGGACTGTCTTCAAAGAGTTAGAGAAAAGTGAGGCTCAGAATTACGATCGATCTTTGTGACAGCAAATCGGAAAGGTTCTAAATGAACAATGGAGGTTATTGTTGAAACCAAGCGTTCTCTTGAAGAACGTTAAAAAAGAGGGGGGAATTAAATTATCCGGACGTGATGTCTTGGGAACGAGAACCGTTTCTTGACGAACGGACTTAAAGAACAATGGCTGTTTTAACGTTGTTCTTGTTCTGAACAGCAGGGGGGTGAGAACCGTTTTTTGTCAAAGGACTCAAAAAACAATGGCTGTTCTAACGTTGTTCTCTTTCTGAAAAACAGGGGGGGGGGGGCCTTGTTGACTTGGCGTTTCGAAGGCACGAACCTTGGCACTCAAGGGATATTGTCCTCTTCTGGACAATAAGGGGGTTCTCGAGGAAGAGAGTTCCTAGGTGCACAAGGGAGACTGGATCGGCGTGATGCCTCGCGAAGATAATCGGGATCTGATCTAATTGGGAAAAGCTATGGTATAAATACCCGGAGCCATCTCCATGGCGTAGGGGATAGTTGAGTGGGGGACTTCGGGAGAATCTCCCGGTGCGCCTGGGAAAATACCTTATCTGCTCATAAGCCTAACTCAATCTGGCGAGATCGACGTATGGAGGCGAAATGGGGTCGTGAACCTCCTTGATTAAACATTTGCTATGGTGGGCTATAACGTACTTTGCTTCCTCTCGCAGATGCACGTTGGTAGCATGTGTTTCTAACATGTGATAGCGGCTGAATTTAAGCGGCCTCAGACCGTTCTATCACACGCCTCCTTTGCAGGAAAAGTTGTCACTTCGAAAAAAAGAGAGAAGGGACAACCATAGAGCTCCATTTGGGAACTCACTTTCTTGCATCGACCGTACCTTCATGCACCTAGCTAGTATTACCTCAATACATATGATAATGTTGATCTTTTGATTATAGGGAAAACTAACCTGTAATACAAACTTAACCATAAAAGAGACATGGAACAATGAAATAATATAAAATTAGTACATATGGGACAAAATAATTCATACGTAATTTAATATGTACAAATATATACACATACGAGAAAAAAAATAGACATTGAGCCGCAACTAATTATATTACAGGAAAATCTAATTTAAGTCGTATAAGACGGTATATACATACATGGAGATCCTAATCCTACGAATTACAAATTAATCTACACTATTTGGTAATGCATTCTTACTGAATGCGTCAGCGACCTGATTATCGGAACCTTTTATGTAATTTATCTTAAATTGGTACTCTTGCAAAAGTAGACTCCAGCACATAATTCGGCCCTTGGAGCGTCGTACATTCCGAATATAGGCCAACGGGTGGTGGTCAGTTCCTATCTGAAATTCTTTTCCTATCAAATCCATCTTAAACTTGTCGATAACCCAAATAATAGCTAGAGCCTCCTTCTCTATAGTGGCATATCTCTTTTCGCGAGGTAATAACTGGCGACTAGCATATGCAACTGGATGACTCGTTCTGTCATCCTCATATTGAAGGAGTACACCTACAATGCCTTCGTTGCTCGCGTCGGTCTTAATCGTAAAGGATTTTTCCGGGTTAGGCAACTTCAAAATAGGGGCAGAAATGAACTTACTCTTCAGCTGATTAAAATGAGAAACAGCGACATCATTCCAACGTAGTCGATCGAGAGAATTCTTTTTTAAAAGGGTGCTGAGGGGCGCCAAAATTGCAGCGAAATTCGGGACAAATCGCCGATAGTAAGAAGCTGGTCATAGGAATTATCATAATTGCTTCTTAGTATTCGGGGGGGGGGGGCATGTCGGCGATTGGCTTAATCTTGTCCTCCTGTGGACCTATCTGGCTTTGTCCTATTTTAAAACACAAGTATTTTATGGTTTCGTGGGCAAAAGGCATTTGCTGGGGCCAATTGTGAGGCCATTTTCGCGCAGTCGCTCGAAGAGAGCTAATAGGGTGGTTAAATGATGACTCCATTCACGAGTAGCGACGTAGACGTTATCGAAGTAAAAGGAGACATTCGGAAGGCCATCTAACAACATTCTCATGAGACGGTTTTAGTTACTACAAGCGGTCACGAGGCCAAAAGGAAGGCGCTTAAATTGCATTAAGCCTTTCTCAGTTCCAAAGGCGGTATATTCTTTCACATTGGGCCGGAGGGGAATTTGGTAATACGCCTTGCACAAATCAAGTCCTGAGATGAACTGGGCGTCTTCAAAAAGGTGGAGGTTTTGATCTACCAACGGGATGGGCTCGGCGTCGAACACAGTTACCGAATTTAACTTCCTGAAGTCGATGCACATCCGATAAGAGCCATCAGGTTTCTTGACCATGACGATTGGGGAACAATATCTAGAGATGAAAGGTTCTATTATATCTAAACTAATCAAATTATCGACTTCGGCGTTAGTAGCTTGGCGTAAATGAATCGGCATGGGATAGGGTTTTGAACGGACAGGTTCTAAGCTCGTTAATTTAATATCATGCTCGAAACTAGTAGCACATCCAGGCTTCTCTGAAATAACGTCGTCGAACTGACATAATAATTCTTGTAGCTGACTCTTTTGATGTGGTATCAGCTGCGCGTCGATATCCAGGTCAGGGGGTTCAAAAGCCTCGCCTGACAGGGAAGGAAGAGGGTAATCGGCATCAGGTTGGATGCACACTGTCTGTATGACATTAAGGGACTCCGCGATGTAATCTTCTTCACGCGCCGATGTTTCGTCCAGTGCTACGAACGTATCTCCATGGGCGCGTCGGTGGTACTTTTTCAACAAGTTTCTGTGGTAGAGCTTATCGCCTGCTGGGGTTCCAATGAGGTAATCTACCGGTCCTCGTACCTCACGGAACGAGTAAGGACCGTTCCATTGGCTCAGTAGTTTATTACTCGGTGTAAGAAAGAGCAGGACTACTTCATCACCGGGCTTAAATTTTTGATCTTCGGACCTAAAATCCTGGTTGAGGTTCTCCGAGAATTCGGACGGTATCGGGGTTCTGAGGGGAACGGGCTCCTGGGCTTCCTTCTTAGCTCGGCCTCGAGTAAGGGCGGCCTGGGACACAGGGTCGGAGCTTACTTAAAGGCTCTGTCCTATAAGTACGGAACAAAATTTTGTGGGTGCTGAAATGACTTCAGCCCAGCCATCATAATACTGACACTGCAAGTAACATCTAACGACGGGGAATCGGTTTGCCCGCCCAAGGTAGTCATGTACCGCCGCAAATTTTTCGGGGTTAAGGTCCACTGGGGGGGAGGAGCTCGTCGGACACAATGAAACACGTGCACCCTGTGTCCCTGACGAGAGTAGATACACGTCAGCCGTTCACGCTGCCCTCCTCAAATTTCAAAGTTCCAAAGGAACTTTTATCAAAAATAAAATTTACCTGGTGGCCTGACGGAGGGGGAGAAGTTGATGCTTTGGTCTGCACCTCCGGGGAAGCCGTGGTGGCATTAATCTGCTGAACTTGGTGGATGGATGGATGGATTATTTACAAGTCCCTTGGTGCTCACAGCGAGGTGATTGCACCGTAATTTGTTTTGTAGTAAAGGTTTTAAACACGAGTTATAAAAGTTGTGTCTGATATCATGAGGTTGTGATTCTGCAGTGATGATTGAAGTACTAGATGAATAAATGGTATGATAATGTGTTAAAATAATTAAAATTCATTAAAACTTAGATCGCGTATTGGAGACCAATCTATAGCTTCTTTAATAGTCCCGTCTCCTCGAGGTAGCGGATGATTCCGCTGCCAGGGCGGATATTTTCAGCTGTTAGTGTAAATCTTGGGATATCGAGGGTACCCCCACCATCGATGGGTATGTATCCTTGTCGGAGTTCTCCGTAGATTGAGCATTCCACGATGAGATGTGCAACTGTGAGGGGTAGAATGCAATCTTCACAGTAGGGGGGATAGCCTTTCTCCATTAGGTATCCATGTGTAGGTAGTGAATGTCCCTTTCGTAGTCTGCATACGGATACCTCTTGCCGGCGGGTAAGTTCTCGAGGCTTCCATGGCGATAACTTTTGGAAAATGTGTCGCATCTTATTTTGTCCGTATAAATCTGCCCATCTGGCCATCCAGTTTTCGCGAATGGCGGCCTTTATTGAAATGATGTTTTCCTCATATGGTATTGGGATATCATTGGGCCTGATTGGACGAAGGGCGGCATTTTTTGCCGCTCTATTAGCTTGCTCATTTCCAGCTACCCCTACGTGTGCTGGGACCCAGCAAAAGGAAATTTTCTTTCTTTCGCATGCTGCTCTATATACGTAGTTTCTTATTTCTAACAGAATTGGATGGATGTCTGTCATTCGTTCTAATGTTTGTAGGCTGCTGAAGGAGTCGGTGAAGATTGTGAATTCATCTGATGTTGGGTTATTGTATGCCCAATGTACTGCATGTTTTAAGGCATAGCAATCGGCAGTAAAGATTGATAATGTTTGGGGTAGTTTTTCAGAGAATATATATGGAATATCTGGGAAAGCAAGTGGATAGATGGGGTTCATCGTTACTCCGATTTCCTCTATCCATAGTCGCACTCTACTTCAAAATGATCGTGAGAGAGTTAGGCGTGTGGTAAAAATCTTATTCATTTGGTAATTCATGATAGCAGTCGAAGTCGGCGATGTTGAGAGTGGCTGAATGCGGCTAAAGAGGCGTAGAGAGAGCTCCATCCTACAGAGGTCTAGTGGTCTCTCCCCGGTATCGCATTGTAGGCTCGGTATGGGTGATGATCGGAAGGCTCCGGTAGCCATGCGGAGACATTAATTCGCCAACGTGTTGATGAGTGCAATGCGTCTCTTGTAAGTAGAGGAGTAGATCTCGCATCCGTAGTCCAGCTTGGGTCGCACTAAAGAGCGGTAGAGAGTCAGAAGTGTTTTGCGATCAGCTCCCCAGTCGTGGCGTGCTACTGTACGTAGGACGTTCATTTCTTTCTTACAAGAGTTTTTAATGCTTCTTATATGTGGTTCCCATGTCAACCTTCTGTCAAATGTTAGTCCTAGGAACTTATAGCTCTCATCGTCTGCAATCCTCTTTTGGTATAGGTAAAGGTCAGGTTCCCTAATACATCTTCTACCACGGCAGAAGTGGACCACTTTGGTCTTCTCAGCTGAGAATTGGTAGCCGTGGGTAGTAGACCATCTTGTGATGTTGTTGATGGCGATCTGGAGGCGACGTTTTATTGTTGCCATTTCGGAATCTGCTAGGGAGATAGAGAAGTCATTTACATAAAGGTTGGCTTTAATGTCTTGATAGAAGGTTTTGTGAGATATCATCGATTCCTATAGCAAACACGGGTACGCTTAAGACGCTGCCTTGTGGAACGCCTTCTTCTTGTATAAATGATTTGCATTTCGCGCTACCTAATCTTACAAAGGTGCGTTTGGTTAGGAAATTTTGGATGAAAATTGATAGTTGTCAGCGTAATCCGAGGTTATGGAGGGCTTTTAGGATGGCGTAACGCCATGACGTATCATATGCCTTTTTGAGGTCGAAGAAAACAGCTACTACGTGCTGTTTCCTGGCGAATGCGTTACATATCGCCGATTCCAGAAGGATAAGGGCATCCGTGGTCGAGTGAAATTCTCGAAATCCGCACTGCGATGGAGATATGCTGGATTCCGTTTCAAGGAACCATGTTAAGCGTACATTCACCATTTTTTCTATGAGCTTACATATGCAGGAGGTTAGAGCGATTGGGCGGTAGTTTTGGGGACTGGTCGGGTCTTTTCCTGGTTTCCGGAAAGCTAGAACTGTAGCCCTTCTCCAGGTGTCTGGGAAGGCATTTTCCATCCATATTTGATTGAATATATCTAAGAGGAAGCGTTTACCTCCTTCCCCTAGGTGGCGTAGCATTGCATAAGGTATATTTTCTGGGCCTGTAGCAGTGTCTCTACATGATGAAAGAGCTTTATCGAACTCTTTTTTGCTGAATTCTTCGTTGTAAGATTTGTACTCTTTTGATGTGAAGTTTAGAGGTGAGCCCTCCCTCTCCAACTGGTATTGGGCGAACTTGGCGGTTGTGTTCGCTCTACCTAATATTTTGGTGAAGTGAGTCGTTAGCGTGTCTGCTACATAGATTGGGTTTAAGATAGTGTTTCCATTTATTCGAAGTACGGGGGTAGAGTATCGGCTGGGTTTACCTAGCATCCCTCGGATTTTGCTCCATGTGCGGTGGATGGGGGTTTTAGAGTTTAGCGTGGAGACATAAGCTCTCCATGATTTCCGGCGGCTTTGTTTAAGTATGTATCTATATTTAACTCTTTTTTTATTAAATTACATTTTAGTCGTCGGATTTGGCCATCGTTTGTATGTTCGGTAGGCTTTTCTTTGTTCTTTCAGTGCGGCAGAACATTCTGGACTCCACCATGGCGTAGATCTCTGACTGGGTTGTCCTGAGCTGGTTGCAATGGATGTTTTACCTGCTTGATATATAATGGATGTAAAGATTTCCAGCGCTTCCTCCGTCTCCGGGATGTCATCAACTTGGATATCAGTGATTTTGTTGAATTTTAGCCAGTTTGCTTGGTCCAATCTCCATCGTAACATACCCGAGGTGGGTAAACCCTCGTCTGAGGAAAGGATGATCGGGTAATGGTCGCTTCCTTTTAGGTCATCCAAGATTCTCCATTTAGAGTTCGCTGTGATGTCGGGTGAGCAAAGGGTCAGATCTAATGCTGATAGGGTACGTGTTTGTATGTTAAATCTAGTACCTTCGCCCTGGTTCATGATTCCAAGTTGCTGGTTTTCTATTAACTTTGATAGCTCGTTTCCTCTGGCGTTGCATTTTCTGTCGCCCCAATCAATGTGACGACTGTTAAAGTCCCCCATTAGAATAAATGGAGTTGGTAGTTGCAAGATCAAGTCTAGTAAGGCGGTGACTGGAAGGGGACCTGTGGGTTGGAGGTAGACATTTGCGATCGTGTATCGTTTCTTGATGTACATGGTCACGGCGATTGTTTCCAAAGGTGAATTTAATCTGATGGGTAATGTGGGGACATTTTGATGGGTGTATATGGCACAGCCGCCGGATGTGCTTCCATCATTTGGTATTGAGGTGGTTACGCAACTGTAATTCGGTAGCTTTCGTGGTGGATGTATTCCCAACATGGTTTCCTAGAGACAGATGCAGGCGGGGGTCTCGTCCACTACAAGAAGCCTTAATTCTTCCTAGTTGGCTCTGATTCCGCGGATATTCCACTGGATTATTTTCATAATTCTTTTGGTTTGTTTCGAAAAGTGAGCAATTTGTTTTTTTTGTGGAGGTCGTGGTGCCCATTGGTTTATTATGGCTCTGTGGCTACTGGAGTCTGGTGAGGACTGGTCTTTGAGGTTTCGGTTCTTCTTTGTCACCGTTTTTCTTGTTTGTGTCTAGGGTATCTACTGTTAGAGGCGGCGTTGGTGTTCCATCAATAATAGGAGGACGGATTATCTTTCTGTTTTTTTTTGCTTCTGTTTGTGGGTGAGGGTGGTGGCTCATTGGAGGTATGATTCGAGCTTCAATTTGTTTGGTGGGGACGAAGTCTGTTCCACGGAGGTCTTGGGTCTCTTTTTCCTGTTCTACCTTCTCTTCGTAGATGATGTCAGTGGTAGGGATTTTGATTGGTGGTGGCAAAATGCTGTCACGGGGTGACCGAGGTTGTGGGCAGACGATCTATGGTATAAACTGAGTGTCCATTTCTTCGGGGTGGGGGTCGATGTGCTTAGGGATTTGCTGTGATTGCAATTTAAGGTTTAACTCTCTGCTAGGGATGGGGTTTAGCAACGAGGTATTGGGTGCAGGTGCCTCGCGATGCGGCAACTGCTTGGGGGGGGCGGGGGAGATGGTTGAGAGTCGACCATATGCGTGGGGTAGGGGAGTTCAATATTCGGGGCCTGTGGTGCAAGCTCCTCGGGAAGGGGCGGTTGAGTTCTTGCTTTAACCCCGTGGTATGGGGGTGTGGTCACTCTGCTCATTTCAACTATAGAGGCATAAGAGTTTCCTCTGGTTCCTATACAGGTCTGTTCCTTTTCTCTGGCATCTCTAAAGTTTAGTCTTTCTTTTTCACGTATGGATGCTACTTCTTCTTCGAATTTGTAGACATTACATTTTTTGCTTGATGCTGGGTGGGGCTCTCCACAGTTTACACATTTCGTTGGGCAATTTTCGATTTGTTTAGGGTGTAGTGCATTTGCGCAGTTGAAGCAGGTGGGCGCAAAGCCCTGATTCCTGCGACGACAGGTGTTTGTAGAGTGCCCCAAAGTTTGGCAGTAGTAGCATATTGTGGGGCTAGGTTTAAATTATTTAACCGTGAAGCGGCGCCATCCTAAATATATATATTTTGGTAGGATATCTAGGTCAAATGATACGAAGTAAGTGTTCGTTGGTATCTTGCTGTTGTTGATCGTTTTATGTACTCTGTGTACTTGAATGACAGAGTATTCGCTTAATTCTTCAATCAATTCCGCTTCTGAGTATTGGGCAAAGTCTGGTTCTATTATTACGTCTTTACGCATGTTAAAGGAGGCATGTGCTGTTACTATTACCTTATCTCCTGCCAGTTCTTTTAATAATAAGGTTTTTTCCGCTTGCTCTTTTGTTTTAACTTCGACTAGTATACTACCATCTGATTGAGGCGAGAGAGGTGGAAATTGTGATCTGGGAAATTGAAATAGTTTTTGGAAATCTTTACTCTGTTTGACCATGCATGTCTTCATTAGGTTTGTTTGTTGGCTTTCTGGTTTTATTAGGTAAAATCTTCTGAAAAATCGATCAAAAAATTGTCCTGGGAGTTCCTGCAGTGATAGCGGTTCAGGTAGCGTTTTGGTAGATCGTCCTGGACCTGCTGCTTGCTGGAAGTTTGAAACTTCCGGCGGAATTCTTACTGACTTAGTTCGTTTTTGCGGTGGTGAATTTCGAATTCCTGAGACTTTGCTCGTTTCTATGCAATTTGCTTCTATCTGTGCAGTTGTTTTGGGGGGCGATCTTGTGGTTAAAGTTCTCCCACCAATTTTATCCACGTCTTGTGTTCTTTTCATTCCTCGAGTTAGTAGGTTTGTATCAATTTTCTTCGACAGACTGGGAAGTAAGGGGGGTGGGGAAAGAGGAGGGGATGCGCAGCTTAAGTCTTTCTTTACTGGTTTCATTTGTTTTTTTAAGAGGGGTTTGTTAAAGAATTTGTTCGAACATGAACAGGAATCTACCGCCCGCGAAAGTACCGTCTTGCCAGATCCACTAAACGAGCGGACCAGAGACTCTAGAGAAAGACATATTGCTTGGTTTCCATTAACCTCGCGAATGCCCATTGGCGCAGATAACGGGCCGGTTCTAAACGAAGCAGTCGGCGTGTAGGCGCGGGCGCAGGGCCACTTACAGAGGTGGCCATGGACTTCATCGCCAGGTAACCTCAGGGTAAGCCTGGTGGACCATGCAGGATATACCTGGTGGGTCTTAACCCTTTCCTAGTCCACCCCGGCCACGGCCCGGTCCCGCGAACCGAACGCCAACTGTGAAGTTTTACCCCTTCTTGGTGGCCAAAAAAAGGAGGGGGGGGGGAAGGGGATGGTTTGGTAGCCGCCAATATTCCACAGGTATTGTTGGGGAGGATCAAGCCAGGACAGACTCGCGAGAATCAGACCTCTCGCCTACCGAAACTAGCACAGGCTCGAACGCGAGTAGAGAAGTCCAATCCCATCGGAACAAAGACTTTGAAGTGAGGAAGTAGTAGAGTTGAGAAAGAAATTACCAGATAAGGATGAAGAGTTGTTAGCAGAAAGGGGAGAAGTGGCTAGGCTGGGGCCGGACTGGGCGCTGATGCCCGTCAGCACGGCGGCCAAGAAGGCAAATCGCTGCGCTCTCTACGGGGTGCCTACCATGGCTAACAAGCGACATCTGCCCGGGTTTGAAGTCAGAGTTGTCCCTCTCCTAGGTGGAATGTCAACCAAGACTATGAGCTCAACCTGCCCAGCCAGGTTATACCGCTAGGCACTCGGTCGTTGGAAACAATTTCTGTATAAGCAGGGGCACCACGAGCAGGTAATGCGCCAACAATTAGGGTGCAGAGGCTAAGTAGCCTTAAAGGCTATATATTGTGCATGCAGCCCCGAAACCCCCATGAACTTGGTGTGCTGGTCCGCTTTTAAGCCTAGAATTTTGGGGCAATTCCTGCTCATGTGGTTTTCTACACCGCAGGTGAAGCATATGATTGGTCGCTTCGGGAAGAGTGATGGTGGAGAAATCTTAACGGGAGGTTTGATGTCCCGTTGTTGGTTTGGGGGGAAGAAGTTTAGGGGTTTTACGGGGCCCGGAGACTTCGTCGGCTTTCCTGGGAAGGGGGTCGAATCCTTCCTTCTTTACTGGTAGGGGGATTGGTGAGAATTTCGATTCTCCTTGGGGTATAAATTATGGCTTACGGCATAGACATCCGCTTCTTCAGTACACTCTTTAAAGGTCTGGCCCCGACGATCCTTGACGAACGCGCGGATCTCCGTCGGGAGAGACGCCAAAAATTTATCCCGCAACACGAAGTCTGTTAAGGACTCGTAGTTAGGATCAACATTTGAGGATTCTAACCAGAATTTAAAATTCCTCTGAAGAATGTATCCGAATTGACGGAACGTCTGTCTGGGTTTAATAAGACCTCCTCGAAATTCTTGACGGTAGAAATCGGGAGTCATATTATGAGCGGCCAATAACTCAGCTTTTAAGGTGCTGTAGTCAATTGTACATTCAAATGGTAAAGATATGAGAATGTCGCGCAATTTACAATTTAAAAGGGGAAGTAATCTTATTACACCTTCAGCCTCCAAATCCATGTTATTGATCTCTAGGATCTTTTCGAAGTGTGTTAAAAATGCTCCGAAATCCTCTCCATCCCTGAAATTGGGTGGCTTAAGTGGGAGATTGGGCAAGGCTTCGGAACGTGAACTGACTGATTGTATTTTAACCTGTACGCGAGCCATTTCAAGCTGATGGTGAAGCTCAGCTTGTCTTTTCCGTTCCTCTCTTTCTTCTCGTTAGATTTCTCTTTGCCTTTCTTCTCTTAACTTTTCTCTTTCTGTTAGTTTGTCCTCTTGAACGTACTCAATCAATTCTCTTCTGGAAAGTCCCAAGAATTCTCCTTGTGCTTTGAAGATTTCAAACTGAGTCATATTTGCACTTGGGGGCGCAATAGTCAACCAACTAAATTCCTTGCGATAAAAATTATGCCTTCTAGAGAATTGGCCTACCTAAATATGGGCACTGACCTATTCGTGATTGGTTTCTCGACCTAGATAACCAATGACTAAAATAACACAAAAAACACCAAAAAATTATTATAACAGTTCCTTGAGCTACTCCAGCTTCTTAAGTTTCAAAAAGTGGATAGCAATCGTAAAAACAAAAGGGAACTACTATACTGTATTCTTTTAACGAATAACACTATGCTTGACTCGACTGAGACCAGTGTTTGCAAAGATATATCGTTAACTCTTACACAATTGACACCAAATTTAAATAGTATATATATATATATATATATATATATATATATATATATATATATATATATATATATATATATATATATATATATATATATGTCGTATAATAGGCTCTCGACGATATACCATATATAACTATTCGTTGAGGGAATTATTCTCATATTTCTTGTGCGTGGTAATCTGATTGACCGAGGTTAGTCCAAAAGGAGGGGTGGCCTGGAGAGGCTTATTTATCTTCAATATGCTTAAGAAGTGGAACGGAGCACAAGGATAAATAATATGGCTACCATTAATAAAATAGAGTTTTATTAATTAAATTATCAACAACATACAAAAAAAATGTTTACATAAACGGAGAAGGAAAAGGGTCGTGGGAATATCTGACTAATCCGTAGATTAAGATTTGGGGAGATTTAAAAAGGTAAACAGATAAAAATTGAAGGGGGGGAATGGTTCGCTAAACCATTTAAAGCACAGGGTAGCGTTGACAAAAGGTTAAATGATTAAAGGTAATGCTCAGCTTACGTAATTACAAAGTTAGTGTGCAGAGGAAGACTATGCAAAGGAATCTTCGGGCCACTGGTGATTTCCAGCAGAAGAGTTCTTCGGGGGGTTGTCCTTAACGAAGGGAAAGGACTGTCTTCAAAGAGTGAGAGAGAAGTGGGGCTCGGAATTACGATCGATCTTTGTGACAGCAAATCGAAGAGGTTCTAGATAAACAATGGAGGTTATTGTTGAAACCAAGCGTTCTCTTGAAGAACGTTAAAAAAGAGGGGGGAATTAAATTATCCGGACGTGATGTCTTGGGAACGAGAACCATTTCTTGACGAACGGACTTAAAGAACAATCACTGTTTTAACGTTGTTCTTGTTCTGAACAACAGGGGGGGGGGGTGAGAACCCTTTCTTGTCAACGGGCCAAAGAACAATGGCTGTTCTAACGTTGTTCTCTTTCTGAACAACAGGGAGGGGGGCCTTGTTGACTTGGCGTCTCTAAGGCACGAGCCTTGGCACTCAAGGGATATTGTCCACTTCTGGACAATAAGGGGGTTCTCGAGGAAGAGAGTTCCTAGGTGTACAAGGGAGACTGGATCGGCGTGATGCCTCGCGAAGATAATCGGGATCTGATCTAATTGGGAAAAGCTATGGTATAAATACCCGGAGCCATCTCCATAGAGTAGGGGATAGTTGAGTGGGGGACTTCGTGAGAATGTCCCGGTGCGCCTGGGAAAATACTTTATCTGCCCATAAGCTTAACTCAATCTAGCGAGATCGACGTATGGAGGCAAAATGGGGGAGTGAACCTCCTTGATTAAACATTTGCTATGGTGGGCTATAACGCGCTCTGCTTCCTCTCGCAGATGTACGTGGGTAGCATGTGTTTCTAACATGTGATAGTGGCTAAATTTAAGCGGCCTCAGACCGTTCTATCACAATAGATATATATAAAGGATACGGATACGCGTTTTCTTATTACATGGTTAAATATATAAATTTATTTCATAAACAATATTAGTACATGGATTAACAAATGGAAATGGTTTGGAATTAGTTTGGAGAAGGATCTAACGGGTTCCTACTTAAATAATCATCCACCCCTTTACCAGTGTCTTTTAAGTACAAAATGTGGAATTGGAATTCTGGTAGGAACAATCTCCAACGCATCAAGCGACTGTTATTGTTCTTGACATTACGTAGGTAAGATAGGGGTTTGTGGTCCGTTTCCACTACAAATTATTTGCCTAATAAATACATTTTAAATTTACAAATTCCCCAAATGATATTGAGTGGCTCTTTCGCAATTACCGCGTAATTTTTCTCACGCGCGAGAAATTTTCTGTTTGCGTGAGCGATGGGGAAGCTTTCGCCGTTATCTTCATATTGGAGGAGAACACATCCTATACTTTCATTACTCGCGTCCAGTCGAGGCGTTCAGATGCCTGCTTCTTTGAAGGCTTGCAGAAGGGGGCAGAAAAAGTCGCAAAGTTGGGTAAGAAGCGACGATAGAACAATGCAGAGCTTATGAAGCATCACAGATGCTATTTTTTAGTGGGATACGGCATGTCTACGATGGCCCGGATCTTTTCTTGCTGGGGGCTAATCGATTATTCCCGATAGCCGAGGTAATCGATGGTCCTAAAAGTAAAGTGGTACCTGCCGGGGCCAATTGTCAAGTTGAGTTCCCGGAGTCGATACAAAAGGGCTTGGAGGGTGGTTAAGTGTGGATCTCAATCTTTGGTGGCCACATAAACATTATCGAAATAGAAGGTTACTTTGGGTAAGCCTTCTAAAATCCTACTCATCATGCGGTTATAATTGCTGCAAGCCGTTAAGAGACCGAAAGGGAGCCTCCGGAACTGCATAAGGCCCTTCTCGGTGAGGAAAGCAGTAAACTTCTTCACTTTCTCCCCCAAGTGGAACTGATAATAGGCCTTGCATAAATCCAACTCGGAGATGAACTTGGCCTTCTCAAAAAGGTGGAGGTTCTGATCTATGATGGGGATTGGTTCGGCATCGAATACGGTAACCGAACTTAGCTATATAAAATCGATGCACATTCGATAAAAAACATCGGCCTTCTTTACCATGACAACCGGGTAACAGTATCTCGAGTCCGAAGGGTCGACGATCTGCAACCTTATAAGTTTATCCACTTCCTTATTAAATGCTTCCCGGATGTGTATAGGCAGGGGGTAGGGTTTGGAACGGATGGGTTCCAGGGTGGATAGCTGTATATTGTGCTAAACGGGGGTAGTACAAAAGAGAATCTTGGTTATGAAGTCATCAAAACTACTAAGGAGCACTTGCAGTTGATCCTTTTGACGAGATAGTAACTGGTCGCATATCTTAATTTCCACAGGTGGGCAATTATTAAAGTCGAGCAAGACATGCAATGGGTATTCCTTGTCTTGCTCCACGCAGGCGCCCTAGATTACGCAAAAGAGGTCCAAGGGATAACTAGATTCAATTGCACAATCTGTTCGATGCTCGCGCGCCGGTGGTACAGCTTGAGCATATTTTTATGGAAGAGCCTTTTCGCAAGGAGGTTTCAATAAGATAATCGACGGGGCCACCCTTCTCGATTATGGGGTTGGGGCCCCTCCACTAGCTGAACAATTTGTTGTTGGCTGTGGGTAGGAGAAGCAAAAGTTCCTTTCTGTGGTTAAATTTCCTTTCTTTGTACTTGCAATCGAAGTATGTCTTATACTTGTCAAAATTGACGTAGGCATCTGTAACGCAATTTCGGTGCACATTTTAGCCTCTTTCCTAAATCCAGTAGGTACGAATAAAAAGTCTGAATATTTTGATCCAATTTCTGATTAGAATAAAGTCCCTTTAGGATACTTAGGTTGCCTCTGACGTTTCTACTGTTTCAAAGTTCAAAGGGAGCGAAACCTAAAGTACGATATGAAATTTCACAGTAGGCAAAGAGGTATACCGGAAGGAAGCGAAGCTATTCAGTGGGCTGATCTGCAATCGGGTTTCTGAGAATGGCCTTGAGGCTTCAATTTAGCCTTTCGCACATTATATTCCCACTGGGGACTTGATCACCATTAATTTACCAATGTACTCCATTAATTCGGACGTTAATTGACGACCACGATCTGAGAGTATTTCTTTGGGCAGGCCCACACTGGAAAAGATGGAAATAAGGGCTTTGGCACAGGAAATGCTATCGATTTTCTTGATGGGTTTACGGCCTCTGGAAATGGAGTGGCAAAAGTCGACCAGCGTTAAAAGGAAAATATGGCCTTCGCTCGACAGGGAGTGGATCGGTCCGATTAGGTCGATAGCTACTTGGGAAAAGGATTCAGAGATTAGAGGTCGCTTATGCAAGGGCGCAGGTCTGACTCGTCTTTTTATTGCCGACTTTTGGCAAATGTCGCACAAACAACAATATCGAAGAATTTCGTCGGTCGCGCCAGGCCAATGAAAGTATTTGAAGATCCTCTGAGCGGTCTTCGTGTGACTAAAAGGACCAGCAAATAGGCTATCATGAGCCGTCTGCAGGACGGTTCAGAGGGTTCGAAAAAGTGGGAGCTTCATTTTGCGGTGGTGGGAACGTAGAAGTGGCACTAACCTGGTGTACCTGATGAGAAGGAAGGATGCTTCTAGACTGCGAGTTTTGACGGAGGTCGCAACTCATGTGAACAAGAACTTCGCAAGAATAGGACACGATGGTCCTCGAGGAACCACGAAGCAAGAGGGTTAGGAGAAAAGGGCTTAAAATGACGGTGGTGAGACGAGAAGGGTTTGGGTTTGGCAGGCCCAGTCATATTCACGAAATTATTTCCATTTTTAGGAAAAATTTGTTCTTGTTGGTTTTGGATTTAGGAGAGGAGGATTGCGATTTCTCCACTGCCCTCGGATAGCAGTTGTGGCTAGCCGCGTAGACGTGTGCATCCAAGATGCATTCCTTCAGGTTTTTTTGTTTTTTTAAGAACCCATCTGCCGACTGCCTACTTGGGCGTAAGTCACCGTATTTACCACGACAGACTAGTAGTAGTCTACCTTAGAAGAACAACAAAAAACACAAAAACAATAAAAAAAGAAAAAAGGCAACAACAAGAAGCAGGCTCGAGCATCGAAAGAAGGCCGGCCTCCCCCCAAAGCATATAGTCAAACAGTCAATGTGTACGAACTGGTCTCGAGTACAAGGGACAGGCGGTAGCAACCCCACACAAGCAAGTACCAGGACAGGTAACAGGCTCGGAGATCGCCCAAACTGGGACATTTAACAAGAATGTGAGGAACAGTCAGGGGGACAAAGTATTCTTCACAGAAGGGTGCTTTCAAGCACTCCATCAAATGGCGGTGCGTCCCGCGAGTGTGTCTAATTCGGAGACGAGAGAAAGTAACATGAAGCCTTCGAGGAATCGGGGTAGGTCCATGGGATCAGTCGTGGCACAATGGCACGCAAATTTAAGTTCCCTTCGACCGTCTCCCATTTTCTTTGCCAAAGAGCCCGGAGAGCTGCCCGTATTCCAGCCATATAGTCGGTGTGAGGAAGAGCGAAACTCTGGTCCGGTCGAAGAGACCTCGCGGACGCTTTGGCGCCCTCATCGGCGCGCTTATGCCTCGCAATTTATACATGTCCAAGAACCTAGCAGAAGATAATCTGGACATCCACGAGCTTGCCAAAACCGTGGCACACGGATAATACGAACCAGGGGATTCGGAGGTTCCACTGCTCCGAGAGCACTCAGGGCGCTTTGCGAGTCACTACAGATCACAATCCTGTCTCCGACCCGGCATGTCAGGTAATCCCCCGTATCGAGTGTTGTATTGCCACCAGCTTGGCCGTGAAGACAGGGGCAGGGCATGGCAGAGCACCGCTAACTTCAAACAGAGGAGATACGGCGTGGAAGCCAACACCCTCTTGGGAAATGGAGCCATCCGTATACACTGTTAGGGTTCCAGCGTGACACGAGATGTGCTCCAAAAAGGTTAAACGCAATACTCCCGGTGCTATAGAAGCTATTGGAGCAGAGGCGTAGCGACAAATTGCCAAAGGTGGTATCTTCCAGTGTGGCGTCTTGTGCAGAACCAGGGGAGCCACCGGCCCGAGAGCTATACCTAGCTTTTGAAGGAGTTTCCTAACGCTACACCCAAAGGGCTTAGGGTAAGACTAGCGTCTCTCAGCAGCATAGGTACCGTCGACATCACCTGTGGATGAAGTGAGAGCTGTTAGCGAATGAGGGATGCGCCAGGCTCGCGCGTACAGGCGAATAATGCACTGTGCACGGCGTATAGCGAGTGGTATCTCCCCAGCATCGACTAGTAGGCTCTCAATAGGGCAAGTGAGGAAGGCACCGGTTGCCAGGCGAAGGCTCGTGGGGTGGATCGAGTGTACGTTCCGCAATACACGCTCAGCTGCCGATGCATGAAACTTGTATCCGTAGTCGAGCTTCGAATGAACAAAAGATTGATAAAACTTAATGCAGTAGCCCTATCAGCGCCCCAAGCGCTAAACGTCACGGAACGGAGAATGTCCATGGCGTGGGTACAAGAGACCCTAAGGCTGCGAATATGAGCCTCCCCGGTGAGGCGTCAGGCAAATAAAAGACCAAGAAAACGGTAGGATTTAACCACTTCCAGTCCTACCTCATTAAGAAACAAGTCTAGGTGAAGGTGGAGCCGTGGATGGTGGCAGAGTGCACCACTTTAGTTTTGGCCATAGAGAAACTGAAACCTGTGCGCTTGGGCAAGGCGAAAGACGCTGGCCAATTCCAGGTGGAGTTGACGCGCCAGAGTTGGCATCTGACCCGCGCCAAAAGAGACGAAAGGTCGTCCACGTAGATCGAAGTGAGAACATCTTCCGGCAGAACCGAAGTGATGCCGCTGAAGACACTTTCCTGCGGGACACCTTAATCCTGCTCCATTAGACCGGAGAGGGGTCCCTCCACCCTTATGCGGAATCGACGATCTCGCAAAAATTAAGATATAAAGATTGGAAGGCGTCCACTCGCCCGCAGCGTTTGGAGAGTCTCCATGATACCGTATCGCCATGCGGTATCATAGGCATCTTCCAGATCGAAAAACACCTTGGCGTAGTGCTGTCTACGAAGGAATGCCTTGCAGACGGCATTTTCCAGTCGGAGCAGCATCCGATGTGGAGTGGAACTCTGCACTATGCAGAAAACTGATGGCCTCCGCTCTCTAGAAAAAAAGGCTAATCTAACCTTTACCAATTTTTCCATCAACTTGCACAGGCCAGCCCTTTAGAGAGATTGGGCGTAAACTGGCTGGAGTAGCGTGATCCCTTCCCGCTTTGCGAAAGGCGAGCACGGTAGCGATTCGCCAGGAATGCGGGAGTAGACACCCCACCCAGATCCTGTCAAACAAATTTAAGAGAAAGGCCATGCTTCGCTCACCCAGGTGTCGAAGCATGGCGTATGCGACATCGTCTGGGTAATGGGTGCTGTGCGCGCACGAAGCAGGTGCGGAACGCAACTCACTCACAGTAAACCTGTCTTTGAAGGGTTCTCCGCCTCTAGAGATAAAGTTCAGTAGGCGGCCTTCCTTAACATCACGGCGTGCATTGAATGCTGTAGGAGCAGCATCCTGACTAGAGAATGTGGAGAAAGCGGTCACGAAGGATTCCGCCACAGCGCGGGGTCCAAGTTTGCGGTCCCATTCTCCTGAAGAACGTAAAGGTGGTCCTGCAAGAAGTTGCCAAAAATCCTTTTGGCTCCCTTCTACACCTCTGCTAGAGGGATCTTCCCGTTAAGTGAAAACACGTATGCCTGCCAAGAAGAGCGGCTGGCGTGCTTCGAAATATATCAGGACCTAGCCCTAACCCGACGAACTTCACCGACAATGAAATCGTTCAGGCGGCGCTTATAGCGCATATAGGCATAGCGCTTCTGCTTGATGGTCGTTTCACACTCGGTTGACCACCACGGAAGTGGTCGGCGTGCAAAACGGCCAGAACTTCTGGGAATAGTAGTTAGGCCCGCTGCGATGAGGTTGCCGGGGAAGAACTCAACGGCCTCATCCGCCGACCTAAACTCCTCGACTAAGAGAGAGAATTCAGTCATTTCCTGAAATAAAGACTACTATGCCTGCGCCAAGCTGGTGTACGAATTCTTTAAGTCTCTTTACGCACATGCAAAATCACTAGCATAGAATTGATTTTAACCATGCAAAAATCTTTTATAAATCAAACAATTATATTAAAGGGGAGATTTGCAGAATCCGTCATCATCAACAATGTTTATAATTTTAATTCATCTGAAGGGCAATACAAATTTAACAAATATATAACGAATAAATTCGCCAATCGTATCTATAAGCCCCCGGACGCAATGCATCTCGGGAATTAGCAACTCTCCAGATAGTTTCCGGTTTCATTTCCTTTTGTTTAGGCTGTCTGACCTTATATATACTGTGCTCCTTGCCTAGTTTCTTCATTATTAGTTGAAAATAGCATCTTGCCGAAACTAGTCCGATAGTTATGAATAAAATCTTGATTCAAATATTGGGGTTCACCATTATCTTTCATATATATATATATATATATATATATATATATATATATATATATATATATATATATATATTTATAATATATATAGAAATCTTTCTATTTATCTCTATTGACCGCCTTCCGGTCGAGGTGGAGGAAAGGGATCAATTTAGTGTCTCTGGCCTGTACCCTTTCTAGCCGTTCAATATCCTTCCTCAGGGTTGGGGACCAGAATTGTTTTTCATTTGAAGGTTTGACCGGACCAGAGTTTTGTACAAAGCGAGAACACTCTGCTTGTCGGTTAAGAGGCCAGCCTAAGAGTAGGCTTTGAAAGAATTGCGGGGCCTTATTCCCAAGTAGGCATCGCCAGGTTGCCGATAAATTGAAAAAAAAACAACAAAAATAAAACGCATATGCAGGAGAGAATGCAATCTACAATGAATTTTCTTAAGAGGTGGTTTAGGGGAGTGTACTCGTAGAATAGTCCAGAGAAGATATAACCGAATAGCTTGCTAACCAATGAACGGGCAAGGTCGAACGCGCGATGAGAATACGAGAGGGGGGTCTTGAGGCCCACCCCTAGACTCTTCGTAACTTTCGATCATGACAGGATCCCTGAGTCGGTGAGTGCCAGTTGCTATCACTAGTGCGTCAAGCCATTCGTGCTAATGCCCCGGAAGGATCATCATTGCCAGCGTTTCGGTCATAAAAATCAACCCTGAACACGTCACATCGGTTCAATCCGAAATCTTCACATACTACTAAAATGCATTGCATCATAAATTTGATGAATTTCTAATCTCAAGAGTGTATAATGGGGCAAGCCCCACCCTGCTTTTGGCTATAAATATGTCATTTCAGGAAGTTGCAGTGCAGCTACACCTGAATATGAGCTATACTGTTATATCTAGAAGACATTCCACCGTCAATAGGCTGAACCGCCAGTAGCCCTTCTGGGGGAACTAAATTATATATATATATATATATATATATATATATATATATATATATATATATATAGAGAGAGAGAGAGAGAGAGAGAGAGTGAGTAAGTGTGTATGTGAGAGATAGAGAGTGAGTGAGTGAGTGTGTGTGTGAGAGAAAGAGAGAGTGAGTGTGTGTGTGTTCCGTGATTGCCCTGCTCAATGCCACCCCCTACTGTATAAAAGATATGTTGACGATACCTTTGTTGTTTTGTTCTTCTAGTCTGTCCTCTAAAGAGTTTTTCAGTTTAATTAACAATTTACATCCTGATATTACTTTCACCCAAGAACACGAGATTAATAATTGTTTGCTATTTCTAGAAATTAATGTATTCCGTACCCCTTCTGGCATTCAAACTAGTGTCTTTAGAAAACCAACTTTCACAGGCCTGGGATTAAATTTCTCTATTTTTTGTGATATAGCATATAAAATTGGTGCCATTAAAATGCTCATCTTCAGAAGTTTAAACCTGCCTTCTACCTACCTTAATATGCATTTGGAATTTAACTTTTTAAAAGAATATTTCGTTAAAAAGGACTATCCATTATCCTTAGTCGAAATCTGAATAAGGAAATTTCTCTCTGGGCTATATAAACCCTCCACTTCTTTTAATGTTCCCAAGGAAATTAGGTTCTTCATGACCTGCTCCGGAAAAGTCTATCTACCATTTTAAGGAAATTTTACTCCCAAATAAATTTTAAACTTATTTTCATCAACGACAAAAATATTGGAAATTTCTTCAGAGTAAAGGATGGTATTCTCCCGCCGTTGAGTTCATGCATAGTATATAAATTTACTTGCACTAGCTGTAAGTAGGGGACCTATATAGGAAACACGGTGTGTTCTTTTCAGGCCAGATATTGTTCTCACATGAGTTTAAGATATAGAACCGGTAAAACATTGACCAATAAAGAGAATTTTCCCATCAGGAAACATGCAATAGATTGTAAGACAGACGTATCCTTAAATGATTGTTCTGTATTAAAATTTGCTAAATCTATATCCACTCTCCACATTGAGGAATATCTGTGTATTAAATACAACCACCCGAATTTAAATAATGACGCGTTATCCTTTCCGGTATTTATAACTTAACAACCAACCAAACTGTATTTAATCTTAAATTTCCTGCCCGTTTTCATTTCTTATTGTTACCCGACAGGGTAAGGTAATGTTCTGTTTATTTATTTAGTTAAATATATTGTATATTCTTTACAACTCTGATCCCCCCCCCCATTAGATTCTTGAAATTCTGTACCGTTACGTTTATTTCGTTTGCATTTGAATAATATAATTTTGTTTCAAATATTTACTATGTTGATACCCCACTAGTTTCTTGTTCGTTTGGTTTTCGTTAACGTAATGTTCACTTACGTCAATTTTTTAATTATATTGTGTTTGTACCGTAGTATGGTTTTAACTTTAGATTTCAAATATGCTTTATATCTCCTGAAGATGGGTTTAGAAATAACCCGAAATGTAGAGAATAAAGATGGGAAACGCCTTCTTCGTTTTGACATTCTTACTTAATATTAAACTCAAGCTTTGTCGAAGAAATCATGGCGAATAGATTATATATATATATATATATATATATATATATATATATATATATATATATATATATTATCCATTACATAGTGCTACAATGATTGCAATAATCTTTTCAGATATAGTCATAATCAGCAACGGGTATCTTCCCTTGGTTGCGCAAAATTGATTCTTTTATCAATTTCATCTTCATCATTGGTTCTTAGCCAATAATTTTACATCATTTCGTATCCTGGATTTGTCTTGGTGGTAGCTCAAGATAGGACTCACGCAAGGCCTCTTGTAAGGCGAACCTTATAAAGACTTATTTATATATACTCGTACGTATGTACATTTGCATTGCCCGGGGCACACGTTAGAAGAATTTATTGAGTTAGAAACATCAAACCGGCTTAGTGATTTATCCACAGTAAATTTCCTATAATATTCAGCAACTTATTCTAAACTTTCTGCTTTGGCCATCAATTCCTGACGGAGAAATATAATTTTTATTTCCTCAACGATGACGTACCGTACTCCAAATCCCTGAAGCAGTTTATCTTTACGAATTTCATCCTCAAGGGCTCTACAAAAGTAAAGTTTAGCTCAAATTTGGGTCCGCTTTCCCTCATAGTATCATATAAGTTTTCATACCTCGGTGTGCCCAACTGTCCTTAAAGTAAGAAACTCCCCCGGGACATTGTGCAAAGATCATTCCAACCTGGCACAACCTTTTGGAGTAATCAGGACTAAATGGAAACTCAAAAGATATAAGCAACGAGGAAATAAAAAAGAAATAAGCCGCATTCAAAAGTTCAATGTGATCTTCCTTGCTACAGTTATGAAGTCTTGCATTGGAAAGCTCATTTTTGTTAATACCATAAGAATCCATAAAAGATCTAATAAGTACAGAAAAGAATATAGGAAAATGGTCGCACACTGAATATCCGAAACACTGAGAGATCATCAACAAGACTAGGCCGGGATATATATATATATATATATATATATATATATATAATACTGGTAATTGATTTGCTCCTTTGGAATCTGATATGTAGCAGGAATATGAAGACCCAGGTGATTATACTAATCATTTATTGGCCGGATGTTTCGGACCTTTAATAGGACCATCTTCAGCGACTATATCGTCTAATGAGAAGGGGAAGGGACATTAATTGATAACACTTAAAAGAATGCATTAAAAAAAAACAAAAAAAAACGGAAGAAGGCAAGTTAAAATAATAAAATTGACATTAATTAAAATTAAAGTAAAAACACTAATAATAATATATAGAATTAAAAAATATTACCCAGTGGTATTTAAAAAAAAATAGAAAGTGAAATTATAACATACTGACTTGATTATGACGTATTGAAAGTTACCGAAGTAAACAAAAAATAACATTATATTAAATTGTAAAAACACACACCAAAAAAAAAGACAAAAAACTCGAAAAATAAATCAGAATGAACAAAGGGACTGACCTTTAACGTGGGAGTTGAGAAATCAACTAACTAAACATATAAAATTACTGACGAAATTTATTCGGTTGGTCGGTTGGCTAGTTAATCTATTGAAGTGTTGGTTGGTTATATTGTGAATAATTTAATTGAAGAGGAGTAATTATTTTAGTTTGGATTTATTTTAATGATATATAGTGACTCTAAGATTTTCAAATCGAGAGAAGTTAAGGCTGAAGATAATATAGTAAATGAATTAGAATTAAGAGCATGATGGTGATACTCTGAATGTTGCCTGATGGAAGAGGCTTCAGGTTTAGAAATGGGAATACCAGTCCTATGAGACAAACCCAAGTGCTTCGCGATCCTGCAGTTGAATTGTAAGCCAGTTTAGCCTACATAACGACTGTGGCAGGTCGTACATGTATAATTGTAAATTATACAGGATCGCAAGCCCAAAGGTATTGGCTCCTTATGGAGAAAAAAGGAATTTAATGATACAGGGTTGGAGTTTATACAAATGAATTGGCATTGAGGGAAATGGTTGTTGAGGGTAAAGAGAAGGAGTTTGTTAAACTAGGATGTCAAATGCTCGAGATAGGGTAGCTTAATGAAAACCTTCTGTTTAGAAAGAGTAGTAAGTAAGGGTCGAGGATAGTATATTTCGGAGAGAAATTTGGATACTAACTGGTCGAAGATGAAATCGGGGTAATAATTAAATTTGAGAAATCCCTTAAATAAGTCAGTTCTTCATGAAACGATATCCAGTTAGAGCATATATGGTAGGCTCTAAAAATTCGGCTTTTAATACTGAATAATTTAAACTGACTGGGAGAGCTGGTAAAGAAATGTGTACCTAATCTAGAGGTGGTAGGTTTTCTGTAAATGGATGTATTGTAAGAGGAACCTGTTCGGACAACGTTGACATCCAAGAACGAGATTTTGTTGTCCTTTTCTGTTGCCATAGAAAACCTTATGTTGGGATGTTGTTGGTTAATATAATTTAGAAATAGGGGTGCATGATCACTGTGCTTAAAAATTAGAAAACATTTATCTATAAATCAGTTGAAGACAATAGGCCTGAATTCTAATGGACACTTGTCCAGCCACCGAGTTTCGTGGTGACACAAAAAGCTATTGGCAAAGGAGGGACCCAGTGGGGAACCCATAGCCATGCCTTCGTGTTGTAAATAGAGCTCATTGTTGAAAAGGAAAATAGTATCACCCACGGCTAGCTTTAAAAGCTTGATGAATAGTTGCTTAGTTAAACCCAATATTTCACTCGTATTAGGAAAAAGAGTATCTGAAATAATATTAATGGTTTCCTGTACCGGAACATTAGTAAATAATGAATCCACATCGATTGTGGCCATAAAAGAAGAATTTCCCAAACGGAGATCACCAATATATTTTGAAAAATCGAAAGAGTCACGTAAGGTGAAGTGATTGTGTGTCAAAGGATCAATAAGCGGAACAAAAACTGTAGCCAAGTTGTAGCTTGGAGTATTGACTGCAGATAAGATAGGGCGGAGAGGTATTTCATTTTTATGAGTTTTAGGTAAACCATAGATGACCCCAGGGGATGAACCATAAACAAAACCTTATGATAAACATCAATTAAAATATTTCGTTTAGTAAGAGAACGTAGAAAATTATGAATTCTCTCTTCAATTTTCAGAATATACTTAAGGGGATCTGTTTTCACTTTGGAAAATTTCGACAAATCTGATAGAATGGTATACATTTTGCGCATATAATCAGTACGATTTAAGATTACTACCCCTTTGCCTTTATCAAGTTTACAAACTATGATAGATTGATCTTTGCAGAGGAGAAGAGGACACTGTATGTATATATATGTATGTATATATATGTATGTATATATATGTATGTTTATATATGTATATATATATATATATATATGTATGTATATATATGTATGTATATATATATATATATATATATATATATATATATATATATATATATATATATATATATATATATAAATTGAAAATCACATGACACGTGATGTATAGATGTATTTAAAGGCCCAAGGAAATTAAAATTGGTAACACAACCCGACAAAACACTTAGAAGAATATAATACTTTCTTATAACGGTTAAAATAGTTTGTCCTATCTTTTCGTTCTCTACATCACCTATTTTCCTTCTTAAGCTTTTATTGATTCATGTGATATTCTCCTAAGTGTTTTTCCGGGTTGTGTTACCAATTTTCATTTCCTTGGGCCTTTAAATACATCTATAAATCACATGTCATGTGATTTTAAATTTATTACAAAATAGGCCCGTGCCCCGTCCTACTAAAACACTTGTCATGCCTCTCACTGGATAAAAACCTAGACTTCGTGGTTCAAAAGGCATCCTGAATCAACCTTTTTGGGGGTTGAGGATGGTGGCTCTGGCGATCAGCGTCTTCGTCATATAAGCGATGAGCGCTTAATGACACAGGTTCAAATCCAACTTCTTTATTTATCTTCATATAACGGTTAAAATAGTTTCTTATATCTTTCCGTTCTCTACATCTCCCATTTTCCTTCTTAAGCTTTTATTGGTTCATGTGATTTTTTCCTAAGTGTATTTCCTGGTTGTGTTACCAATTTTCATTTCCTTCGGCCTTTAAATACATATATATATATATATATATATATATATATATATATATATATATATATATATATATATATATATATATTTATATATATATATATATATATATATATATATATATATATATATATATATATATATATATTGATATAAATATATATACCTATATATTAAATATAAGTAAATTTTCAAGGAATGCTGTGAATCGATTTTTGAAATCTCATGAGAATCGAGAGAAATTGTCATAGCACCTCATTGCTTATCTTTCGTTCCTTGTGAAAAGGAAAACAATAAATTCACGAAAAAAATAAACTATCTACGCAATCCCCAATCCATTACTAGGTATACCTTTAAATAGACAGATTTACAAACCACAAAATAAATCCCCATCTTACGCTAAGAAGAGATCCGACCCTGATGGAATTGCGTTCTCCAGAATCGGACAAGTTTTTAAGTGCAGTCGCTGAGTCTTGGGCTGTTTTCGGCGCGCTTCTAAAAGGACTCCGCCCCTTGTCAATGGGTTTATACATAGCAGCGTCGGAGGCTGAACCTGCGAGCGAATCAGCACCCCAATGGAGTTCGAGATCGTAAAAACGCTCTCCACTTAAAGTAGATTGTCAAGATCTGTTTACGATTATGAGTTATGAGCAAGTATCAATCTTCATTGCCAAACTAACGACGGTGTGGAGGGTAGCTAAGTACGCTTCTGGCCTTTAGCAAATGGGCTGAGTTAGTGTACGCTCTATAGCATGAAATCGAGTAGATGTAGCTCTACATAGGAATGGACATATTGGTTATATTCTTTATATATTTTTTTTAAATAGGCATAATTCCTGCCCGGCAAAAAATCAAACCTTCTGAACCTAATCAAGGGGTGATTTATTGATGGAATACTCAATTAAACCGAAGGCTATGAAGATTCTATTCCTGAAATTTAGCTAACTTTTCCTATTTTTTCTAGTTACTCTAATATGCTTTGCGATTTCATGATGATATTGTGAAAAACATTCATAATTTAGAAAATCTAAATTATACCCTTAAATCCTTAGGTTAGGAAACCTTGCCCTCCCTCCCTAAAAGACATGCCTTCATTGTGAAAAGAGAGCAGATTACCGAGAATTACGTCCCCTCCCAATTCCAGATTATATATTCGTACCTGCCCAACATTCTCACTTCCTCTAAAATTACTACTTTCTTTACGAACTAGAAGAAGTCTGGTGGAGGCCCCCTCGTTGAGACAAGTTTTTTAACCAAATAAGATAATTTAGTGGGTGACCAGAATAAATGGACTTTATCATTCGCGATTTCTTCTTCTAAAATTGCCAAAAAGGACGCATCCGAGCTAGAATCTGCGAAATTAGAGGGTGGTAGTTGTGGTGAATGCTAAGCGATCGACTCTTCATATTTTATAATGAACTGGTCCGCCTCTGAAAGGTTAATAGTTCAGAAATCGTGGAGCCGTTGGGCGTAGTCAGCAACTTGATAGCAAATGGTTGTCTTTTAAGATAATTTTCACTAATAAAACACTTTACAGAAATCTTAAAAGGCTTTAATGACGGTTCATCTGCCATCATTATAATAAAAAATGATAGAATGAAAGGATAAAAGGAAAATAAATAACCTAGCTTAAGAATAGCACTTTTACCATAAATATTGGTAAAATCGGCGTATATCCCTATTAATATACACATATTAATATAAAGGTGTCAATAAATATATATATATATATATATAGTACAAGAGAAAGAGAAAATTGGACGCGAATGAGACAAGAAACCGGAGTTTTTTAGAGGCAAGAGAAATGGACATTAAAAGAACCTAGAATGAAAGAGAGCAGAGGGCGGCACAATGAAGGCGATCCTTTACCGAGAAGACAGAAATAAGGACAGGAGAATTTTTTTTCTGAAAATTCTTGGCCGGGACTCGAAGCCGGGTCTGCTGATTGCCAGTCAGATGCTCTACCGCAAAGCTATCAGGCACAGTAACTATATTTCGTCCAAAGAGTTACCCCATGAAACCCAGTATCTCGCTAAGCTCACAATTTAAAGGCTCATTATCAATGTCACATATAAAGAAAGAGCAAATACAAGTTCAGCGGGTGATAACAGCAACCACAACAGGGTTTTCGCCATTTTTACTTGCTGCCTTTCAAAAGAGACAAGAAACCAGAGTTTTTTAGAGGCAAAAGAAAAGGACATTAGGAGAACCTAGAATAAAAGGAGCAGAGTCCCGGCCAAGACTTTTCAAAGCTTTTTTCTCCTGGGGTTATTTCGGTTCTCTCGGTAAAGGATCGCCTTCACTGTGCCGCCCTCTGCTCTATTTCATTCTAGGTTCTTCTAATGTCCCTTCTCTTGCCTCTAAAACCTCCGGTTTCTTGTCTCATTCGCGTCCAATTTTCTCTACCTCTTGTACTATATATATATATATATATATATATATATATATATATATATATATATATGCAGATTTTGTTGAAGATTATTGTGTATTTTGCCTTAATTATTTTCCTTTGAAAACTTTCTTTTCTTCTAACTATCTTTTTTATTCCATCTTGTAGATGGTTGATTAATTTTCCAGTATTCATCTCTTTTTCTTAAATGAATGTGTTTGGTAAAAACCAAACTACATTGCTAAGATGATCGAATAAGTTCGAAAGCTTAGCAATTTAGTTTGTTTTTTACAAAATACATTCATTTAAAAAAAGAGATGAATACTGGATAAGTAACCCACCATCTACAAGATAGAATCAAAAAGATAGAAATAGAGAAAGTTGCCAAAGTAAATTAATTAGAGCAAAATACAAAATGGTATTAAATAAAATCTCTCTCTATATATATTATATATATTATATATATATATATATATATATATATATATATATATATATATATATATATAATGCTAGGATATGATTTACTCCACTGACTGGCACAGGCGGTCTCCATTTTAGGAGCTAGAGTTTAAAGCAAATAATATATTCCCTTAAATACTAAAATGGAGCGAGACAAGGTGATCTTATCTCTCCCAAAGCATTTGATGATTGTCAGAATTTTGGAATATGACCAAAAGAGGATCGGATTTAATGGGAGATATTTAGGCCACCTCTTTGCTTATGACATTGTACTATTTTCCTTAAAAACCAGCATCACAGTTGGACTGAGATCGATAACTCCAAAAGAAGAGATAATGATCAATTGTTTTATAAATGATGCTGCAATTAGAATTGGCCCTCAAATTTGAGCGCCGCCACAATAATAGGTTTAGTAAGAAGTTCTGACTACTGGTAGCAGCAGTGAACAGAAAATCAGCAGAACAACAAAATTAGGCTGGAAGAGGAGTAATAAAGTGTCCCTTTACATTTATCATTTTTCTATGGTTAAATCGTAAATAATAATTAAACCTCTTCACCTTGCCCCTTCTACCATTCAGAAGTGGAATTGGACATTAAGCAAAAGGAAAAGAGTTGGGTAAGGACACAAACCTGGTTGACGGATATAGCAGAGAGTTTACAAGTTTTGATGTGCAACTGGTCAGAACCCAATGCTGAAAGAAGCAAGAGATGATGGAATAAAGGAAATGCTAAATTAGAGACCTTCATGCATGTTGACGCCCAGGAGACAATCCTGCAGAAGGTGTGACTAAATTAATTCAAGGACCCGAGTGTTGTGGTGAACTCCAGGACGTCGTTGCCCTCCTTTTTAGAGAAAAACATCCTGCCACAACCTGCACGCCCTCCCTACACAGTGCCTGCAGTTGTTCACCCTCCCCCACTCTCCCTCTCCCATCCCCATCCCGGTTCCAACGCCTGCGGGTAATCATGTCACTACTTTCGTTACAGAACTCTTATAAACTGTCTACTTGATACAGCTTCTTTGGCAGTGCGCCTTAAATTCGAGAAACAAAAATCCGCTGATTATGAGAAGTCGTTTTCTCGGTCTTCTAATAATTAAGGGTACCCAGATTATGATATATTTTGATCACATAATGTCATTTCTTCTAGCAATGTGTCTTGTACATTTCAACTTCAAATCTTTTATTATTTTTACTATGTTATTCGTATTATTATTCTTTACAGAAGTGCAAACAAGAAAAGAACTTAAAATCCACTAGAGTCTAGCTCAAGAAAGAAGGAGGAATGGAAGTTTGAGGTGAAAGGCAGGTAAGAAGAAGAGAGGCTATGGATAATGAATTAGTTTAATAAATCTTATTTTTAGGGCTCCTTTTTTAAAACAATATTTATTGTTTGGTAATTCAAAGACTTGAATCAAGTTGGCCACGTTGATAATGATCTTCGTACGATCTATTTCTAACTTCAGAAATGAATTTCGTTAATCGGCGTTGGGCGTGTTCAAATATTACAATAAACTTTTCCATGTATGGAGACGAGAATTGCGCCGCATATTCCAAATGAGGTATTACAATCGCTTTGCATAAGGGAAGAATAAAATAATTCGATTTGAAGGCAAAATGGCTGTAGCATCACAAAAGGCGAATATGGTTCTTGGATGCATAACTAGTGCATAGTTTAAAAAAAAATATTCCAGTTTATGATGCCTATCTAAACACTTTTCTATGTTTGACTTGTTTAAAATTTGCCCCCGCATATTGTAATCTCTTTGGTGATTATCATGAACTATGTGTATTAGCTTACACTTGTCCAGAATGAATTGTACATGACATCTTTCCGCCCAAGTGACTATATACAAGTGTTTTTGCAGGTATCTCCTTTATAAATTTTGAGTCACACGGAATCATTGGTAAGGTGGCTTACATTCGAGGAGAATGAATCCACACATTTTGTCTGACTTACAGGCTATATAAGTACTCTGCCGCCTATTCCGTTCTCTGTTAGCTTTGTCTTTATGTGGACGGTGTCAAAAACCTTTTTGAAATCGAGATTAACTACATCTACTCGTTTATCTTAGGCGAACGTCATGATCATTTCGTGAAAAAAAATCAAGCAAATTAGGTAAGCATCAGCGTCTGCGTCGAAGGCGTACTGTCAATCATTTATTACTCGTAATATATTTATGTCCCGATTCTCCACGATCCTATTCTCTAAAAATGGACTCGAAGCGTTTTTCAAGGATCAAAAGTAGGGAGAATTTCCGAACTTTTTTCAGGATTAGCCTTTACGTTTTTTTTATGAAAAATTGTGTGTTACATTTGTTTCTTTGAGCTCTTTAGGGAATATTCCTTCGCTAATAAATTTTTCGAAAATTGTACTAAGGGTTTCAACCTTAGTACAATCAGATAGTGAATCAGATTGTTTTTATCGTGACTAAGCGCTTTGAAAAATTAGTCTTTATATTGTGAATATTAGAAAGTGTATAGTCTACATAAAATTTATTATGCATTGTATTTTAGGTAAGATATTTGGGTGAATATTCGTTGGAAGACATCTTTTCTAAAGAATTTAAAAATGTTTTTCTTATGCAGTTTTAAGTGGACTTTTCAGATCTGACACTCGTTTTTCCCAGAAATGCCTACTTTACCCATAATCGACTAAGGGTCCATAATAGGTAAAGCATGTATTTCCAGCGAAAAAAGAGTATTGGATCTGAAAAGTACACATAAGACTGCATAAGAAAAACACATTTTCAAATTACTTTACTTTACCTTACCTTAACCTAAGGATATTTTCTTCAGCTTCTCAAGGAAACAAAGATTGGCGCAGAAAACATCTTATAACAATGAGGTTTGCACTTGGTCGAATATGAGCATTAGAAAGCCACGTGCCCTTAAATGCACTAACCGAAAATTTGCATCTTGTTTTACGGCCTTTCGAATCCTTTGCAATTATATTTCGGTAAAAGAAATTTTGATCTTGGCTAAATTTACAATTGCTACAGCATCTAAGGCATTTAATAACTCGCGGGATCATACTGTGAGTCATATATATTACTAAGGCCTGAATATCGTCCTCAAAGACTTCACGTATTATTTAGTATTGTGACATAGAACAACCACCGCACGCCATGGTAACAATTAAACTAAAGAAACAACCCTGCGCGAACCGTCCAAAATATAACGAAGCATGGTATTGGTTAATCAGTTACAAGACGCATGCGCAGATCATCTGCAGATGTAACATAGCATGTTATTGGCTAACTAGCCAGGCCCAAAGAAATCCAAATGTTGAAGGAAATATTGCTCTAATAATATAATAATAAGTATTTATAGTGCGCCCTTCAGGGCTGTTAGCCATCACAGAGCGCAGGTTTTTGTAGCGAGTGTAGAGAAAGTTTACAGGGAAGAGAAGGCAAGTCTGAAGAGATGAGTCTTCAGGAGACGTTCAAAAGTAACAAGAGAGGAAGAGGATCAGACTTCGGCAGGAAGAGCATTCCAGAGTCTACGAGCACAAACTGAGAAGGAAAGCTCACCCATCGAGCAGAGGACAGAACGAGGAGTGTTCAGGATGGGAGCCAGGTCAGACCGGAGTGCCCGAGAAGTTTAACGACTGGGGAGGGCAGAGGAGAGATAAGGTGGATCCTCGATGTTTAGAGCCTTGTAAGTGATGAGAAGAATTTTATAGTTGGTACGGAAGCGAATAGGTAACAAGTGTAGCTCCTTTAACAGAGGCATCGAAGGAGAGAACCGTGGGTGACAAAGGAGGAGCCGGGCAGCATAGTTTTGATCTTAGAGGACAGTGTGGTCGATGGTGTCAAAGCAGAGCAGAAGACAAGTCTAGGGGGACTAGAATTGACGTACAACCCCTATCAGCAGCTCTCCTTAAACCGTCTGGAACAATAAGAACAGCGGTTTCATCAGAGTGCTTTGCTTTGAACCCCTATTGGTATGGTTCATCGATATTGCAGAGTAAAAATATGGTCATTAAGGCGAGAGAAAACCACTCTCTCGTGGATCTTAGAGAGGAATGGAAACTGTGAGAAAGGGCGATAGCTAGATGGTTCAGAGGGGTTAAGGTGTGTTTTTAAGGATAGGGCAAATTGAGGCATGTGTGAAGGAAGAGGGAACCACCCCTGTGGCAAGAGGAGTGTTAAACAGATGAAGAATCAGTGGGAGGACTGCAGGGAGAATTTGGTGCGGAAAGATTTAAATTTACCAAAATAATAATATATTTTCGCAAAATAAATACCTACGTTATTATTAAGTTCCGAAAGGTTACAATAAGATCGGTGAACATCTTTTTAACAATAAAGAACGTTTATGTCTTTGAAAATTTAAAAATTGTTAATGTCTTAAAACGAAATTACCAATTATTGCTTCTGCAAGTTTGTGAGGAGGCAAGCTTCGCCTGTGAAAAATGTGCGGTGGGAGCACCGTGTCTTTCAGTGTGGTGAATAACTGCATGCAGAACTGGGTGAAGTATATCGGGAAAATTGACAAAGAGCTGTGAGTACGGTAGTTCAACTGCAATGGAACCACCGTAGAAAAAAATTCATTATGCCATTGACAATATTTTGACGCTTGAGGTCAATTAGTAGGGCAAACCATGTTATTTAATTGGCTCCTAGAATCGCGTAGAAAACCTTTGCCACAATAAAAATCCATGTTGAAGAACGTCTTAGCCCAAAGATAAGTGTTAGCCGTTTTTCGGATTTGGTTGGGATCGAAGTACCGTTTGCAGCCTGTAATTTAAGAGACTAAGCTGGGCTAAATTGTTCAGCTAAACACCGGTACTACGCTGACAGCTGCCTAAGAATCCACCAGAAACTGGGTCTTGGAGATGGAGTGAACCAGGAGAAGACGGCGTTCATTATTTTTTCTTCTCGCACTCATTTCTAAGCAAGGGGGTCTGTTTAGAGTCCCCGAGAGAAACACACTTGCGTTACTTTTCATTAAATCGGTAATAGTACGGACCACGCCCTCGTTGAGGAACTAAGATCGATAGCAGCTGAATGTGCGCTGCTGAGACTATGACCTTGGATAGCACGGACTTGGATGACAAGAACTTCTCTAATTTCGCCCAGTGGAGTTTAAAATGACACGTCAAAATATCAACTTGACCTTGTAAGTGATCGGTCTATAGAAGCTATCAGGGAGAAGACAACTCGATGCGAGTATCGATCGTTTTTGATACCTGCTCCAAAAGAGTGCTTGAAGGTAAGGTACTCAACACCTGCCTCACTTGGGGCGATAGCTGCTGAAGAAAATAGCTCCCGGAGGAGCAGCAACTCCATCAGTTTGTTCTTCCCGTTTCAGTAGCTGACATAGACCTCGGTGCTTGGAGGAGTCTGCGCGCGTTATTAACGCCTTATTAAGAGTTTCGTATCCTCCCTTACCTGAAGGAGATACAATTAAATCATGCACGATCGCAGCGTATGACGGTGTTGAATAGGAGATCGGGTGCACGTACTATATCTTATCAATCGCAGTTTCATAAATCCCGAAAATGTTATCGCACTCTCTCATCCATAGCTCAGGGCCGTTCTTCTAATAGGTAGAAGACCCATTTTCCACATTAAAAATAGTGACCTCTCCGTTTGATCACGGAGGCATCAAAATTCTGTGCAGGTGTAGGTGGAGGCAGTCTTGCATTAAATCTCTAGCGATAGATGAATGGGAAATGTTGGATCATACTTATCAAGCCTTCAAAGGCCCACAAATTTAATATTTCGCCTCCAGCAAAGAACTAATTGGAATCGCCTGTTTAATAAACCCTTTAAACGCATGATCAAAGGTCGCATTTTTTATGTTCTGACCGAACGCAGAGCAATCATGGGAGTATACCACTCTCTCAGAGACTTTCGTTCCTCTTGATTTATGAGCCACAAACCACATGACATCAAACAACTCCGAAAAAGACAATCTCATTGACGTTCTTTCCCGTGCATCTATTACCAGCTGAGGCCTTCGTCATTGATCACTTTACCAGCCTTAATTCTCATTAAGCGATTCCTTTGAATTTGTGGAGTATCTTTCCCAACTTAAATGGAGTAAGTGTCTCATGGCATCATTTTATATCAACTCTTTATTTACCAACATATCCTGTCACTGAAACGTGCAATATCATTATCGATTCAGTTTTGAATCTGCCCTTACCCTTATTTATTCAGTAAAGCTTTTTTTAACTTTAACATTTAGCTGTATCTAGTTTAAACTATTATTCTTTGAGGCTTTTAGCCTAACTTATTAATTGTTTACCCTTAAAAGTTTAACAACGTAATTTGTAAAATTCATGTGGATTTACTTAAGGTATAATTTCACAGAGTAAATTAATGTCTTATCTCCTTTGTAAAGGTGAGAGATTTGCACTCATGTTAGGATTACATCCTTACATATAATCAAACTGTAACTGTATTATGTTATAATAATAATGATAATTGTCGTGGTACACCACTCCTATATTATGTCGGGGGTGACTTAATCACCTACTGCAACGCGAACCGTTTAAGGACTGTTCGCAGGGATAACGACCGACTAGGAGGTCAAGCTTGAAACGTTGGGTTTCAAATCCTTAATAATCAGACAAAGTGCATAATTCGTTGGCGAGATTTACTTGAATAGGCCAAGAGTATCGTTCAAGGTTAGTTAAAGATGAAACAACAAAAATATAATTTTATTTACAAAGAACAAAATAAGAATAAAAATAGGCAAAGGGGAATGATTTAAATTGAAATAGTCTCTTTATAATTATTATGAGGAGGGATAATCAAATGGAATTAATTGATTAGTGTTCCTAGGCTCAGAACCATAGGGGGAACTTGACAATATTAATAATGGAGGGGGCTTCAGTCTTACGGGTCGGTGACTTTGAGGAAGGTCCTTCTTGCGATGAGGCGAGTGGGGAACGATCCGTTCAGGCATGTCGGGGACAATCCGATGAGGCAAGTAGGGCACGGTAAGAATCGGGCAGGTGGAGCACGATCCGAACAAACCTTCCGATGAAGATAGCCAATCTTCAAAATTACGTTCGACGGGAAATGTGGGATTACTCGTAATTCCACTGGAAGGGGAAACTTCTTTTCCTCAAAGGTAATCGATAGAGATTTTCTTCGATTCGATTAAACGAAGGAAGACTGGTTGCACAAATTCAAATGCTTGCCGTTCAGAGAAACTACCAATTAACTAGGGAAGATTCACGGCGGATAAAGTCTTGCTTGTCAGATAACGATCACGTGACTTCGACGAGATGATGGGGACGCCCTTGAGGTGCGAGCTGGACTCCTCGAACTACAATCAGAACGAGTATTTGTATGCCCGATTCTGAGGGAGAAAGGGGAATTTAGAGAAAGGAGTCGAGCTCCAGACAACTTAATCCGGAGGAGGTGGATTCGATTCATTATTTAAAAGCAAGGTGCGAGACACAGCGGCTCTTTCTCGCCTCGTCACTGGAGGAGGGGGAGCGGGGAGGCTCGGTCCGATTCCGCAGGATTTGGAAATATTTCCCCAATGCGCTCAGGAGTCGAAAATTCGCGAATGTTCTCGATCAGGAGGTGACGTTGTCCATGGTGGGATACAATCGCACGTGGTATCCAATAAATTGTGGGGGAGTTGGGGAGGTCAGAGGTTGTTCTTTTACAATAATAATAGTGATTATAATTATAATAATAATGATTATAATAATAATAATAATAATAATGATAAATATAATAATGATGATAATAATGATAATAATAATAATGATAATAATAATTAAAAGATTATCAGATAGGCATGATATAAGAGCTCAGAAATTCGCACAAATTTACAATATCTTCCGAAGTTAAAAGTGCAGTAGCTGACGCAGGCATTCCATTTTCCCAACCCCTTTCTGCTGAACCAGCCTCCTTGCTTCAGCTAACCCCTATGGCACAACAAGCAATCTTCCCTCTTAAGTATCCAAATTCTTTAATACCACCGACTAATTTCCTGTGGTTTCACTATTTTTTTGAAAAAGATATTCTTAAGTAAACCCTGCCTGACTCCACCTCTAATCATCTTGAATTATATACTATTGGTTAATAGTACGGTACGAGTATCCTGTATCTTCAAAATGTATTGACATTGGCTCAATTGTAAGAAATTTCCGCCAAATTAACCCTATGATAAAGTTAACTGGATAGTTATTGTAAAAACCATCCCACTGTATTCAATGCTCTATATAACCATTGGCTCAGTTGTAAAATCTAAAAAAACTTAGTAACTAAATCAAATATAACTAGACTATTATTATAAAGCCCCTCCTACTATGTTATATATTTTATGTAACCACGTCCACGTGAAATGAGCATATAAAAAATTATTAAACTTCTTGTGAGAGAGAAGGGACTCTCAAACATAAAATCCACCACCTTGAAGTTGTCTTATTACGTCCTTCTGTCCCTTGTAATTCGACATAACCGATTCATATCTTTAAGCGACTGGTAGTATCCTCCTCCATCGAGCATTGTGCCTTCTTCAGTCGGAACAGACGACGTTTCCAGCTTCAAACTGGCGTAATCTTCCTCCAGTCGTATAATACGACGTTACGAGCTGTAAGTTTGCTTCATCTTCGTCTCCAGTGGTAACAGACGACATTCCGAGCATCGTACCTTCTCCAGTCGTGACAGACGACGTTACCAGCCGTAAACTAGCGTGACCTACCATACCAGTCGTAACACTCGATAACCAGTTATGTTTTTCCAAAAATGAAATATTGCTCCCTTTGGCTATGAACATTTCATTCATGCCGGTAAGCTGTTGAGTTCGAGTTTGAGATTTTGTATGTTACTCCTCGGTTAATAAAACTGACAGTGAGTTCGTTTATTACCCATTTACTGCCTTTTTGGAGACCCTCAGCTATGCATTAATCCTTGAAACTTTAAAAGTTTGAGTTGACTGATTTCCATGAAAGTAACGGACGAGACCCTGGCAGCAAGCATAAGAGACCATCTTTATTATCGTACTATTTATGTTGACTATCTGCAGGTTGTTAAAATACCTTTCCCCCACCTATTTCAAATTTCTTTACTCACACCACACTTGTTTTCGCCTTTGAATATTTAATTTTGGATGAGCCAATTTCAGTTTGACTTATTCTAGGAAGTATTCTTACACCCTCCATAATATTACAATATTTTACCATACGAGCAGTTCATTAAACGTTTATTACAAGGTAATGAAATTTGTAGGAATTGAGTGTTGAAAATTCGTACGAAGATTTCTAAAGAACTAAATCTAAAGTGCAGTCAGTAAAAAAAGTTTAAGGAATTGGAAACAACTGCGTATCTTCATTCAAGTTGTAGTGTTCGTACAGTCCCTGGGCAACTCACTTAAAATAATGTCCAGATGTTGCCCTCCATATATCTGACCACATTTTTTGGGACATTTTCTTCTATCTTAATGACTGCATTTTGAAGAAGCAGACTCTGACAGCCGTTTTCAGATTGTCCACCTGCAGTAAGCGAAGCTGTGAAATTTTTCCCTTTACTATTTCACAAAATAGATTATCGTATGTCGGTTAAGTACGGACTTAGAGGATGTAAAATCATGCCAGTCCGACGTGCATTCCATCGCGAACACAAAAAATCCACGAATTCTTCTTACTCGGAGGGCAAAAGGTACCAGTGCCCAATCTTGTTGAAGAATTACTGTCTCCTCTACTTCTCTCAAACCCAGCTGTGAAATGAACCATTCTTGAACCATGGACAGATAAGCAATGGGATTAACACTTGCTTTTCAAAAAATATGAGCCAATCAGATCATTTCCAGAAATTGCTTCCCAGATCATCAAGTGTGGAGGGGGGTGTTGTTCGATTTCTTCAGCTTTTTGTGGCTTTTCCTTACACTTGAAATAATCTTTCCTGCTTCGACTGCCAAGAAAAATGGCATGCAAAAGAGTTGCAAGCATCTTCACGTTCTTCCATATCTATATCGCACATCATGTTCACACAGGAAGGTTTACATAAGCGGTTTCACTTCCAAATCTCTTTTCCTAATTTTTCTGACTGTGGATCGAGGAGAACCCAACTCACAGGATTTATACGAGAAGATTCGGTGGGCGAAATGATAGACGAGGCCTCCACTGTCTCCACATGACCCTGCAGGGGGGTAAACTATGTAGCCTGTTACACTTGGTACTGAAGAACCGTTCTTCCGTCTTTTTCTTCCCGTGGTTTCTTTGTTTCTTGTTTTTCGCGTTTTTTATTTGGCTTTTGTTTTTTGTAAATTTTAGACTAGCCTAGTAGTAGGCATAAACTTTAATTGTAGTGACTCATGTCCTTGGTAGCAGTCGCCAAATGGGCTCTATTTAAAAAAAAAATAAACAATCTCTTTAAACTCTTGGGCAACCCAGCCATCACACACATCTTCGACTAGTCCTTGCACAACAACACAATCAGGAAAGGAAACACATTATCGCAATACTTAAGCCAGAGAAACCTACAGCACAACACATCTCACAGCGGCCGATTCGATTAGTTTGCACACTAGCTAAAAGCATTGAAAAACTAAGGCACAAAAAAGAGGCTTAAATATATACCTGGCACAATCACAATACGGCTTTACGAAACGGCACTCAACCACATCCCTTCTAACGAACCTCACACAACACATACTTACAGCATAACTATCACAGGCAGAACATCCACATGGCCTTGGACAAAGCACCAACCACATCCTAGCTCACAAAATCTTCAACACCACCCTCTCCCTAAAAATGGCGAAAGATGGCTGACAAACTTCTTATTTGGCACACATGCACAAGTGATACACAAAACATACAAACTCCACATACATTCCCTCTACAAAGACGTCCCCCAGGTAGCTATTTTCTCATCCCTACTCTTATTTTATTCAGTCACCACATCCCAACACCAGATTCCACGATAATCCGCCTAAACACCTACGGGGACGCCAACACTATCAACATAACACCCTAAAATCAACACTACCACCATAGCAATTCAACTGTGCATAAACTCACTCGAACACTTGCTCACAGTAAACAGGATTCCAGCATCTCCCAAATCAACAATAACATTGTTTACACCCGAGAAACGCGAATCCCTCAAACATCCACAAATCAATCTAAATGGACAAGCCCTACCTCTAAACAAATCTCCCATCCTCCTCGGAATCGCACCAGATACCCACGCTTTGAAGCTGGCAGATTTACTGCAGTCGCACAACCTGCCGCATCAGAGTGAGCCCGTCTAAGTGTCTGAAGGGAAATTGGGAGGAGATTGAATGCAATCTTTATTTACACATAAAAGATTATGTACCAATATTCCAGTGCTTAAAAGGAAATACACAAAAAAAATCTATATTACGAAACAAAAGTATTACGATAAAAAATTCATACATTAAGAAAAATCAATGTGACAACGCACTTTCGAGATGTATTATATGTAAATGCTTTTGGGATTATACCAAATCTAGTGGACGGTTAAAAATAGGGATTAAATTGGAGTGGGCCCCAATCTCTTTCAGGATATGGCCCTAGGTCCCAACAGCACTCATCAAGGAAAGGGCGTAGTTTTCGATGTGCACTTGGTAGTGGTAGGATCTGCACATTCTCCCGGCCGGAGTGCACATGAGAGAAACCCCGTCGCTGGGTTTACTTGAACTCTCTGATGGGGCCTGGGAAAGTTTTCGGTGCGCTTTACCCTCGTCCCCACTCAGTAATAATTTACATTTTTATTATTTGTATTATTATAATGCTATTATTAGCATTATTATTATCATTCTTATTATTTATTAGTATTATTTATTTTTATTATTACTTAGGAGTATTTTATTATGATTATTTATCACTATTTATTTATTATTATAAGGTATTATAATTATTGTGTATTACTATTACTGGGTATTATTATTATTTACTGTTATTATTACGGCTATACTCTCAGCCTTTATTAAACCGCACTTTTTAGCAGGAGGAGTAATCCCACTTGGACAGAGTTCGGTCCGGTATCCATGGAGCCTTGGTGAACTGCCGACCATCATGAGATCACCTAGCACCAGGGTATGATAACTAGAGGGACATGATCTAGTGGACCTCCGTTAAAAATATCTAATTTAGTACCTCTAGCCACTAGGTGGCGCCACCTGGTGGTCAAGTTATATCATATTTTAACTCAGTGACCTCAATTACCTTTGGTAGCATTGGTTTTGGCTGGTTACATTGAGCTCAGTGCTGACAGAAGATGATCAAAACACGAGATTCGCATGAGCCAGAGACCTGCTTGCTTCGACGCAGTTAATAATAGCTAATCACCTACTCTACTCTTTAGTGAGCCCGCCTATCCCTACTTCTCGATATTACATACCCTCCTTCCCCCTCCCAAACTTGCTCTTCAATCCAGAGTGGTTATGGCTGCTCGGCGCAATTGCGTCCTCTTATGAGCATAGTCGAATGGCAGTGTGTGTATACCGTGAACTTTCTATATACTGCGAGACACGAAAACCAGCAGGCTAAGGCAAGTATTAGGTAGGTGGTGTGTTAGGCCGTCGACTCTGATCACCTTCCTCCAATATACCAAAATAGTTACGCCAGCACCATTCTTTATGGTTAAAGCTCAAGGACAATGTCGCCTGAATTGCGAGCCAGGTTAGCAAAGCCCATCAACGCTGGATCGCCCCCGATTTATATGTAAATGATCACATTCTGAAATTTCTGATCGTATGGAGACGTTTCTCTTAACCTCCAGAGACATTGGGAGGTCATAGTATCTAGTTTCCATGAGTTACTTTTATTCTTATTCTAATATGGTGACAAGAGAAGTCATTAGTGAGAAAGCAAATGATGATCCGCCTCCACGCGTGCCCTCTCACAACCTAAGTGTCTGGGAGGACGAGGAATATCGAGGCACGCTTTCGATCATCGCCTTCCGGCAAAGGGGCCTGCCCTTCGCAATCTTTGGAGCCGTTCTCGGGCAGCTCCACCTCTGAAAAGCAGGTGCCCCCTTCGGCTTTCTCAGGGGCCCCTCTACTCTTCCTCTACCGGAAAGGAAATTTACTCATCTCCTAGGCGTACGGGTGCGATGATTTCCTCTCACCTCCTTATTTGGAGGCGCCATCGGGTGAATACAATCTCTCTCCCAGTGGGTGTCCCTCCATTCGCCTCACTGGTGAATGCTAAGAGAGAAGGCAGGCGGCACAAAATTGGCATTTTCTGTAGGAGCGGATTGATAAGGCCATCCCCTTTAGGGGGACAAGGGACAGCAGGACCCGTTGGTCCGTGCCCCCCATAACGTCCTGCAATCCCACAGCTCCACCCTGACCTACACTTTTTTATCAATGGGGTGCGCCCGGAAGTGGTGGGCTCGCACCGTTTTCTTGGTCTTGTATTTGACCGACGCTTCACCTGGATCCTCATATTTGCAGCCTTGGGATTTCTTGTACCTCTACCATGGATATTCTTCGTTCCGTGAAATCAGCGCCTAGAGCGCTGATAGGGCTAATGCCATAGTTTTTATCGATCCTTTGTTCGTTCGAAGCTCGACTACAGATGCGAGTTTTATGCATACGCAGCTGAGCGTGTATTGCTGAAGATGGATTCGATCCACCAGAACGGCCTACGCCTGGCGACTAGTGCCTTGCGCACTTCTCCCATTGAGATCCTACTTGTCAATACTGGAGGAATGTCACTCACTCTGTGCCTTGCACGGTGCATTATTTATTAACCTGTATGAGCGAGCCCGGTGCCTCTCTCAGTCACAAACAGCTGTCACTGCATCCGCAGCTGATCGTGACCGTACCTATGCCGCCGGGAGATGTTTGACTATTTGTCGTCACGCCTCTGTTCCCAAAGGTTCTACAGCGCCGGGAGTATTGCGTTCGTCCTTTAGAGGCACACTTAGTGTCACGCTGGAACCCTACCAGTATATACGGATGGTTCTAAGTCTCAAGAGGAAATCGTTTTCCACGCCCTATCCCCTCTGTTTGAAGTCAGCGTGACTCTGTCAGTCGCTGTGTCTGTCTTCACGGCCGAGCTGCTTGTAATACACCGCACAGTACGGGAGATAACGCGACGTACCCGTTTTGGAGACGGGATTGTGATTTATAACGACTCACAAAGTGCCCTGATTGCTCTCGGGGCAATGAAATCCTTGCATCCCCTAGTTTGCAATATCTGTGACGCCACGATTTTGGTGAGCCGGACGGATGTCGAGATTATCTTCTGCTGGGTTTCTGGACATGTAGCAATTACCCGGAATGAGCGCACCGATGAGGGCGTCAAAGATTCCGCTAAGACTGGGAGACCAGAGCTGTGGTTTGGTCTTCCTCACACCGATTACATGGCAGTAATACAGGCAGCTCCCTGGGATACTTGGCAAAGGAGATGGGAGAAAGGCGAGGGGAACTTAAAGTTGTGTGTTATTGCGCCGCGACTGTTCTAATGGACCTACCCCACAATGCCGCTACGGCTTTAGGTTGCTTCCTGTCGTCTCCGAATTGGGAACATTCTCTGTACGCATCATCATTTGATGGAGCGCTTGCTTCCGCCATACTGTGAAAACTGCGTTGTCCCACAGACTCTTCGGCACATTCTTATCCAATGCCCCAGTCTGGGTGACCTCACCGTACGTTGCCTGTGTCGGTACCGAGAGGAGCTGGGTCGCTACCGTTTGTCCCTTGTACTCGGGACGGATTCGTGCAAACCTACATCTGGAGTCTACGACTTTTTAGAGGAAGCTGGCCTCCTCCACTCTATTTGATTGTTTTTGTAGCTCGTATGTTCCTGCGCTGGGGGAAGGCGGGCCTACCCCCGACGCCGGAGCCCGCTTCCTTGTTGCTTCGTTTTCATTTTTTTCATCCTCTGTTATTTTTTGCCTTTGTTTTTTATCGTTGTTATTTATTTATATATCGTTTAATTTTTAATATAACCTTGTAGTAGGTAAGCTCTGGTGAGTTGGCGACTTATGCCCCAAGTAGGCAGTCGCCAGATGGGCTCCTCCTAAATTAATAAAAAAAATCTCCTCAAAGCCGACAGCGCTTTATATATATATATATATATATATATATATATATATATATATATATATATATATATATATATATATATATATATATTTATATATATATATTTATATATATATATATTTATATATATATATATATATATATATATATATATATATATATATATATATATATATATATATATATATATATATATATATATATATATATATAACGTATCATTTATGCTCTCTACTCTACTTTACTCTACTTGCTGAGTTGAGCAAGGGCAGGAATTGGTGGAATGGAGACATCTTTTTCTAACTTTGGGATCATTGAAATTGGTTACCACCCGGATGTAAAACCGATTCTTATTTTTTGTTAGGTTGTTGTCATCTAACGATCAGTGGTTTGTTCTTGCCTTAATACAGAGCCATCAGACACTTTCATTCTGTGTTAAAACTGTGGTATAGAACTTTATTAAGGCTTGAAAGAGGTTGGAGTATTTAGGCTTTTTAAAAATCAACGAGTAAATGTCTTCAAGATAGATTAATAATGCTTACTTAAATCACTGCAATGATTCAGGTAAGAGCTGAATTCAAAATTATGCGGCCATTACGCAAAGCTAACATATTCAAACACACTTTATTACATTTGGGCAATAATGTAATAGATAGTTTAACAAATAAAAATGTTTTACAACCTATTATCCATGCAAAATATTGATTTAAAATGAGATTATTTATGATATCTACATCTATATTCTTAATTATGATCTGTGACATTGATTTTATATTTTAAGTTCCACGCATTCGCACACCATCAGAATTGTCTCTTTAAAAGAGTATCAATTAATATTCAAAACCTTAAATCTCTATATACTCCTTATCAGTTCAATATAAAATACAACTGATTTAATTATTTTCACTTAAGAACATCTTGGGGTTACTAAGCGTGTTTACTAATGAAATTGTTTATTTGTTAACATGAGAGAATTCTTAGGGGTCCCTTTGGCGATTAGTAATGATTAAAAGGATGAATCAGTGTATTTCTTGTCTTAGTTCTTTTAGCATCGACTTCAATTAGAACGCTAATTAATAACTCGTCGTCCGGGGTTATAAATAATGGCCCCAAAACTGCCGATGAAAGGGAAGTTACAGTTGGGATGTCCGCTCATGTCATCTTGCTTTTAAAGGATTTTTATCGTTTGGTGTTCAATTAGTTGGTACTCGCGCCCGACGAGGCGGAGCACTGCATAAATACAATGAATATTGGAGCCTTTAATAACGTCTTGCAACCGCATTTAAATTCAAACCCTAATATGACTAGTTCGAAATTGTGGCCTTAGCACTTCATACCTCCCTTTAATGGTAATGGTTTGTATCCCCACCCAACCCCGCTATTTGTAACCAACTAGTAGTATCACAATTCAAATGCGATTGCCAGACATCGTTAGGCGCTCTAATATTCATAGTTTTTAGGCCGTGCTTTGTAACATTCTTTATTACATTATTACTTTTTATATTACTTTAATAATAAGTAATATAAAATGTCTATATTATATTCTAATCCAGAAAAAAACTTTAAAATGATATATAATACAACATGATGCGATGCCAATTGACAATGCGACTGTGTATTCCACATTTAGTATTATTTTGAATAGCGAATAAATGTTGCAGATACGCTGAAATTATTAATGGAAAAAAGAGACCCCAAAGTACCTGAAATTCGTGCTTTAAGGTGCTTATGTTCATTAACAAACTTGCTCAGGAAAGGTTATAAAACCACATTTTAGTACAATTATCATCCTAGATATATTTCACTAGTTTTTCTTCATGTACCTTGTTACCCCCTCTCTTTCTTCCTTAACCTTTTTTCTTGAGTGAATATTCCGCGTTGATTACACCTTCCCAATTTTCCCCAATTGAACATTAGGAAAGTTTCAGAACTCTCGAGTATTTCCTTCCAAGGTAGAGACAAAGTTCTAATTTTTCCTTCATTGTAAAACGCATCGAGGCCCTAAATCGTCAAAAGGTTAACCGTGTTTATAAATTGTCCTTTAGATTGGTTTGATCGCCACATTTTTTTTAGATATTAAACAAAAGATTTAACAATACCATAACAAAATATTTCTTCTAATATGATACAAACTTGGATTAACTTGCCCAGGAATATCGAAAGTACTACAGTGAAGTTTAAATATAGTCCTCTTAATAAAACTTTAGAATATAACTCAACCGAAATGTTATTAAGCTAATTATTTATCAATATCCTCAATTATTGGCATCTGTCCACTTCAGACTTCCACCCTTTCCTTTCTTTATTGAACCAAACTCGAATGGATCTTAGTCTTTGCTTTCAAAAGCACATACTCGTATAAGTTGGCTACCTCGGGACCATCATTTATGGTTCAAAGACCCAAGACAAAGTAGCATTACGGCGGGTCGTGTTGTCAAGATCTATCGTAGATCGAATCTGCAGGCCGAGTATGTAACAATGATTGCATTCTGGATGTTTTTGTTACTATGGTAACTTTTCCCTTGACCTCCCAAGCCATTTGGGAGAGGGAAAGGTATCTATCTACCTTATTTGAAACTTTTTTCAACTATAGATTGCGACAATAAAAAGGAATATTGGGAGTTCGCTTGGCAAATGGAGATCATCCTCCAATCCTGGCCTCGTCCTCCCTAGGTGTCAGAGAGGACGAGGCAACTCCAGGCACCTTTGACCCGTGAAGGGGCTCTCCTCTACCCTTATAATGGAGAAGCACCCTTCGTAGCCTTTCTCGGGAGACGCTCCAATACTACTAGAGGAGAGGGGTTCCCCTTCTCATCTCTACGAGTGAGGATGTAGCCCCTCTGAGTGACGCTTTTTTACCGATGACATACTGCTTAGTTTTTCGGTGTAGGGGAATAGTCACCCCACCCACCCCCCCGTTCACTCGCGGGGCAGTTCCAAGGCGATTACCGCAAAGAAATCCGGCCCAGGCATCGGCGAGTCAAAAGCGTAACCGCAGCGTGGCACAACTCAGTGCCATGAAAGACCCTAAAGGTCAAAATGTAAGATCTCCCCTAGGAAAGTGAGATCCAGTTTCACGTCAAATAAGAAATTGGAGACGTGTTTCTCCCAATCTCGAAGGCTAACGAGGAGCCAATGTTTGACTTCGTGGGAAAAACCGTTTGGAAAAAGAACTCTCCTGGGGCCGTCCTCAAGCCCCTCCCCCCTTACCACTCCACCAGTGGGGTGACGAGGTATAAATGAGGAACTCTGAGGAAAATCGAGGTAGTATACGTCAGTCTCTAGGTGACGAAGTCTTCGGATCAAACCGAACTACCGAGACTAAAGAGGTAGTTTACTTGGGTCGCCAGACCAAGAAGTACCCTGCAAGAGAGGCAGGGCTACCTACCTTAAGGGGCTAGGGAAGAAGCTCATCCTCGAACTAAGTCCCTGGTTATCAAACCAAACGATAAGTGCACTTTGGTAAGTTCAAATTACTCGCGCCAGAGAGACTCCTCATATCCTGGTGCACCTTAAACACCAGGGGTATTCCTCGTCCTTGAGAAATTAAGAAAAGAAGAAGGAAAAGGCTCCCCCTCGAGCCCGTTACTCGGTAACAACACCGTACTCCTAAGTTAACTTGGTAAGGAACTAAGTTCAACTTATTCTCGTCAGAGAAATCCCCCTCCGTTATACTCGCCCTTGAGGAAGACTGGAACTAAGAAAAAGCTCATCCTCGAGCTAGTTCCCGGTTACCAAACCGAACTTTAAGTAACTTATTCTCGTCAGAGAAACCCCCCCTCATCGATCGTCGCCCTTGAAGAAGACCCTCCCCGAGTTCAGTCCTCATCCATAAGGAAATAAGTAACGAAGGAGAAAAGCTTTCCCTCGAGCTCGTTACTCGGTGGTCACGCCGCACTCCAAGTTAACTTGATTTAAGAACCAAGTTCGACTCACTCTCGCCAGAGAGACCACGACTGCTTAGGTGTTGCATAAAGCACCGTATTTGTTCTTGTACTTGAAGAACCTCCCCCCCCCCCCGGAAGAACGTGTGGATCCCCCAGCTGCCACCCTCGCCAAAACGACCGTGTAATTTCGCCCGTCTACATCTGGACAGACGGCACGCGTCATGAGTCAATAACATTTCTGAGGCCTTTAAACTCCACATGAGTCCGTAAGCCTAATTCTTATATTATTGTTGTGCGTAGAGAAATTAACCAATTTTTGTGGGTAAACTAATTTAATTAATTCTTGTTTAGGATAATATTCAGAGTATTGCTGTAATTAAAGTTTAGATGTTGTGTATTCAATGGTTAAAGTTAAAATATAAGTTTATTTTGGGATTGTTTTGCGTTTCTCTCGATATCCTTACGTGTTTCGGAACGGATCTGTTCGTTAAGATATTCAGATATCAAAATATATATTAGACACTCTTAGCATTCTTAGAATAGAACAAAAAGGAAGGAATTCTACGACACTCGGAGATCCGCCAATAATAAAAACAAATACCCGAAAGCGCCGACTCTAGTCCCTTTCTCGATGTGCCGCGTCAGACAACAAACACACTTAGATGGGCAAGGTATGAAAAAGGTCTATTGCGGCCTCCCCAATATTTAATATATCGTAAGTGTATCACCTTGCTGGTGGCTGTCATTCATGCGTGATCTGCACTACTTCGCGATGGATGTTGGTAAACCGCCCCCATTACGAACTTCACCCAGATTGGCCTACATCATGCCTACTTGCGTTATAAGTGCCGCCCAAACGATTTCATTGTCGGCGAATTGCGTCGTGCTAGGGCATAATACATTGTCCTCAGTGTTACACTCTTTACCCTGAACACCAACGAAAACATTTCAGTGCTGCCAAAAGATATGCTCACTACGCTCAACGTGGACGCCCTTTCGATTTCTTATGGTGTGGCTCATATACCAACTCTGGAGTTTCGACTCCAACACGCATTGAACCCCATCTCTTGCTATGCTGAAACGCATAGCCACCCCCAAAAAGTGGTGAACTTCTGCCTCCACCCATCGCTCCATCCGGTCCCGTACTTTTTCAATAGCGGGGTTAACCTGGAAGTATTGAATTCGCACTGTTTTCTTGGTCTTGTATTTGACCGACACCTCACTAGGGAGGCTCATTTTTGTAGCCTTAGGATCTCTTGTACCAGCACCATGGACTTTCTTAATCTCGTGGTGTTTAGCATTTAGGTTGCTAATAGGGCTTCCGCATTCTATACCGATCATTTGTTCGTTCGAAGCCTGACTAGGCAAGCGAGTTTTATTCATCCGCAACCGACCGTGAATTGCTATATGTGGACTCAATCGACCACACACCGATCTCCGTTTAATTAGCGCCCAATGTTTTCTGCACATCCCCACTTGAGAGCCTAATTTCGATGCCGGAGGAATTCCACTTGTTCTGAGCCGTACACAGCGCATTATACGCTTGTACAAGCGAGCCTTACGGCTCCCTCAGTCATCAACAGCTCTTAGTACATTCCTGACCGAACTTGACGGTGCCTATGCCGCCGAGAAACACCAAGTCTTATCCTAAGCACTTTAGAGTTAGGGCTAGGGAACTCCGAGAGCTCGTTGTAGGTGTCGGGCCGGTGGCGACTATTTTCTGACGAGGACGCCACCTATAGGTTCCCCTCTCTGAGTATTTGTTGCCACGCCTCTGCTCCAAAGCGTTCAGATTACCGGGAGTATTTCGTTCGGTCTTCTTGGCGCAGGCTTTGTGTCACAATATAATAGTGTCAATGTACACGGATGGCTCTAATCCCAGTAGGGGCTGGGCTTCCACGCTGTATTCCCCCTGTTTTGAAGTCACTGGGCTCTAACAAGTGTCGCGTCTATCTTCAAGGTCAAGCTGGTTTCAATACACCTATCGGTGCACGTTAAGCTCAGTTCAAAGACTAAATCGTGATCTTTAGCGATTTACAAAGTGCCTTGAGTGTTCTCAGGGTATTGGAATCTCCTGACCCGCTAGTTCGAGGTATCCGTGTTGCAACAGTTGCCTCGAGCCGGGAGGACCTCAAGATTATCTTCTGCTAGTTTCCTAGGCATGTAAAGATTGTGGGGAGTGAGCGCGCCTATAAGAATGCCAAAGAGACTTATTACATGGCAGGAATCCGGTGAGCGTTCAGGACTGCGTGACAAAGAAGATGGGAGAGGGCTGATGGAAACATAAAGTTGTGTGCCATCGCGGCGTGACTGTTCCCATGGATCTAACTCCCAATGCCGCGGCGGCTTCCGTTCGCTTTTTGTCGTCTTTGAATTTGGCAAATTTGCTGGACCTACCGACATTTGACGAAGTGCTCCGCTGCACCTTATTGCAACGACTGCGTTGTCCCCCAGACTGTTCGGCACATTCTTGTTGAATGCCCCAGTCTGGGTGATCAAACCTGCCGATTCGTATACTTTCTCGAGGAAGCTGGACTCCTCCATCTCCTCTGACTATATTTGGTGTTATCGCACGATCCTGTGCTGGAGGGAGGCTGGCGTCGATGCAGTGTGAACATGGCTACTCATTGCCCTTTTAACCACATACCATCACCGCCTACACTGCAGTTTACCTTACTATTGCAATTTATATGTAGCGTGCCCCTACCCGTGAAGGTTAAAATACCCAATAGATAAAGTTCTCTTCTAGGCTTGTTAGATCGGTCTATTGGATACAGTCACTTGCTAGGCGTGGATGAGGTGCCTCCCTCAGGCGTAACCGATGTAGCGTGAAAGAGGCTATTTATTGTCCCCTAACCGCTTTAGTCTTTTTTATTTACTGTTATTGTTTTTTATTAAACTAGCCTCTAATGATAGCCTGAATTAGGGCGAGTATGGTCTTGGTTACAGGCGCCAGTTGAATGCTATAGAGAAAGAGGCTTTTTGCTGGTACGTAATGCTGTCATTATGTATGTTTCCTGACATTTCCTATATTGTAAACGTACATGGGCCTATATCATTTTCGCGCGCGTGCACATGGTTATTATGCAAATTGATTTAGGATAGTGTATAAGGAGGACTCCTTTCGGCAGATAGTTATCGAATTAAAGGATTACGACTAATTAAGATGAGGTTTAATAAACCGGTCGGTTCAAAGAGCGTCGCTGACAGCAGAAAACTAACCTTACGTAATAACGCTTACAAAAGGGCGCTACTCGTTTGAGCATCCCTCACACCTTCTCGCTCTCTCTATTATGTCTCTATCTACCTTTCTTTCTTCCCTTTTATTCATCTTCCTTACCCCTTTTATTGTTCCTCTCTTCTTTATTATTCATCCCCTCCCCTTTTTTTCCTTTTCTCTACACCACGCATTTCTTTTATTCAGTTATTCCTCTCCTTTGCCCCTTTCCTTATTATTCCTTTCCCCCGTTTATTCATCTTCCACCCTACGGAGATGTATTTCGACCCTTTTCTTCTCTTTACCCCCTTTCTTTGTTTTGCTTTTTGTTTTCTCATCATTACTTATTTGTTCGTTATGTATTTATCCCTTTCGTTTTTTTCTCTCTCCATCCTTCGTTATTTATTACTTTCCTTTTCCTATCTCTATTCTTATTGTTCATCTCACACACCCCTTATTTTTCCTTTTCTCTACCCTACGCATTTCTTTCTTCCCGTTATTCCTTTCCTCTACCACTTTCCTTATTATTCATTTTCTCGTTTATTGGTGTTCAACCATACGTAGATGTATTCCCACCCTTTTCTTCTCTTTATCCCGTTTCCTTCTTTCACTTTTTGTTTTCTCGTTATCACTTTTTTCTTTCGTATTTATTCCTATCGTTTTTCTATGTCTCCATCCATCGTTATTTATTCCTTTCTTTTTCCTATCCTAATTCTCATTTCCCTTCCTTCTTCTCCGTAAGGGGTGCGGCGATTTTTCATCCTGGCCGCCGTGCTGACGGGACTCAGCACCCCGTCCGACCCCAGCTGAGCCTCTTCTCCTTCTTTCAGACAGCCTGTATTTCTCCCCTACTTCGTCGCTTTTCATACAACCTCTCCCACAACTTTCTCTGGTCAACCTCTAATTTCACAGGGTAGATATTGAACTTCTTCTCAGCCAACCGTCCCCGATCGGGGCTGAGGGGAAAGGACAATGTTCCCTAACCCCTGAGCTCCGGTCCGGGATGGGTTTTTTTTAACAACCTGCTTAATCCCTACCCATACCTTCCTCACATCCCTTTTCCTTTCCACTTCAGACTCTATCAATTTTACGCAGTTTCCAAGGTGGAGCCGCCATGCCGATGGACTGCCAGGCCACCAGGCAGAGGGGTGGTCCTGAATGGCGGCACATGGCTCTTCCAGGCCTGTACACACCCCTTGCAGTGCGGTCTACTGGAAGGGGTGATGAGCTATTGCAACCCATAATTAAAAGAGGTTCACCATGACCAATGATGAAGAAGAAAAAAATCTCCCCTTAATTTCCCCAGTTCCATCGATGGAGCCACCCTCGGGCTGCTCCACAGGTAAAATGGACGCCCCCCTCCCTATGCCTGCGCAGAGGACCCTTCATATTTATCCAACCAGAGAGGAGGCTTACACCTCTCCTTCACCTACGTGTGTAGAGGATTACCCCTCACCCCATTCTCTGAAGGTGCTTTCGGGCACCTCCCTTTTTCCAGCAATATTCCCCCCTTTTCTTTCCAAGGAGACTGCCAACAAAGCCAACAGGCAGCCCATAGTCGACCATTCCCCAGAGAAGCGGCTAGGTAGGGCAAACCCCCTTAGGGAGAAGAGGGAAGCCAGGCCCCTTAGATCGCTTAACCTCACAAGACCTGCTGGCAAGAATATTGAATCTTGCCGGGGTCAAGGCCTGTGCCTCCCCACATGACCCTGACATTTGATAATGATGCCAACGGGACCTGCGATGTCGTGAAGGAGGATGGCCAACTAGAGGGGCCCCCTGAGATAGACATGGTCCTTGAGGCAACCCAGCCTCAGACGGTAGGGCCTTCCATGGGGGGAAATCCGGGATCAGCGCCAAGCACCGAACCGGAAACAGCCCCCATGCAAGGTCCTCCTCAAATGGCTAGGATTTCCGAGGCATTAAGAGGATGGGAGGGATCTCCTCCGACCGGTGCCCCTACGAGTGACAGGACCTTCTCCATTTTGGAGAAGGACCTGACTGAGGCCGGTTCATTTGGGCTGGGGGCTCCTGCCGGTGGAGGGGATAAGCGGGTTAATTCCCCGCCCTCTTCTCCTAAAAAGTAAAAGAACAGGAAAAAAAGTAAAAACTGCGGAGACGGATGGGTCTACTGCCACTTTGGTAAGCGACACGCCAAGATCGGCACATCCGGCCCCTCTGTCCCCCCGGGTGCGGAGCCACCGACTATAACTAAGACGAAAAGAGCGCATGGGGGAGCCTTGATAACATCGGGGGCCCTCATTCAGAGGCTACATGGCGTTTTCGAGCCCGCTGGCTTCAAACGCTTCGTCGTTATTCGCTCCCCTGATGGCAGCATGTTGGCCAAGGGCAACATGATCCATCAGAGGAGAGCATTAGCTAGGGTAATTGGTAGAGAGCCGAATGTGACCCATTTCTCGGACGGGAGACTTCTGGCGAAGGCAGCGAATCTCCCTGAGGCGGCCAAGATAAGTGCTCTTCGGACACTTGATGGCACCCCAGTGAGTGTGACGCCACACTCTACCATAAACTTTGTAAAAGGAGTAGTTAATGCGAGGGAACTCGTTGACTACTCCATAGAGGACATCACCTTAGAGCTTGCCGACCATGGGGCGGTCAAGGTCGAACGTGTGATGAGAAAACATGGAGGGGCCTCGAGATCCACCCCTACACTCTTTGTCACGTTCGACTGCGACAAGCTCCCTGAGTCGGTGCGTGTCGGTTGGTACCGCTACCACGTGAAGGCATTCGTGTCAATGCTGCGTCGGTGCTATTACTGTCACCGCTTCGGCCATATGAATCATTCATGTAGACGTGCAAAGTCGGGGTCACCCGAAGTCTGTGTAAATTGCTCCAAGGCCGCACACAATAAGTCTAAATCGTGTAAGGCCAAGAGTGTTAATTGCGGAGAGCCGCACCCCGCTTCTTCTGAGCAATGTGGGGCATATCTCCTCGAGAAAGAAATCCTGGCCATTCAGGCCCAGGATGCACTCTCATTCCGCGAGGCTAAGGACTTGGTCCTGGCGCAGCTGGCGGCAAAAAGGGTTCATACACAGCCCCGGCTAAAACCAGGGCTCCCCTCTCTTTTCCCAGCGTGACCATTTCCCGTAAGGCGAAACGGCCACGCGCCTTCACAGAGTCGTTAGACTTACAGGAGGCAACACCCCTAAAGTTGGTCGCCAGTCCATAACCGGGGTTCCTAAAGCTGTCCCCCGAAAGGAGGACAGCAACAAAGGAGCTTCGGCTCCTTTGGCCACGCCTAGTGGTGAGCTGACTGGCTCGGAGACGGTGGTTTCTCGAAAAGAGGGCCCCTTGCCAACAAAGCCGCAACGCCCACCTAAGGTTTCGAGGCGGAGAGAGGAAAAGACTCGCATGGCGAGCCCAACCTCCCTCAATAAGTCCTCGAAGGCGACAGCGCCTTCAGCGCTTTGTCCGGCCAACAGCGCCCGGGGTTCTGCCTCCGGGAAGCGTATGGCCATTTCCGTGAGGGTCTTCTGTTCGAAAAGGGCCCCCGCGTCCCCTCCGGGCTAGTCCTGGAGGGCATATTCCTTCAATGGAATTGCCGTGGACTCCGGGCCAACTGGGAGGAGCTGCGGAGGCTCGTCTCGTCCCGTTCCCCGTTAGCTATTTTCCTGCAGGAGACCATGCGAGGCGCGTGCCCCTTGCCCGCCCTCCCGGGATATAAGTGTCTTGCGACCTCACCACCACGGGAAGGCCGGGCTGGGGGATGCGCGGTTTACACCCGGCATGATGTCTCCGTTCTTCCTTTCACCATAGATACCTCCTTTCATGCAGTGGTTCTGCAGCTTTACCTGGATAGGAGGTATACTGTTATTTCTGCGTACATTTCACCGTCAGCTGACTTTGACGCGGGAGACTTCCGCCGCGTCGTGGCACATTTGCCGAGGCCCTTTCTCTTGCTTGGAGATCTGAAAGGCAGGCATCCTCTCTGGGGAGATTACTCAATAAATCTCAGACGAAAAGTCCTTGCAGATCTGAACGAAGAGCTTGAGATGGGTGTCCTAAATGTGGATGAGTTTACGCATCACTGCCCGAGAACCGCTTCATTTTATTGCCTTGATCTATCTTTGTGCTTTTCGAATGCACAGCCTGATTTTTATTAGGGGGTGGTCGATGATCTCCATAGTAGTGATCACTTTACAATTCAAATATCATTTTTATGCCAACTGACGCCTGAGAGCCAAACTCAGTGGTGCTTGGCGCGAGGGCCGGCATTTCAGGAAATGACTGAATTCTCTCTCTCTTTTTTTTTATAACGAAAATAGAGGGAAAGGTAACGCCCCCTTGTCGCGGGAAGAGAGCTTGTGTGGACCTTGGACTTTTCGAGCTATGTCGGCGGGGGTACCTCTTATGGGTACCCCTGGTAGGGCTTCCCTTGTCGATTTGGACGAAAACGAGGTTCCAGAATAAGTGCGTCATTCCTTCCTTTTTCTACTCTATCCCTCTCCTTTTTTTACTTTTATCCTATCTCACACTCATACAAAAAGAAAAAAAACAAACAAAAAAAAAGCCTAGCCCTATCGTGTCACTCTTTCCCTTTCTTCCTCTATCTACCTATAAGGACCTGGCAGCTACCTCATGCGTCAGAAGAGAGGCTTTGGAACCTCTATAAACAACGCCAATCGACGCTCACTGGTTGCGAGAGACTAGGACTAGAGGTGTCCTAGGCGTTGGGGCACGATGAATGGGATGAGGGTAGTGCCTCGTTAACCCCTTCCCTGGCGCGTACTTATTGACCGTTCCCAGTGCCCGTTGACGGGTGCTTATGGTAGCATTGGTCCGAGGTGACGGCCCCTTGTTTCCATGTTGGTTGCCAGGCCAATAAAAAGCCTTGGGTCGAGTTCCTTGGTGTGGCGGGATATCCATTGAACGCTACTCCGAGATCCTGGCCGTTGTGAAGGGAACTAGTAGGAGTTTAGTACGGGGCGTGCTTCGTTGTTGTTCACCTGGTGAGAAATCGATGACTCCTTCGGGGACCGTCAGTGCTGCTTGGTTGGGAGCCACGGCACGCCGAGGTTTGACGACTCGGTCGGACGAACAGCAGCACATGGAGCGTGCCTTCTGAAAGATCCGAAACCTCTCCGATCGATAGGCGGGAGCGACTCACGCTGGGAAAACTCACCAACCCCCCTTTTTTATCATTGATTGGTCACGAGTTTTCAGAGAGAGAGAAAGCGCTCAAAATGACAGGCAAAAAAGGACCCGTTCGTCTCAAACAGAACTGTGCAATATGCCAGTTAGAAAAGTGGTGCGTTGACTTTCCGGAGGGCTGCTAATCAAAAAGCAGCCCTGAAAGTATCTGCACTACTTGCATATTGACGCGAGAGGTTGAAAAATTAATAAACCTCTATAGAGCCTCAGAGGAGAGAGCTAAGGTCCTTGAGGGAAAGTTGGAGAAGCTCGAAGCCCTTAACGTAGCTCAGGTTCGATGCCTAGAAGAGGCGCCGCCCACTGACGTTTCGGAATCCCCTGGTAATGAAGCGGACATTCCGGCGTCATCTGAGGCTAAGCCAGCTGAGGCGAGAGAAAAGGAGAAAAAGAAGAAAGGAGAAACGAAGGAAAAAAAGAAAAAGAAGACAGTTGAAACAAAAGTAGAACCCAAAATACAAGAAAAACAGATAAAGAAGAAGAAAAAGAAAGATAAGAATGTGAAGGGGAAAGAGGAAAAGGGGAGGCCTCTTCCACAAGGGAAGACCCCGTCTTCAGAGACCAAGTGTCCGAAGGTCACCCTCATTGGTGACTCGCAAACACGGGTTCTGCAGCCGCTGCTAGCGGCTCGCGTTCGCACTAGCGTGAAGGTAAGCTGCCTGTCAGGACGGGGTAACCACACGATCAGAGTAGAGGCAGAGAAAGCTCAGATTTCTGAGAAATCTGTTGTTGCTCTGATGGTGATCGGCAACGACCTCTACCTCAGAGGGGGTAAGGTTGGCCTCAGTGGTAAGACCATCCAAACAGTGATGGGAGCCGTGGACGACTTAGGGCTTAAAACCCGCAAACGTGTGGTGGTTGGGATGCTACCGAGAAGAGGTCCATCCCGAACCGCTCACGAAAGAAACGTCGCAGTGAACAAAAGGTTGGCGGATTTCTGCACGGCAGAAGGAGTCTTCTTCGTGGACCCCTATCGTACCTTTATCGGTAGAGACGACCTCTACCAAAGGGACTGGGTACATCTCTCCTTTAAAGCAAAGGCCTTTCTCGCCAATCTAATTCAAGATGTCGTGGAACGCACCCAAAGGAGCGTTCGAAACAGTCGAAAGCGGACGTGCGCCAGCATGCCCGTGTCACTCCTGGAACGACCTTCTCGGAGGTCGTCAAAAAGGGTGTGACCACGAAAACAGAGAAGCCGGGAAACGGAAGAGCGTAGGGAGTCCTACACTAGGGGACTCCCTCAAAGTTCTTCTGTTCAATGCGAGGTCAATCAGGAATAAGTTTTTTGAGCTCTGTGGCCTCGTAGTAACAGAGGAACCTGAGATGGTGGCCATAACGGAGTCGTGGATAAAAACCTCAAGCCGAGATTTTGAAGGTGAATTCACTATTCCCGGTTACCAGCTCTTCCAGAAAGATAGGCCAGACATAGAGGGTGGCGGTGTGTTGTTGTATTTCAAGGATACTCACAACTCGAGGGATTGCAACATCATATCCGACCATGAACTACTAGGTGTTGACCTAGAGATAGGTCCTGCCAAATACAGGACCCTGATGCTTTATAGACCTCCTGCCCAACTCGTTGAAAAGGACAGAGATCTGTACCAGCTGCTAGGAGAACTTGTCGAAGACAGAGTGTGTATCGTCATGGATGATTTCAACACACAAGTTAACTGGGAAACCAGAGAACCCTGTGGCGAGAACGCACTACTCCTGGAGTTCACGAACAACGAGTTCCTCACTCAGTGGGTGAGAGAGCCAACGAGAGGAGACAATATCCTCGACTTGGTTTTCACCTCTGAAGATGACATCGTTGAGGATCTCGGTGGCAGTGACCACCGACTAATTAGATTTGTAGTCAAAGTCCCCAAGGCAGAGCCTGCAACTAGTAAATCAAGGAAACTGGATTTGAGAAGAGCATACTTTGAAAGGTCTACGCGCGGGACTGTCTGACGCGAGGCTAGAAGAGTGCGATGCTATTGAAGACTCTTGGAACAGTTTCAAAACCACATTCATGAGTCTTCAATCGCGTTTTATCCATCTGAAATGCCCCCGTCGGTCCTTTGTTCAACCAAAGTGGTTTAATCTAGAAATCGGGCAACTGCTTAGGGAGAAGAGAAATGTGTACCGGCAATCGAAGATCTCGGGTGACTTTGACGAATACCGGAGGCTAGCCAGGAGAGTGAAGTCCAGTATAAGGGCGGCTAAGTGGTCTGAAGAACTCCGACTGGCGAGACTCTGTAAAGAGAATCCCAAGGAGTTTTTTGGATATGTGAAAACCGTAAACCAATCCGTCGAACGATTGGCCCTTTAAAGAATGAGGAGGCGACATTAAAGCATTCAGATGCAGAAAATGCTAACCTCCTCAACGACTACTTCTCTTCAGTGTTTACTGAAGAGTGTGGTCCCATTCCCCAGCCGACGAATTCCTACTCGGGGGAAAAGCTGGAGGCAATGGACTTCTCCGAAGGAGAAATAAAGAAAAAGATCGCTAACCTAAAGACGAATAAGTCCCCTGGACCGGACGGGTTTCTACCTAAAGTGTTGAAGGGAGTGTGCGATGAAGTATCACGACATCTGTGCGCTATCTTTAACATGTCAATCCGGACAAAATCCGTTCCTAGAGACTGGCGTGAGGCGGAGGTGACTCCTATCTTCAAGAAAGGAGACCGTAACCAACCGTCGAACTACCGACCTATCAGTCTGACTTCGATAGTCGGTAAACTCATGGAAAGCATCATGGTGGACAAAGTGACGTCGTATTTAGAGTCAAACCTGCTACTGAGGAGTTCCCAGCACGGCTTCCGAAGGCAACGTTCATGCCTGACGAACCTTGTGGAATTCTTCCACTTCGTTTTCAGTGAGCACGATTGGGACAAGGCGGTGGATGTGGTCTACCTAGACTTTCAGAAAGCCTTTGATAAAGTAACACACCGCCGCCTTCTCCGGAAAGTGCGAGCGCTTGGCATAGACGGAAAGGTAGCCGGCTGGAACGAGAACTGGCTAAGTGGCAGACGGCAACGGGTGGTGGTGAATGGACAGTCTTCTGAGTGGGTGTCCGTTACTAGCGGGGTGCCTCAAGGTTCTGTCCTACGACCACTACTATTCATCATCTACGTCAACGACATGGACGGTGACATGGTTGCCAAGATTTCCAAATTTGCCGACGATTCCAAACTTCGTATGAACGTTGCAAAGGATGGAAATACTGCCCGCCTGCAGGAAGATCTTGGGAAGATTGGGGAGTGGTCGGACACGTAACAAATGCCTTTTAACTTGGGGAAATGCAAAGTGATGCATATCGGCCACAGAAACCCCCAATCTCAGTATATCCTTAAGGGCACTGCTATGGAATCCACCGACACTGAGAAGGACTTGGGTGTAACAATCACTAGTGACCTCAAGTTCTCGAAACAGTGCATTGAGGCGGAGAAAAAGGCCCAAAGGATGCTAGGCTATATTAAGCGCCAGTTTGGCTATCGGAACCAGGAGATTGTACTGTGCCTGTACAACTCACTTGTCCGACCGCACCTGGAGTATGCCGTACAATTTTGGAGTCCTTCATTGCGAAAGAACATCGCGAGATTGAAACGCGTACAAGCCAGGGCAACCAAGCTGATTCCCTCTATCCGACATAAAAGTTATGAGGATAGACTAAGGGAATTAGATCTGTTCTCGCTGGAAACCCGTAGACTGCGTGGTCAGCTCATCGAAGTTTTTAAAATACTTCGAGGGTTCGACAATGTTGATTACCGGGATATGTTCACACTGAGTGAGAACAGAACGCGCAATCACGGCTTCAAACTTAAACTGAAGCGTTACAACCGCAATCTGTGCGGAAATTTTTTCACTTACAGTATCTGCGGTATGTGGAACGCACTTCCATTGGAAGTTGTCAACAGTGAATCTGTTGACCAGTTCAAGTCAAGACTAGACAAAGTCTTGAAAAGTGGCCGTTTAGGGACGCAAAAAAATTGAGCACCCTTGTGCCCGCTCGATTGCTAGTCCAAAGGTACCCTCTTTGAATGGACCGTAAGGTCTCCTAGGGTACCTTCTTTCCTTGTTGTTACTCCTTGTTGTTACTCAGTCGAGGAGTTTAGGTCAGTAGATGAGGCCGTTGAGTTCTTCTCCGGCAACCTCATCGCCGGGGGCCTAAATACTATTGCCAAAACGTCTAGCCGTTTTACACGCCGACCACTCACATGGTGGTCGGCCGAGTGTAAGACGGCCCTTAAACAGAAGCGTTATGCCTACATGCGCTATAAGCGCCGCCCGAACGATTTCACTGTCGCTGAATTTCGTCGGGCTATGGCTAGGGTCCGGTATATTTCGAAGCATGCCCGCCGCACTTCTTGGCAAGCATACGTGTCTATACTTAACGGGAATACCCCTCTGGCAGAGGTGTAGAAGCGATTCAAAAGGATTCGTGGCAAGTTCTTGCAGTAACTTCCTTCCGTTCTCCAGGAGAATGGGAACGCAATCTCGGACCCCGCGTCCGTGGCGGAATCCTTCGCAACCGCTTTCTCCGCATTCTCTAGCCAGGATGCTGCTCCGCCAGCATACAATGCACGTCGTCATGTCGCGGAAGGCCGCCGGCTGGACTTTACCTCCAGAGGCGGAGAACCCTTCATCGACAGGTTTACTGTGAGTGAGTTGCGTTCCGCTCTCGCTTCGTGCGCGGACACCGCCCATGGTCCGGACGATGTCCCGTACGCCATGCATCGACATCTGGGCTAGCGAGGCATGGCCCTTCTGTTAGATTTGTTCCACAGGATCTGGGTGGAGGGTCTCCTCCCAGATTCCTGGCAAATCGCTACTGTGCTCGCCTTTCGCAAACCGGAGAGAGATCACTCTACTCCGGCCAGTTTCCGCCCAATCTCTCTAATCTCTTGCGTGTGCAAGTTGATGGAGAAATTGGTAACTGTTAGATTAGCCTTTTTCCTGGACAGCGGAGGCCATCTGTCTTCTGCCCAGTGCGGTTTCCGCAAGTCCCACTCCCCGTTGGACGCTCTGTTCTGACTGGAAAATGCCGTCTGCGAGGCCTTCCTTCGTAGACAGCACTACGCCACGGTGTTTTTCAATCTGGAGAATGCTTATGATACCGCATGGCGATACGATATCATGGAGACTCTCCACACTATAGGGGCGAGGGGAAGCTCCCAATGTTTTTATCTGAAATTTTGAAAGATCGTCGATTTCGCGTACGGGTGGGGGGAGCCCTCTCCGGCCTAAAGGAGCAGGTAGAAGGTGTCCCGCAGGGAAGTGTCCTCAGTGTCACACTCTTTTCCCTGAGCATCAACGGCATCACCTCGGTGCTGCCGAAAGATGTTCTCGCTACGCTCTACGTGGACGACCTTTCGATCTCTTTTGGCGGGCCCAGATGCCAACTCTGGAGCGTCGACTCCAACAGGCATTGAACCGCGTCTCTCGCTATGCCAAAGCGCACAGGTTTCGCTTTTCTTTGGCTAAAACCAAAGTGGAATCAACTCTTGTTGATTCCACGCTAACCAACAGAAAGTCCGCCATATAATCACACCTCGTGAACCCCCCTCCCCCTCCCGGGTTCACCCATCATCATTCATCCCTCCATTTGGCAATTCACGTTCATGGAAGCTGGGTTACGAAGAAGAGGGAGTAACCCCAAACGAGCACAGAGTACCATCGCAAGAAGAAAGGGAGCACAAACCCTTTCTTTTTGAATCAAGTTACCACAACCAAAAGATTAGAGAGCATAAGAAGATTATAGCCCAGAGGGGCCACTCTCTCGAAGAGATGGCCCAAGATAACACAACCAGAATACCTCTGTGGGCAAATGACGGACAACCCAAGCCCGGCAGAGAAAAAGTATTCGAGGTGGTATATGGAAAATTAAGCATTACCATGGTAAGACTGCTAGAGGTCCCCTCGCGATATGTTGCTATCTGCGAGAAAGAGAAGGACATCGAGGCCATCAGCAAAGACTAAGTAATTGAGTCCTTAGGGGAATTGGTCTGCAACCCGCCGTAAAACCTCAGATACTGGCCAAGAGGAGCATGGTAATCCAGCGACTACACCCATGGATCGGGCAGCATTCAAAAGAGATCAAGAAGGAAATCCAGCTTCGATAAACCTGGGTCAAGGTAGCCGAGGTGATACTATTCTAGAACTGGAGGGACAATAGTGACTACATTCTTGTGTTGAAGATAGTCTTTGCGAAAACCACTATGGCACAAAAGGCAAAAGAACATGGTCTATACAAGGTTTAATGCCAAAGTAAGTGGAGACCAAATTGAAAAAGGAGAGTTCACTACAGTTCATTTCTGCTTTAGATGCTAAATAATCAATGAACACGCAACAAAGGACTGCAAGAAGCCACTAGATACATGCCTCAACTGCAGCGAAAAGGGCCAGAACTGGAGGACGTGCAATAAAAACTACGAAAAGTGCGTCACCTATGGACGGGGACACATGTGAATGTCCATGGCCTGCCCTGTTAAAAAAAAGAGGTGATAAAAAAGAAACACCAATTTAAGAAACACGAGGAAACGCGTATAGCCAATACAACCTACGCTCAAGCAGCAAAGGTGGCCCTCTCAGAAAGGGACACGAAAAAGCTCTACCTCAAGCTGCCGAACGAAATTCAACCAAGATTATGACGTGCATTCTTGACGCGCACGTTATGAATCTTACGCTCCTTGGAAAGTTTGCTAAAGAGCTAAAGCAAATGCTCTTCAAAAACGCCATGGACCAAATGTGGTTCCCGGACAATCCCCTGTCTGGGGATGTCCTGCAATTGCAGATGGTCCCAAACCAACAGACAAATCTACAAGACCACAACCAAAAATAAAACCCCAAAATTGTAAATCAAAATAAGAAAGAGAAAAAAAGCAGTCGAAGTGAAAACTCTTTTCCCTAAACAGAGAAAAGAAGATAACGAAGAGAGGGAAACTGCTGGTCTACTACTACCGGTTCCTCGGAGTCCTCAGACTCATTGGACTCAGAGGCCCCACAAACAAAGAAGGCCAAGGGTAAGAAACGGAAGAACAAAAGGTTGCGTGCAGATAACATCAATCTCAAAATATACGCATGCGATCAGTTTCCCTTTCCCGAAGAGATGGAATCCAGAGAAATATTCCATGGAATTAAAACAGAAGTTTTTAAATGGGAATACAACTTTGAAATCGACGCTGAAACGGTAAAACAAGTTGTGCTCTGCCAAAATGTCACATTACATCACAACACTTGCGAGCAAATTTCTAACGCTGAGTTCAGGAACAAGAGAAAGTGGAGGAAGAAGAACATAAACCAGAAACACTAAAGAGACAATATGGAAAGAGGAAATAACAAAATGAGGATCTTGACACTCAACTTAGACGGATATGAGGGAAGAGCAATGGCAATTGGAAACATATTCCGGGTGCTTGACTCAGACATCATTCTTATAACAGAGCACGGCATTGACACTACATCTGGTCAAATTAAAATACCGGGATACAGAATGGTCATAAAGAATCATTCTCAGGAAAGGTTTGCTAGTGCTGCAATAGCTATCAAGGTAAACATCTCGTTCAAACATCTACCAGAACTGGACGAATCCTTTTTCGCAGTCAAACTCCACATATTGGTAGGAAACCTCGTGATAGCGGTAGCCTATCAACCCCCTCATCGAGCCTATCTCCCAATAAATAACATTTTCACACTTTTGCGCACCGCAAAATGGCAATCTTAGGGGCGACCTCAATTCCAGAAGCCGTGCAGCAGGATATTGTAAAACCATCGAAAGAGGTCGAAACTTGGAGTTGATTATAGGAAGAAAAAACATCCAAAGAATAGGGCTTGATTTTCAGACCTATATCAGTTCCACAGCAGCCACCAAACCTGACATAATCCTAACAAGCAAAGGCTTCTCCTTCAACTACCATAGTGAGCCGGACCCAACAGTTCTGAGTGATCACATAGCGATTCTCACCACAATATTTCTCGCTCCGATCGAGCTTCCAATCTCTCTCCGTAAAAACTACATCTTAGCCAACTGGGAACGTTACAAGAGACGACTCAGTCAATACGCCCCAGCTGACCTAAGCGAGGCAACCTTGGAGGAGATAGACGAAGACCTGCAGAGGATAACTACGTCCATACTAGAAGCGGACCGCGAGTGCATACCCAAGACTGGGTACATAACCCCTCCTCAGCCCAGATGGACAGAGGAGATGAGGGAGATCACTCGTGATCACAGGAAAGTGTAGGAAGAGATAAGACGGGAAGTCCTAATCGGTAAAGTAGCTTGCTTCTTCGGCGCCTAAGTACTGAGCTAAAAGAGGCTATCAACCTCCCAATAAGAGGAAATTTTTTCTAAAAGGCTGATAGCCAAAATCGATAGCGAGCTGAACCGGCTAAATTCTGGCGTCAAGTCAAGAATCTAAACGAACTAACCGGAAGAACTGAGGCTCGAATAAAAGAAAACAGATATTATATAGAGGACCCGGCAGTTCTAGAATTCAGATCTAGGAACTATTGGAAAAGCGTCTTCAGGATCACCCCATAAGACAATGAAGAGTTAGACAGGAATTCGAAGGCCAACAGATCGAAGATCTGAATCAGATTATACACTGCACGCACCCACAACATCAAGTGGACGAAGGCAGGGAGATAGCTGGTCATGACCGTCCCATAACACCAGAGGAGGTCATGGTCACTGCGAGAACCTTTGAACATAGAGCACCAGGCTGGACGGCCGTCACCAAAAACAACTTGGTAGATGCCCCATAGCAGATCATTCAGGGAATCACAAACGTTTACAACGCTTCCCTGAACACAGGTTACTTCCTTGATGGTTTTAGGATTGCTAAAATATTCTTTATACTTAAGGGAGGTAGAGCCCCTGATCAACTGGTCATTTACAGGCCAATCGCCCTGCTGGGATTCGTTGCGAAAGTCTATGAGAAGCTCTTGGCTGACAGGGTTCAAGAACAACTAGCCGAGCTAGGAGCTCACAATCTTCAGCAGGAAGGGTTCCAGCGGAGACAAGGAACGGAAAACGCCCTCGCCCTCCTAACGGAAAAACTCGCATGCAAAAATCTAGAAATACCGCAATACAGACAACGCACAGTAGAAAGGACTTCTTTTCCATAGCGGAAGAAACTCCACAAGAGAAAATATAAGACCCATCTTACACTTAACAATAAACAGAAGGCAACAAACTTTAATAGAAAGAGCCGAAGTGCCCAAATTAACATTTAACTAAAACAAAAAGGAGAGAAAGAACAATAAAAAGTATAAAGAAAAGGAGGCAAAGTGCCCAAGCTAAAATCAAATTAAAATAAAAAGATAAGAAGAAGAATAAATAATCAACAAAATTAACCAAAATAATGATACGAAAAGGAAGATAGATTAAAAAAACGTAAACGAAAAGAGGCAAAGCGTCCAAACTAAGATTCGAATTAAAAATAAGAAATGAATAATTAAATAACAAAGTAAATGAAAATAAAAAGAGTAAGATTAATGAACTGCAATAACAAACAAGCATAGCTAAAACTTAAGTAGAAAGAAGCTACAAATTAATAAATAATAAAGTACAAATAAAAGAGGCAAAAATGCCCCTATGAAATTAGAGAATAGTTAGCAAAATAAAAACTGAAAGGCTTGAAAGCCACGACGGACGAACCAATTAATAGAATACAATATATATAACACAATGGAAGAACCAGACCGTCATCGATGGTCAGCAACATTATTGACGGAAGAAAAATAAGTTTTTAAACAAACGAGAACAAGAAAGTATGCTAGTGATGCCCTCAACACCAAGGCAAACTAGTAAACAATTTCATACCTATGAAAACCTACCACACATTTCATCACTTTCATTAACTTAAACTTATCACCAAGAGCAGATTTGTCAGTCTTACATTCGCTTTCATATATTTGTCCTCCCTTGTGTATTTATGTATTTGTTTAATCTTATATTTCTAATGTTGAAATGTATTATTTCTATCTATATATGTAATTATATTGCTCTGTAACTAACAAGACAATCTTTTGTTGGTAAGGAATGGGGGCAGTTTAAGAAGCAAAGCTACACCACCTCCTGGTACCTAATACATAAGATACTAGGTCTATTTATATTACATGCACTTTTAATCTTACTTACGCATTTTTTGCACTGCTGCTTAAGCGCACACAAGCGGAGATGCTGCCGTTGGTCATTTGTTTAAAAAAAAAATTATTTTGTGAGCTTTGGTTATCTACCAGTATATGTGCTGTTTTACTGGCAATTTATTTTATAAGGTAGCTTTTAAAAACATATTTCTTTAAAAACGAAGCCTCCTATTATGAATTATCTAGTTTGCATCTTTTTTATACGTGCATGTTCTCAGAAAGACCAAATTCATTTTCCCCTTTTTAAAATTGGATCTGAACGGGCAAGTGTGCCACTTTGGCTCTAAGATCTTTTCCGAGTTGCATTCATAGGCATTTCGTTTCCGAGTAAATGATGTTCTGTTTTGAAGCATGATCGTCACTGTCTCATTCCCACCTTTATTTTCATTTCAAGAGATGACTACTTTTAGTATCGATGTACAACCATTCCTTAATTCAAAAGGATGGAAAGATAAGGTGAAGATTTCCTTTCTGAGATTCTCTTCGCGTAATCAAATGTAGAGAGAACATTTTGGGACAGAGATCAACGGTTTTGCTGGAATTTATCACGTTCACGGATTCATTAGAGAACTCGATAAGCTATCAACAAAGTGGATCAAACCCATCGTCAGGCAAGCAGTGTTAATAAAGGAATTGATAAGTTGACATAAAAATGCATAGTCCTATCAGACATGGACTGCAGGATTAAGTTTGTGAGTATTAACTCGAATTAAGGAAAGAAGAGAAAACCGAGAAAAGACTTCTGATTTTATATGGATTCAGTCGATATATTGAAGAGAAAGAAAGAAAGAAAGAAAGAACGAATTAGAGTTAGAAAGAGAGATATAATATATATATATATAGATGCAAATTTTGTTGAAGAACATTGTGTATTTTGCCTTAATTAATTTCCTTTAGCAACTTTCTTTTCTACTAACTATCTTTTTTATTCCATCTTGTAGATGGTGGATCACTTGTCCAGTATTCATCTCTTTTTTAAATGAATGTGTTTGGTTAAAACCAAACAAAATTGCTAAGCTTTCGATCTTATTCGATCATCTTCGGAGAGTTATGGAATTTCTTGCCTCCTTTACCGATGAACTAGGTGGTGTGAGGATCTGGCGGAAATTAAATGAAAGAAAACGATATTTAAGGGGTATTTATTCCCCTTGGTTAAACGTAACGTTAGAGGAAATAAGCAACTCTTGTGCGTGGAATTTTTAAAATAGTTTTAATGTACGATTCCAGCTTGTCGCTAGACTATTGATGGCCGGCTTATCTTCATTTATTAATATGGTTTCTAAGATGTTAAGCATCGCTTTATTAACCTCTTTTCTTTTAATAATGGTGTTAGCAACCAGCATATCTCTCGTTAGGTTAATATTATGTACACTCTCCATATGGTTTTTTGGCCCTCCGCTCTGTAGATACATAGTCAACCGCCTCGAGAGTGTGGTAGATGTCATGCCAATATATTTAGAGTTATTATAAAGTTTACAGTCTTTATTGGGGCAGGTGAACTCGTAAATTATGTTGGTTGGCTTGAGATTCGAGGAGTTAGGGCAGATGTTATTTTTCATCAGATGATTGCTGGCATTTGTTGTTATATAATAGATGATGAGTTGGATTTTATCGGTTTGATTTTTAACCTTGATGTTCCGGTTAATAATCTCCTTGATGTTTTTTTCATCTATTTTATAGGCCGTGGACTACTGGTTTCTCTAATACATTTTGATGTTATTGACTTTTCCATGATTACTTTCAGTTTTATCCGCATGTTTGTAATGGTTATTTAAAAATGATTGGAGTTGTTTGTCAATTATGCTGTTTGAAAAACCATTATTCACGAGTATTTGCTTTACTCTTGCTATCTCTTGGGCGAAAAGTCCAACGTAAAGCAACATTTATAAGCTCGGCAGATGTATGAGCCAATCACGCTTATTTTGTACCTTTCAGCGTTTTAAGTGATATATGTTTCGTAAATGTGATCAATATCATTTCCTCTCCCCAGGGGGTGTATCGGTGACTCTGTTCGCCGATGACTTGGCACTATACTGTTTCTTGTCTCGCCTTCCTTTAGCAGCACGTCGGATACAACTGGCAGTCAATGCGGTCTCGTAAATGGTACAACTTAGGAGATTCCACTTTCTTACGAGAAAAACTAAGGCAATGTATTTCCACCGTGGTATATGTGCTCTTGCTCCGCCACTTCTCTCCCTACAAGGTGTAGATATAGAGTTCGTTTCTGAGTTTCGGTTTCTTGGTGTAACTCTTGATTCCAAGCGATCCTGGTTACCACACCTACGCAGTATAAGAACGGGCTTTATCATAAGGTCTATAGGCTACTATCATCGTAGAAATACTTTGATTTTGGCCTTGTAATCAGCCGGAGAAAACGCCCGCAATTTTTTATGGACTGTCAGCTGGATCTAAACATTTTGAAAGTCTTCTCTTACCCCATACATTATGGGGTAGTGATCCTTAAACACTGCTCACTGGACTATGGATGGCAAATTTACTCTTCGGCTTCCCCCTCAGCCCTTAAAATGCTGAACCCGATTCGCAACCTCGGAGTTCGTCTCTCTAGTGGAGACTTCCGCACTTCTCGCGGCAACAGCCTTTACTGTAAGAATGCGGTGCTCCCCTTGCCCTATCATCAACTTCAGATCTGCATGCGATACCTCTGTCGTGTACAGCAGGCCCCTGATTCAGAGGTCTACAGATGCCTGTATGCCGCCGAGTCAACGGTGGCAGTTGATAGGTTGCAGTAATTACCCCGCCCCTTGAACCTCCCGATAGGAGATTATTTCTCCAACCTGGGTGCTGTAAGGGTCCTCGCCCTTCCGTAGTTGCTGACCTCTAGTTGGTAGGTTCCACCTCCCATAGTTTGTACCAGCATGTGGAGACTGTCAAGTCGTCAACGGACGCCTGCTCCCTAAGAGCCTGTTCTAGAGCATGTGACGTCACATATGCAATACTCCATGATATACAGGGATAGTTCCAAATCAGACTGTAGCGTGTGTGCCACAGCTACCTACTCTAGACAGTTTTTAACTCTGTCTTTGCCGCTGGCAGCTTCTAATTTTACCGATGAATCTTCAGCCATTCTTTTATCTTTTAGACTAATCCAAATTTTACCTTTCAAAGATTTTATTTTTTCCGACTCTAGATGTGTTTTACAGGCAATTCATTCTTTTAATCCTTCCCATACCTTAGTCACAGAAATCTGTGCAACTGACTGATCCAGAATGCGTCTCGATATAGTTATATTTTGTTGGATCCCCGGGCCTGTAAGACTCCTGGGCAACGAGAGGGCTGATCAGCTGGCCCATTCAGCCTACTCTGTGTTCCTAGATAACTCTACATTGCCCTATCGAGATTTCTTTCCCTCTATAAGAGAATATATTTTTCAGCTGTGGCAGGACAAATGGGATGGATGTTCATCATTTAAATTATATAAAATCAAAATGTCTGTTCGCTCTTAGCCCTCGAGATTTCAGAGAGTACGGTCCTTAATGGTGGTCCTTTGCCGCGTTCGTACCGGCAACACAAGACTTACCCACGGTCATCTTGTTACGGCTGATGCTTGAATCAGCCCTTGCTGCTGTTTTTGTGGTGGGAACCAATCGGTCGCCCATCTTCTAGTAGAATTCCCTCATTTCGCCACTCTCCGGTATTCCTGTTTCATGATCCTTTTTAGTATCCCTTGCCTGTCCTGCCTTAGAACATTCTGGCCAAGAAACTTTTAACCCTTCATTTTTTAACATTTATTCCATAGTGTCTTCCCACCCTTTTATAATTAATTTGCGTCTTTTTGGTTCCGCTGCCTGCCACTTAGAATCCACTTGGATTGGACAGTTGTCCAACTGGTTCTTTACCTTAAACCTTAGAACCTCTGGATCTGTGCCTGTGTATATAGATGGCTCCAATTCCCAGGAGGGGGCAGATGCCAACTCTGGAGCATCGACTTCAACAAGCATTGAACCGCGTTCTTGCATTGCCGAAGTGCACAGATTTAGGTTTTCCTTAGCGAGGGCTAAGGTGGTGCACCGTTTTCTTGGTCTTGTACTTGACCCACGCTTCAAGTGGGAGGCTGATATTCGCAGCCTTGGGGTCTCTTGTAATCGCACCATGGATATTCTTAGCTCCATGATGTTCAGCACCTGATGCGCTGATAGGGCTAATGGCTTACTTTTTATCGATCATTTGTTCGTTCGAAGCTCGACCGTGGATGCGAATTTTATGCATCCAAAGACGACCGTGTATTGTGGAAGGTGGACTCGATCCACCAGACCGACCTTCTCCTGGCCACCAGTGCCTTCCGCACTTTTCCCATTGAGAGCCTACATGTTGATACTGGGAGATGCCACTCGCTCTGCGCCGTGCACAGTGCATTATTCGCCTGTACGTGCGAGACCATCTGCTCCCTTAGTCGCCAACAGCGCTAATTGCATCCGCAGCTGATCTCGAAACTGTCTATTCCGCAGGGAGTCAACAGTCATAACCTAAGCCCTTTGGGTTTAGGGCTAGCAAACTCTTTCAAGAGTTGGGTATGGCTCTCGGGCCGGTGGAGCACCTAGTTCTGCCAAGAATGTTACCCTGGAGGGTAACACCTTTGAATATTTGTCGACATGCTTCTGCTCACAAAGCTTCAACAGCGGCTGGAGTATTGCGATCGGAATTTTTGGAGCAAAATAAATGTCACGCTGGAACCGTGACAGTGTATACGGATGGCTCCAAGTCACAAAAGGGGGTCGGTTACCCCGCCGTATCACCTATGTTTGGAGTCAGCAGGGCTTTACCAGTTGCTGCGTCTGTCTTTGTGGGAGAGCTGGTTGCAATACGCCGTTCGGTACAGGGGATAACGCGACGTGCCCGGTTCAGAGACCGGGTTATTATTTATAGTGACTCACAAGGCGTCCTGAGTACTCTCGGGCATTAGAATCATCGCCTTCCCTGATTCGCGATATCCGTGACGTTACTGTTTTGGGCGAGCTGGGTGGATATCGAGATTATCTTCTGCTTGTTTCTTGGACATTTTAACAACGCTGATAAGGGCACCAATGAGTCCGCGAGGCCTGGGCGACCATACAAGCGTTTCGCTCTTCCTCGCACTGATTAGATGTCAGTAATACAGGCAGCATTCCAGGCCGCTTGGCAAAGAAGTTGGGAGACGGTCGAGGGGACTTAAAGTTGCCTACCATTGCACCGCGACTGTTCCCATGTACCTATCCCCCAATGCCGCCACTACTTTATGTTGCTTTCTGTCGTCTCTGAATTGGACATCCTCGCGGGACCCACTGCCATTTCATAGAGCGTTTGCCTGCGCCTTATTGTGATGACTGCGTTGTCCCACACACTGTTTGAGAAATTCTTGCTCAATATCTCATGCAAGAAAAATGGACCATGCATTTGCCGGACTATCCCACACGCACCACACGCACACGTATACTGACTTTATTGCCCCGAGACTCTCTAAGACGCGGGGGAATGGAACTTTCCTTCCCCGCGCCCTGAGCCCCCTTTTCCTGCTACGCAGATTGTCCCAGACACAATTGTGCTTGATCTTGCTTCACAAAAATCTCCCTCCTCAAAATTTCCGACTCCTTCCGTTTCTCCTCTTCAAAGTCCGCCAGTGGTTTTCGATGGTAAGGTCCCAATTCCGAAGCTACTCAAGGTAAGTCCACAATTTCTCATTTCCCGGGCGGACGGAACAAGTCCTTCAAACTTTACTTCATCTCTCCACCATTTCTTTTATACTGTGAATAAAGAGAGTTCTCTGAGCTTAGATCACTTAGAGAATGTCCTCTGATAAGACCACCTTTATCTTTTTCAAAACCTTGCTCTCATTTATCGCTTTCTTTTCTCCCTGGCCTTCAACAACTCCACTTTTGTTTACAACCCTAATGCATTGGTTTCGCACCTTTCAAACTAGGCGTTGGGACTAACACCCAGTCTTGGTAAATTTCCTGCTCGTTACCTGTCACGGTACTCGGGACAAGTTCATTCACACTGACTTGTGGAGTATACGACTTTTTGGAGGAGGCTGGCCTTCTCCACTTTCATTGTCTGTTGTGGGTCGCATGTTCTTGCGCCCCGGGGAGGCAGGCCTACCCCCAACGCCGCAGCACGCTTCCCTGTTGCCTCTTTGTTTTTTCTTTATTTCTTTTTTTTATCTTTATTTATATATTTTTTATATAGCCTAGTAGAAGGCTGTAGTGAGTACGACGACTTATGCCCCAGGTAGGCAGTCGCCTAATGGGCGCCCATCTTTTTTTTAGATGCCTCTTAAATTAAATCTATATTTTTTTAATAACATTTATTTAGACTAGACTCGAAAAGTGAGTTCAGACCTAACTTAAGAGTTATCCTAAAGCAAAACATATTAAATAATTCTACCCTAAAGATACAACTGTAGTAAAGCGACAAGATAAAGAGTGGGTAATTGATTTTTAAAACTGTTCATAGCAATAACTTAGATAAAGTACAGTACATATTACACTTTATCTCTTAATGCAATATAAAAATATCACAAATCCAGTCATTAGTTGGCTAACGGTTGTAATACGCAACGCATGATTGCTCCGTATCTTCATATCGTATTCTAATCGCTTCATCAGCAGCTCCCAGAAGGATTCCAGGAAAACTGAAACCAAAGTTATTACTTTGAGTTCGTTATAAAACATTAAATGCAGCTTGTAAATTGTCTGAATTAGGAGTTGTGGCTTAAGGCATCCACATACTGCGAAGGCTCGTTTTTACAGGCAAATTTTCAATGCTTTACATAAGTTGATGATAAAAGTAGTAGTGATATGTAATAATTTCTCCTAGCTCCAGCAATTCTTTATTTTTATCCGCTAATGCCCATCAACCCGCAAAGTATATGGTTGGCCAGAAAGCCTTGAATCATTTAGGAAAGGGAAAGAAGAACAAAATTTCTTGGACCAACACCGATATTATGCTAGATTAACCTTACTTATTCGATTACATTAGGCTAGGTTAGTCTTACTAATTCGACTAAATTAGGCTAGATTAGTCTTACTCATTCGTCTACATTAGGGTAGGTTAACCTTACTTATTCGACTACCATTTTCCTTACGCTGCTGCTGTTTGTTGCTCCTGCGCAGTTTATCTCTCTTTGTGTAAGCCCCAATTGACAGAAATAAGTTTGGAAGAAAGTGAAATTAGGGCTTTGATTCGCTGAAGTTACAACAAGAACTTTCTACAGGAGTTCCTCCGAAGGAAATTTGCAATACTGAAGGAGAAGTCATAGTTAGTCAGGAAAAGGCTTCGAAGTGGTAGAGACGTTTAAACTCTGTACCACGATCAACCACGTTCCGGATGACCATCAACCTGGTATCTGGGACAGATTCGGATGCCGGCTGATCGCTGGAAGAAGATTGAAGAGAATGATGGACTTTATTTGAAGAATAAATATTGCTGTTTTCCATAAAATTTTGTCGTTTTCTTTCCTCTTCCTAAGTGAGTCAGGACTTTTTGGCCAAATTAATAATTTATTCAACACCTTGATTTTAGTGTTGGGGTGCGTAAAACGGTGCCTAAAGCATATGAGGGCACCCTTAATTCGACCTAAATTGAGCCTCAATCCGTTTACTAACCACATCCGAGATAGTTCATAGGTTTATTGAAAATCCCCTAGTGTTTATAAGCTATATGATCATTATAGGAATGGTGAAAACTATAGGCAATAAAAGCAGTTAAATAAAGATAGAAAGTGAAACCTTATTGGTTAATTAAGAAAATGAATCAAATTAAAGGGTCTCTCTAAATGTCTCTCTTTTAATGAAACGTTCATATAAATCTTCTTAACAAATGGAGGATATTTTCAGAACATTCTACATATTAAATAAACTAATAACAAATTCTGCTGATCAGAGTAGCGTGCTCTGACTTATTCTGATTTATGATCTTATGATCTTCAGAACTTTTAATAATTCGGGGAGTAACCTTGGGAGGGCCTTGGCAATTGTATCATTCGAAAGAGAATGTAAAACAATATAATGTTTTTAAATTTCGTTAGAATCGGCGGAATAGTTATGATGTTATTGCCAAATAATTCTCCTGCTACCCTTGGGAAGACTTTGTCCATTAATTCATTCAAAAGAGAATGTTTCGCAACATAAGGATTTGAAAATTTCATTAGAACCGGCCGAGTAGTTTTGATGTTATTTCCAAAACAAAATAATTCCCGGGTTAACCTTGGGAAGACATTGGCAATTATATCATTCGAAAGAGAATGTAAAACACAATAAGGGTTTCAAATTTCGTTAGAATCAGCTGAATAGTTACAATGTTATTACCAAAACAAAAAAAAAGCAAAATGGGACCGACCGACCGATCGACATAGTGAGATATAGAGTCGCACGTGACTAAAATCCCCTAAATAAAATAGTCATATATAAATATTTCATCTATTATATAATAAAAATCAAGTCTGTGTTTGTGTGTGTATATATATATATGTGTGTGTGTGTGTGTCTATCTATAGGCAAAAAGGGTAGACAAGATATATTAAAAATAAAAGTGTATTCTTATGTTAAATCTTTCAATTAGGATGATGGAAGTGGTTCCGAGTCTCTAAATGCAACCCAAATGGAGTTACGAGACTTTTTCTAAACTTGCCCCGTCGATTCAAGCTAGGAAACGTGAGCTGGGTCTAGACCCCCTAGAACACTTTAATTTAACCCTACATCAGCCGATTCTAACGAAATTTGAAACTTTTATATTGTTTTAGATTTTCTTTGAATAATATAATTGCCAAGCTCCTCTCAAGGTTAGCCGGGGAATTATTTGGCATTGAAATCATAAGAATTTAGCCGATTCTAACGAAATTTGAAGCCCTTTTATTGTTTTACATTTTTTCTTCGAATGATATAATTGCCAAGGTCTTCCCAAGGTTAGTTCGAGAAGTATTGAAAATTTTAAAGGTCGTAATGTCATAAATCAAGATAAGTGAGAGCACGTGACATTTGGTCAGCAGACCTTGTTCTTATGGTCAAACTCTATTTTGATTGCTCTAGAGTTGGAAGCAAAAGTAATCTATTGTATATGCTCCACAAGGAAGAAATAAGAATATTGTGTAACAAGAAGTTCTGTCGCGTTGCTGAACAAGATTAAGTTTAGTTCATAGAATGAGAACATTGTGAAGAATAAAAAAAAAAAGATCAAATCCGTCTTAATTTATTTTCGAACGCATATTTTACCCGGGCAATGACGGGTATCTCTGCTACTTTATTATAAAATTATAAAAGTTATTAAATTTTTCAATCCTAGTGCGATTGTACGAGGAAAATTTACCAGGTTAAATTGAACTAGCAATTATTGAGCACTGGTATAATGAGCAGTAGCGCTTTAGTGTTAATTAAGAGGGACATTTTAATCTAAATAAATTTATGTGGAAATTGAAAATCTCGGTTTTGGTCTTGATTACTCAGAATTTTATTCTGATGGAGAAATGAGCTGGGTCGGATTTGAACTTAAGACCGGATACCTTTCGTGAGATCATCTTGATGTGCCTAAGGTTGACTGCTACCAATCAAGGCCTTTCCGGGGACCATCAACACACTCGATTCAATGCTATTTTATTATTATCTTCATGGCAGAAACTAACAAAGGAAAAACAGATAAGAGATAAGCTTGATCCTATTTTGTCTCAGTGCTCATCTAGCGTCTGCTCACGAGGGCATAGGTCACCTTAATAATATTAGGGGCGAATGTTAGGCTAAATTTAAAAAAAAGCAAAACCATACATAGGGAAAAAACAACAACCTACAAAAACAAGAAGCAAATAAGCCAGAAGAAGAAGAAGGAAGCACGCTGCGGCGTCAGCGCGAGATCGGTCTCCCGCCCTCCGGCGGAGGGTCATGCGGCCAACACCAAAGAGAGTTAAACAAAACGCAGGAAGCCACCCTCCTCCAAAAAGTCATAGTCCACAAGTCCGTGTGAAGGAACACGTTCCGACTACGATGGACAAGTAGTAGCAATCTCGCTAGTCCAGGTACCGGGCAGGTAACGTGCGCGAATATCACACAGAATGTTGTGCTGAGAAGTGTAGAGGGACAACACATTCACTGCAATGAAGTGAAAAGGAGCGCGCGATCAAACGACGGTGCGTCCCGCGACTGTACCAAGTTTTACTCATTCTTCAAATGAGCAAAACTGGAACCCCCATAATTTTAAAATGGATCAAATTAGGTCTGATTTTCTTCAAAAGTTCTAAATATATAAAAACAACCCAAGTTGCGCTAGGGACAGGGGGAGAGGGGATAACTCTCCTAAAATTGTCCTTGTTGGGTCAGGGAACACATTTGCCTTGGGATAAAAATGGTTTCTTTATGGTGCTATAAAAGTTATGATTTGACAAAATTTCAGCTGCGGAAAATGACTCAGCCTAATAGGTAAGATAAAAGAAAATGGCATCACTTTAACGTATTGCTTCCCAAGTCCAGTAAGAAGCAATATGTTCATTTAAGTTGCTTCTACTCATCACGAATATTGTTAGAAGTTTCAAAATAATCTAACCTGAGTTACATTACGTGTAACAGGTTATGTTACATTGATGTTGAATCGGAAACAATGTGTGTAAAAAGGCCCCTCAAAAGGAATCAACATGTTCAATTGCTCTTTTGGGAAGCAATATGTTGTGACCCCAAAATGGCTCTAGATCTTGCAATTTGCCAATTCTTACTCTTCTTTCATATGAAGATTTCGGTACAATAAAAATAGGTTTTGAGGTTTGAATTCGGGTGGGAATATTTACCATTTCCTGTCATTTTCCTACATGGTATTCCAAAACCTGATGAGATAAACTATTGAATGCAGTATCTTCTCTGCATACTTTATATATTCTTTTTTATACTATTCCACCCACCCCGATGAGTCTGCTTAGATTATGTACATTCCCCAAAGTTACAGATCCCCCAAACTTTCCATCCCGCAAGGGGATACATTGAGTAGCCTGTTACACCTGGTACCTGGATGAGCCCCACATGTTTCCGACCTAAGTATAAATTAGGGAAGCTCTGTGTTGATATGAACTCTCTGATGGGGCTTGGAAAAGTTGTTGGTGCACTTCCCCCTAGCTCCCTCTCAGTGCTACTTTTTTATGTTTACTCTACAACATACAACACATCTATGTAATTCACAGCACACATAATAAACAACATAATCACAAAAATGCAGGCCAAGACTGAACGCAGTCAGAACACTAACAAGTACAACTTTTGGACAACACAAAGAAACTCACTCTAGTATAAATGCAACACATACACTCTAGAATAGACTATGCTAGCTCTCTTTGGGCCCCTGTCATATCCAACATACACCTAAACAAGTTACAAATCACACAAAAAACTGCACTTAGAATTATACTTGGTGGCACACAAACCATACCCATACAACACCTTTCCTCCTGAAACAAATGTACTAACTATAAAACAACATCTGAACATTAAAGGCACACAGTTTCTAGCATCTGTCGTAAACAACGCAAACAGCCCCTGTCACTATCTACGAAATCACACCTACCCACAGACAAATAGTAAACACACCAGACAGATATTACGCAAGCATTCTAAATACTATACCACAACCAGCAAATGTAACATAAAATACTCCCCCCCCCCCTCCTCCACCTGACATAAGCAGCACATAAACTGAACTCTCACGGTCGGAGAGAGTACAGCTTACACGACTTCGCTCTGAACACCACCAGTCACTAAACACCTACAAACACCGCATAGACAACACTCATACAGATCTCTGTCCACTCTGCCAATTTAGTCCCCACACAGTCACGCATCTCAAAGCAGATTGCAATAACTTGGCAGCTCTAAGACAACACCAAAACATTTCAGCGTGGTTTCCTACCTGTGTGGTGCGGGCTTCCTGGAATGACATATCCCGGGGAACCACAACAACAACAACAACAACTCTACGACTATTCCTTAAGCTTTTTAACTCAACACTGGGTTGAATTAAATTCTTCGACGAGACCGGATTAAATGGTGAGCTTCCTCCTCGCTTCCTCATAGCATTCCCATCACCTTCGAACATCACCTTAACACGGGAACGAGTGGGGTCAGTCGGGGGGCCGTATTCAGTTCGCTAAACATGGCGCCTGGGTGAATTGCATGATATCCCGGGATAACCTAGTACCGGGGTATGATAATAATTAGTTATCACCCACCCACGCACCACCGACTATCTCTACTTCTTTATAATACATACCTACCTACCCCATTCCGAACATGTTCTTCTATTCACAGAGGTTCTGGCTGCTCGGCGCAATTTCGTCCTCTTATAAGACCTTAGGCGAGTGGTAGTGAAAGGGCCCTACCTGCTCCGAAGCCGAAAGACCATAGAATAAGGGAAGTATTAGACAGGGAGCGTCCTGGGCCGTCGAGGCTGCTCACCCTCTTATAGTACAAAATAAGGTAGATACGTCGCTACCATTTTTATGAACAAAGTTGAGGACAAATTCGCATGAATAGCAGGCTGGATTGACAATGCCCATCTTAGCTCGAACCCGTGGGTAGGATAGTGGCAAATAATCAGGTTTTGGGTTTGTTTTGTTTTTAAATTTTAGGACCCCATCTGGTGACTGCCTACTTGGGCATAAATCGCGGTACACAAATAATAGAAAACAGATAACAATATGTAAATCACAAACAAAACGATAAAAAAGGACAAAAGCTAAAAAAAAGATGAAAAAATCAAATAAAAAAGAAAAGAAGGAAGCGCGCTCCGGCGTCGGGGTAGGCCCACCTTCGCCCCTTCCCCGGTGTAGTAACAATCGAGCTAAAAGAAAGGTCAAAAGAAGTAGAAGAGTTGTATACTCCAAAGGTCGGTGTGCACGATCACGTCACGAGTACAAGGGACAATGGAAAGTGACCCTGCTCATCCATTCCGTTACCGGGACAGGATACGCCTTCCACGCCGTATTCTCTCTGTTTGGAAACAACTGGGCTGTGCCAGGCTCTGAGTCTGTCTTCATGTCCGAGCTGGTGGCAATACACCACTCGGTAGGGGAGATTATGCGACGTGTCCGATTTGGAGACCGGATTGTGATCTATAGCGAGTCACAAAGCTCCCTGAATGCTCTTGGGGCATTAGAATATCCGCATCCCTTGGTTTGCGATATCCGCAACGCCACGGTTTTGGCAAGCCGGGCGGATAGCGAGATTTTCTTCTGCTGGGTTCCTGGACATGTAGAAATTGCGTGGAGTGAGCGAGCCGATGAGAGCGCCAAAGAGTCCGCGAAGACTCTTCGACCGGACCAGTGTTTCGCTCTTCCTCAGAAATACGGGCGGCTGCTTGGCAAAGAAGATGGACCTATCCCCAATGCTGCGAAGGCTTCAGGTTGCTTTGTGTGGTCTCCGAATTGGACACACTCGCGGGATGCACCGCCATTTTATAGAGCGCTCGCCAGCGCCCTACTGTGAAGGATGCGTTGTCCCACAGACTGTTTGGCACATTCTTGTCGAATGTCCCAGTCTGGGCTATCTTTGCACACGTTACCTGTCCCGGTGCCGGGATGGCCGGGGTCGATACCACCTGTCCCTTGTACACGGGAGGGGTTCGTGCACATTGACTGGTGGACTTAGACTTTTTGTGGGAGGCCAGCCTCCTCCCCTTTATTCAACTAATTGTTTTTTTTTGTTATTTTAGTAGATCGCACGTTCCTGCGCCGGGGAACCTACCACGACGCTGGAGCTTGCTTCCTGCTTATTGCCTTTTTCCTTAATTTTTATCTGTGAGGAAACCCCACGTGGAATCTCTTGAGCAGACGGAACTTCCATGCGCTGCACAAGGCCCGGTTAGGCCTAAATTGGTAAGCCTAACCCCCCTCCCCTTCCACAAGCGGTAGCCTCGAACCGTGTCCACCACGATTCACTTTTACACGGGCAGAATAGCCTCTGCAAGAAGATTCGAGGCTATTCGAGAGTAGAGCTGTTTTCCCGCTTACCGCCCCGCAACCCGGGGAGAGCCACGGACATAAATAGCGCTCGACTCCCATGAAGAGACACAGAGTTGAGAAGTCTCGCCCAAACCCCAGAAGATTTCCCCTAGTTCCAAGTCAGGTGCTAACAACAAAGCAAAGTGACAGCTGAACTATTTTGTGTATTTGGAATTAGCCCCAGCCAGTTAGGTAATTCCACTTAACGATCGCCACCGAGTGATCTTTTCTTTTTACTTCTCCCATCAACTCCTGTCGAAGCCCTTCTCGTTCGCCCCTTGATTTCTGGTTGCCGAAATACTCTCCCCTGGACCGAACGTTAACCCTCCCACGTCCTCCTGTTTTTAGAGAACCGTCATCAGTTCAAGTTCCCGCTCAGAAGTTCCGAGCGGCCTCACCTCACGTGCAGAAGAAATCCGTAAGCCAACCCCTCTCCCCCCTTCAGTAACCGAATTGAGTTAATTCCCCACCCTCCATGTGAATAGTCTCCTCCTGTCATACCTTAAGTTCTAACTTCATAGTCTGATTTATAACTACAATCCCCCTCCCCTTGGTTACTGATGTGATTTTGTCCGTTAATTTTCTAAGGTAATTTTTTCCATCAATTCTCTCATTATTTTTATGTGAATAAAATTATATTTTTGTATATGCCTCTTTAAATAACCTTGAGCTTTGCCATTGCCCATTTGTTACCTGACCTCGTTGCACTCTCCTCTCGCATTTCTGCCCGTGTAAACTAGCGGTGTTCCGCCCCTTCGTCGGTCCACTTGTAAGTTATCGGTCCCTCCCCCCATAGATATAATATGGTATTGATGTAATTTAATGTCATACCACGACATTATCTTTGTTTTTTTGTTTTTTTTGGGGGGAGAATGTGTTGCATCTTATTTTAAAGATGCCTAGTATTAAGCAGTGTGTTGACTACGGCAACTAATGCCCAAGTAGGCAGTCGTCAGATGAGCTCTTAAAATTAAAAAATAATTGAAGGGGGACTAACCTGATTTTCTCCCTATGAAGAGTGGGAGAAAAGGCATTGATGATTAATAATGTTTATGTGTGAAAG